>JBBMKD010000027.1:6954155-6978787 GCA_037834095.1 Argya squamiceps
GGAAGGAAAGAAGGAAGGAAGGAAGGAAGGAAGGAAGGAAGGAAGGAAGGAAGGAAGGAAGGAAGGAAGGAAGGAATACACTATTATAGTCATTTCTAATGCCAAGAATGCTCGTCTGAATCTCTGAGGAGGGGAAAAAGTTTAAAAGTTCAGATGATTTGAATTTGCTGCCTCTGCCCATCAACAATGGACTCCAGTTGTGTTGTGTGTTCTCTCCATGTTAAAGCATCAGATTCATCTGTGGCCAGGCTTCATCCTCAGCTGGGAGCAGAGGAGGTCACAGGCTTTACCCACCTATGGGACACTGGTCCTTAGGTCAGTGACCAAAGGCAGCTCCACCCTTCTGTTTCTTCACTTCTTATAAAGCACTCAGCAAATTACCAGCTTCCCTGTTCTAAGGCAAACCCAGTCAGTTGCTAAAGCATTCTCAGGAGAGTTTTCCCCTTGTAAAAGCAAATATTTATATCTGCTGTGCTCTTAGAGGCTCTGGATATGATCAACTCTCAAGGCAAGATTTAGCTGAAAGAGATGATTTATTAAAATGGATAAACACTGCCCTGTGAAGCAAGTTAATTCAGTCTAAATAAAGCATTAAACTCTGAAGAGCACACATCAGATCACAGTACACATCTATATGTGTATGTATATATATCCCATGTAATTCCTGCAGTCAAAAGTGCACCCTCTGGACTGGGATCAACACCCTGGAGAAAGGCAGCCCTGAGCCAGGCTGGGTGCGTGTTAGGCAATGAATATATTAGCACATGTCCTGCTCTTTAACAAAGCCACTCAGGCAATCCACTCCCACCCCAAACACAGGGATCCCTTTGGCTGCCAGCCCATGTGCCTCAGTTTCCCCAGCTCCAAACCTCCACCATAATGATGCTTTTAACAACAAGGAACTTAAAAATCTGGGGTGAAGGAGGCTGGCAAAAGAGTTCTGATTTAAACCAGGGGCTCAGGGTTTGAGCCAGCTTTGTTGGCACTGCATGCCAGCAATTTCTATCAGAGTTGTTTTCTCCCTTAGATCCTTGCTGCTATAGAGCTTTAGCTCTATAAAACTTGGGTTTTTTTCTTCTTTTCTGTAAGTTGGGATTGTCAATTATTTGCTCATGAGAACGCTTTCATGGCTGATGCTGGAGCAGACTCAAGCAGTTTTTATTTTGGTACTTGGATTAATTAGCTTTATTGGAAGGGGGAGGCAGGGCAGGGATTCATTCTTGCTGCTCATCACATATTCATTATTTACATTTTTCAGTATCCCAAGTAACTCAGCACAGAAAACAAGTAAATGAAGACTGGAACATACACAAAACATCTGGAGCTGCTGCAATTCCATAATTATTGCTGCTCGTTCACAATGCACAGAGTGCCTGTTGGAAAGGCCATTCACATATTGGCCCAATGGAGATTTTTCCTGTCAGATGCTCCCAGTGAGCCCCCCCGTCCTCCTGCCCCATCTGCCTGGCTTAGGTCTGACCTTGACTCCCCACCAAAAGCCAAAGCAGAAAAATTGCTCATTGTTGGGAGAAGCAGCCCCTGGAGCTCCTGGCCCAGGACAGTAAACACAGCTGGGCACATTAGGGCTGCTGAATAATTTATGTGATGACTCTTCAAAATAGTAAATCCTGCTCCCTCAACCCACCCCATCCTTCTTCACGTGCCTGCTGAGCACTTTGTGAATATTTAGGAAGTTTTGCTAAATTCAGTCTCTTGTAGCTAACAGTTTTAAAATGTTGAGTGAAACACTTGCATTTCACACTGCTCACTGTTCATTTGGCCACAGGGGAGGAAAGGGGAGACAGAGAGTCACTGCAAAATCCTCGTGGCTGAGATGAAAAATTTCGAGATTTTGGTCCAGCAGATGGGATGCTGCCCTGTGCCCCCCTGCAGCTCTGCACTCCTCTGCTCACCCACCACTGAGGGGTTAAATTAAAACTTGGGTAACACATGGGTGAAAGGGCAATTTTTTTATATGCCAGGAAGGCCAGGCCTTAGCACAGCAGCATTTGAGTGTGGGGAACACGAATGAGACCCTTCAAAAGTGCTGGTGTGACTTATGGCTCAGCTGGCAGCACTGGTGGGGTCTGCCAGCCTGAAGGGAAAGGGAAAAAGGGAAAGGGAAAAAGGGAAAGGGAAAGGGAAAGGGAAAGGGAAAAGGTAAATAAAGGGAAATGCAAAAGGGAAAAGGACAAAAGGGTAAAATAAATGGGAAAGGGAAAAGCAGAAAGGCAAAGGAGAAGAGGAAGTGAAAGAGGAAGAGGACATGTTTTCTGGGCACACAGCAAGGCAGAGGGCAGCCCCCTGGGCTGGTGCACTAGAGCAGCCTCCTCTCCCAACACTTGGCCTTCTAGCAGCTCATTTTGGAATTCACAGCGCCAGGAATAAGTGTGCCTGGCTTCACCACCTGGCCCAGTTGTGCTGGTAGAGGATTTTGCTCAGAGGATGCAAATTCTGCATATTTATGAACATAATTGTTTAAGGCAAAAGATACAAAGAGGAGAAGTTGATTTGGGATGCACAGAGAACTGGAGCAAACAAGCCTGGCTCCCCACAGGGCTTCACTGCAGCCCCAGAGATCCCTGCCTTTAATGCTCCTGGATTGTTAACAGCTGGGAGAGGGTGGGGAGAGCCTGTCTAGGGGGGAAAAGGCAAAAATCTCCCAGTTTCACTTTCATAATTTGGAGTTTCAAACCAATATTTATGACAATGTCATTATTGCTGTGCATCTGCTGGGCTCAGGGAATAAAATTCCTTTTATTCATCTCCAATGTCAGGATTTGCAAGTGCAAGAGATTTTCAAGAGCTTGTCTCAGTCCCTGTTTGTATGCAAATCATGTTGTAACATTTCTTAGACTAAAAGACCTGATTTTTGCTATCATCAGTCAAAGCATCTGTCAGCCTTGTCAGAAAAGAAAGACTTTGATTCTTTCAGGTCAAAACAACCCAAAATTATTGCTAGAATATTGAGATGGGTTTAAGACGTGAAGATTACAATGAAAATTGCTTAAACCTCATTTTTCCTTTCAATGAAATTTAAATTTTGATTTTTTTTCTACACGGAATGCAATTTTTTTCACAGGTGACAGTTTTAAAATCAGAGTTCAGTGCAATATTGCAGATCTCCATAATTGGGCAGGGAGCAGTCAGCATTGGATTCAATCACATGAACAGGAGAAAAGTGGGATGAGGAATGAAACAAGCTAAAGAATGGGCAAAAATAATAGAAAATTGAGTAGGAGCTTGTGCCGAGGCTTGAAGGCAGCAAATGAGGCTCCAAGATCAAACACTTCCAGAGATGCTGTAAGCACCAAGTGCTTGGGAATAGGGTCCTCTCCAGGAGGTAAATCCTCTGTCCAGAGAGGAAAATGTGTCATTGTCCCTGCACATGTGGATCCCAGAAGTCTGAGGACGTTTTGTTCATTATAAAAACAAAAAAGAGCTGGTACCTACAGGAACACTTTCCCCATGGTGGGCCTATCTTTCAGCAAGACAGTCAGAGCATCCTCCATGTGCCATGGGTTGGCTGGAGTGGAAAACACTGGTTAGTAAGTGACACAGTCTTTCTAGGAGCAGAATTTCTGCTTTCTCATGAACATGATTTTTTAACAACCTGCTAGATGGAGAGCTCACAGTGTTCCTCTGGGTCTCTGAGAGGGGCTGTCACTCTGCTCTTCGCAGAGAAGGTTCCATTTCCCAGTAATTCCCCACTCACCCACTCACTCATCATTGAGGAAGTCACTAAAGCCTGAAAGACTTCAGTGCAGCCACCTCCAGCTCCACACCTGGATAAAGACTGGGAGGATTGGGATGTGCTGCTACAGCTTTGGATCTCCTCCAGCACCATCAGCAGGTTCCCTGCCTGTTGGCATCAAAGTGGAGGTCAAATCCCTGGCTTTGCTGGGAATAAAGAAACTGCTTTGAGGGTCTGTCCTGGGGCCAGTGTTTCTCCATGAGCAGGTGGGGGGAGGCTGCCCAAGGTCCTGTCCTGTGCACTGGAACATCACCCCAGCACGGCCCTGGCTTGTTCCCATCTGGATTCTCTCCCCACAGAACCAACAACAAGCCCTGCTGCAGAAACAGGGAACCTCCCAGGTACCCTGAGCTGCTGCTTTGGGCAGCTTCAGGATCTGTGAGGTTTCCAGAGGAGCCACATCTCTGTCCTCAAGTTACAGCAAGTTTCTCCCTGCTGGTGCCTGCAGCTTTCCACCTTCAGCTGACCACTGCTCACTGTGACCAGCAGAGCAAAGCAGCCTCTGCCCAGCACTGAGCATCCACCTCCAGCACAGAAAACAGATGGATTTTCATTTACAGAGGCACCAGGCTGTCTTCCTCCTCTGCACATACACATGGACACCACAGCCTCCACCATTTATATGAGGAACTGTGAAGAAATAACATGTTATAATAACAGCATGAATATATCCCTCAAGCTCTGAATGATAAGGCAGTAATAATTTCACCAAGGTGAAGAAAGATTTCCCAGCACTCTTTCCTAAAGATAAGCATGTTCAGGGACCAGCAGGATGCCCTCTCCCCACCAGCACAGTTTTCCAGAGAAGTGATGATCCCAAAAGCCATTGCATTAACCTATAGGCAGAACAGCCAGTTCCAAATCAGCCCCAGATGTGCTTCCATCTAACAGCCCTGATAAACACCTTGCCTGCATCTTCAGACTGCATTATTTATTCATAGCATCGTGGGAAATGAGGAGCCTCAGGAGCAGTGGGAGGACACTACATACCCACAAAGTAATATTTCCCTCTCACTGATGCATTACCATCACTTTCCCAGCACAGGACTGTGCAAATGGATTGCCCACCAGCATCTTCCCAGGCCTCTGCCCACCCACCTGCAGAGCACATGCTTCTTATTCTTCTCACAGCACAGCACAAGGCATGGGGGGCATTTTCTCAAGTCAACCTTAACCTGATTGCTAATTTCCTCCATCAGACTGTGTGTCTCTGTATTTCAGAAGCCTGAATTTCTGAGGTTTGTGGCTGGCTGACCCATCTATCCTGCCAAATGCCACTTGCACCAGCAAGTTTGAACCTTTGGATGGGCAAGCACTTGAGCATGAATGTGAACTGTCACTCCTGGGCATGCAAGCATGACCCCACAAACACAGAATCTTAGAATGGTTTGGGCTGTAAAGGACTTCAAAAATCATCCAGTTCCACTTCCCCTGCCATGGAACACCTCCCACCAGAGATCCACATGGCCCATTGCACCCACATACAGCAAGGATGAACTGACTCCTGCAATCAAGGTATAATATTTTGGTGCTACAGAATTTTGCCATTCTAAATTAAGCACATGAGCACAACTGGATGTGTGTTGGTGGTGATTACAAAGTCCAATTTTAAATGGTAGGAAAAAAACCCAGTGGCTTTCCTTGACTTTCCCCACATCTCCAAGGTCACTCAGTGCTGAACACCAGAAGGGAAATGCAAACATCTCTCCAACTGCTTTTGGAAAACTGAAATGTTTAATGCCAAGGCCATTTGGTCCTTGTCTCCAACTTTGAGCTAAAAATATACTAATTTCTGAAAGGCCCAGGTGAGAAAAGGAAAGAGCATTTAAAGTTCTTTCCAAAAAAAAAAAAAAAAAAAGGAGATACAAATTCCTGTGAGATTTTTACCTATTTCATGCCATAGCTTCAATCCCATAATTAGGTCTCCTGTCACTTCACTTAATGCTCTGTCCCATTTATCTGCAGCTTTTTGACCCTGTTTTCGTATCTGGTAATATTTTTTTCCATTACTATTCTCAAAAGAAGACAAAAAAGAAAGGATTCTTGACCTTCACTCTTATGCCTGAAATATGTAAGAACTGTTTTAACTTTCAGCGGAGGTGATCAGAGTGTCAGGGTAGGATATCTGTAAAGTAGGAGATAGAGATATATTTAGATAGATAGATAGACAGACAGAGATAGATATAGATATAGATATAGATATAGATATAGATGATATAGATATAGATATAGATATAGATATAGATATAGATATAGATATATAGATATAGATATAGATATAGATATATAGATATAGATATAGATATAGATAAAGATAAAGATATAGATATAGATACAGTGGATGTATATAAAATCATGGCCTGCATAGAGCAGGTACATCCCAGACAGTGCCCCAGTGCTCTGATGGGCTCTCCTGAAACTGGGCCCTGAAAGGAGAGGGCAACACTGGGTGCAAGAAGTCTGATTTTTTGGGCAAACCACAAATGCAGGCAGTGGCTGCAGTGAAAAGCTGGCAGAGGGCACTTGCTAACCTCGCAATTAAATCTCAGTCAAAATTTATTAACAGTGAAGGACCTTATTGCCTGTGAAATGGTACATGCTTCCAGGCAAATCCAGGCAGTGAAACCATGTTCCCAAATGCCAGATCTCAGAATAGATGAGCCTGATGTCAATTGCATCACCCTTTTATCTGTTTATTAAGTGAAGACAGAATATCTGTTGCATAAAAGCAAACCAAGCCACCTGCTGCCAAAGAGGCACCTTCCCTCTGCCACAGACAAATGTGTTCGCAGCTAATTTATGCTCAGACTGTACTTCAAGTCACACCGTGCTTGCCAGATTTTGAAAGACCAGATTTCTCACTGCTACAACACAACTCCAGGAGTTACCTCCTCCTCCTCCTCCTCTGGGTATAAACACCCGGTGACATGCACAGCTCCCCTGGAGCAACCCCTAGCCAGGTCAGTGACACCAACCAGAGAAAACCTGCAAAAGGCTGGACCCAGGATATTTGGGGCAGAGATCTGGCGCAGCAAACCCCTCCTGTGGCCAATCTCCTTTTGCAAATGTAGATCTCAAACTTGTCTGTATTGCTCCCAACAGCTTCACCACTCAGGTGATGGGTCCTGCTCCAGCCACCAGCACCTGGTTTGATCCCTCCCTGCAGCACAATTGCCCAGGCTGAGGCTGCTGTTCCTCCCACTCCAGTGTCAGGCTGTGGCCATGTCCCCCAGGAGGGACGAGCCAGCAGCAGCAGGAGCACTTCACCTGGCTTACAATCAGTCTTGGCATCTCCATGGCAACTCCAGCAGATGCTGTATCCCTAATGGCTCCCAAGGAACTGCTGCACTCTCACAAGCAGCAGTTGCAATCAACTTCTGTCTTGGTCATCTCCAAGGGAGCAAGAGGGTAATGCAGAAGAAATTAATAAGAGGCATTGAAACCACTTTGAACAGTGTAATTGCCTCAACAATTCCTCTGGATTACAATTAGTCTGTACCTTAAAATGCACAATATTTCTTGTGTCACTCAGCTTTTGTTCTGCTGCTGCTGCTGCTCACTCCTGCACTGTGCATATCCATGGAGGAGGCTGAAGGGGACTGTCTCTGTTTTGAGACAAATTTCAATGAGAAAATGCCCTGGAATGAGCATTTCCTCTAAGGAGAAAAGGCTTCAGCAACTTCCTTTTCTTTTGCCAATGAGAGAAATAGGTAACAGGGGGTGAAAGTAAAAGAACTAACTGTTTATTAACAACAAAAACATGGAATAAATGCCAGCTTTTGAGATTGTGGAACCTTACCAACCCCCCACAGACCCAGTCCAGCCTCTCTCGGCCGCGGCACATTCCCCGTCGGTGCAGTTCAGGTCACAGCCAGCAGGGGCGCTGGTGGCTCCCGGCCGGGCAGGGGCTGTGCTGATTCCCCCATGCCTGCAGGGGGCGCTGTGGCGCCCTCACAGTCCCTCACAGTAATGGCGGGCGGGCAGGAATGGATGGAGAACGGGCTCCCTTTACACCTCACAGGGCAGCCGGTCCTGGTGCCCCTCTGGATAGTGAAAGGGGCTGTAGCAGGAACCTTCGAAGCAGCGAGCCAGAATGGCAGGGCAGGAAGAGGCAGCTATACCCAGACCACGGGACCTCCCGGCAGGCAGAGGGTGAAAACAGCCCCAGTGCAGCAAAACAACCCAGAGCAGCAGTAGAGGCATGGTGGGGAATGGGCAGCAGCAGCCTGGCTCACAGGCATGGCAGAGAGAGTGACTCCGTGGGATTTCTCACTGGCTGATCCCCGGGTCCGGGCTGTGCGGACGGTGGGGGCAGCTCCCAGTGGGAAAACAAGGATGTTCCCAAGTCTTGGCAGGGCATGCACTGGCTCTGGGCTTCCCAACAGCAGAGCAGTAAAAGAAGCCAAGCTGGCAAGCTCAGTCACATTGTTGAAGCAAAAAAAAAAAAAAAACAAAAAAACAAAAAAGAGAAGCAGGCAAAACACCCAGAAAGAGCAGGATCCCTGGTCAGAGGCACCAGCCACATGTGTCCAGTGGAACAGAACACCCCTAAAGGACGGGCTGCTCTCACTCACACCCAACTCCCTCTGGAAACCCCAGCTCAGCTCCCATTTACCAAAACAGCCCCAGAGCCAGGCAGGATGGGGCTGGGGAGGGCACAGCAGCCACCCTGGGCACAAACAAAGCAAAACAGAACAGATCAAAACCCCCCAAAATGGTATGGGATAATAAACCATCCCCAAGACAGGGACTGATGGGATGTGCCATGCTCAAATGAGGTTACTCTACCAGGATAAGGTTTCACTATCAGAACATGACAGATCCCAGATGTAAGCATGGAAAAATCCAAAATCGTTACCCTAGTGTGCCTTTCAGCTTCAGCATGCCAGGGGGAGAAGTGTCTGAAAACCTGCTGGAGAGTTTTTGCAGTAAAAACACTAAAACCAGTCTCCTTGTAAGACATAAAAGACTTAAATTCTACATCAAAGGCCCAGTCCTGCTCACAACAGCACCTCAAATCCCCAACCTGCATCTTTCCTGAAATCTTTTGCAGGTGGATGATCACACTGCAGCAAACCCTAAGGGATTGTATCTTTTCAGCTAAGTGAAAAGTGTATGTTTATTTCATGCAAAGCTGCTGGGCAGCTCTCCCCAGGGACCACACTGACACAGGAGTTTGCACCCCAGTATTGGGGCAGGAATACACCTGACACCACCCAGGCACCCCAAGTGATGTCCCCCCTCACTGCTGGGGCGCATCCCTGAGGATCATTGGGCAGATTTAGCTATTCATCACTACTCAGGAGCCAAAATGCATTTCTGTCTCATGGCCCACATCTTTCTCACCCCCAGACTCTGTGGTGGGGGTTTTCCCTGCCAGCCCCGCCAGCTGCACACACCAGGGTTTGAGGGAAAGCAAATTACACTGGTTTTAGGGTTAACATGTTTGCATTCATATTCCAAGCCTTGCTTTCACATCTATAACTCGTTTTCCAGCATTTTCAAGCAAATTTCACACTGTTGGAAAAATGTCAAGGGTTTAATCTGATATGTGTGATACTTACTGATGCCACTAGGGAGGGAGATGATCGTATCTTCCACTTCTCATCATGTCTCTTGCAGGAGTGAAAACATGTCAGGAGAATTCACTGGGTTTCACTATACTTGGTACATGCAAATGAGCACAAATCAAACTCTCTGAGGAGCACAGACAAATAACTTTGCATATAAGAGACCCAAGCTTATGTGACTGCAAGCTTATCTGTTTTTTCCAGCTGCACGAGATGGTCTGAGGGAATGGGGCTTTGCCAGTGAGCTTTACCATGGCTGTGACCTGCATCAAGAGCAGCACCTGAAGCCCAGGACCAGCCTCCTGCAAGCCTCAGGCTTGGCTTCAGCTGGATTAAGAGTGGAATAAAGACAGCAGGAAAAAGATGAAAACTGTAATGAATGTGTCAATACTGGGATTTTTGCTCAGATTGGTGTATTCCCTGCAATATCAGCAGGAAAAGATTCCTTCAGATCTGCAAGAATTCCAGAGGGGGCTTCCACACACAGCAGTCAGTGGCACAAAACAAAAAAAGCAGAAGACAGCAAGCAGGAATGTCCTTTTTGTTCTGGATTGGTTTGAAACCCAGAGTTTAAAACAAAGTGGCTGCAGACTGGAAGTTAATGGTTTGCAGAGCAGTGGTGGGGCTGGGGCTCCCGGGGGTGGCAGGGCTGATTTGGGCACTGTTGCCCTGTGCTCTGGGCATGGTTACTGGATGAGCAGCCAGTCCACAGAGCCATGCAGGAGAGTGTGTGCCATGAGGGCTTTGTGCCATGAAAACAGCTGAAGGATCTCAGTATGCCCAGGGCCAGAGGGAGCAGGGATTGTGCTGCAGGCTGCTCACACTGTGCTCAGGCAGCTGGGCTTGCACCACTTCATATCCCAGCAGAATGAAACGGCTCCAGCTAAGCCCTTTGCTGTGGGAAGTCCTTTTCTCTACTGAGAAAATAAATGCTCTATTTTAAACCTTGGCATGTGGCAAACAGAGAGAAAAAAATTCAATATTTCCTAGCCTGACCACCTGTAAACCCAGGGCAGGGCAGGAGGCAGGGACAGGCACCAGCACCAAATGGTGGGGAGGACACCCATCTCTGGATGGAGGGGACCAGGCATGTCAGATGTCACCCAGCCTGAGCAATCCAATACCCACATGGCTGCTGGCAGCCCTCAAGGGCCTGTGGATTAAATTCAGCTATCACCAATGCATGGCATTACGCTGATAGCCAAATATCAATCAATATTATTGACTTTGGTAAATTTTCCTCTGAGCTTATAACTGTAATTTAATTTTGCCCAGACCAAATTAGAAAAAGCAGGCTGCATGAAAGCAATATTCCTAAGGCTTCATTTCGGAAAGACATTTGGATCTCAGAAATAGGACTTGAAGTGTTTGTAGCAAGGAATATGCTTAATTAGATTCATGTCTGAGAAGTCCCCAGCTGTTCTGCAGACAAACAGAAATATCTGAAGTTTCTTCCAGCTCTATGGAGACAGAGATTGGCTCCTCTCCCTGTTGCCCCAGTCTGAGAGATTTGCACTTACGATTATTATCTGGTGCTGTTTCAGACAATACAAGATGCCACACAATCTCTGAGCACAGAGCAAATATTCCAGCATTTCGTTTCATGATTACTTCCACCCTGTTCACTTCAGCATCTGAAATATTCTTTGGTATTTTCTTTTTCACGTGAAAGGCTTTCTGGAAGTTGAGCATAACATACATTCATTATGAAATGAAAATACCTCATGTGTTCAGGATGGGAAAAAAATCCTTAGCTTTCAAGAAAGCTTTGTGAGCTTATTAAAAACAAGAGTGCTTGCTATGCGTGTTATTCTGCCAAATGAAAAATTCCCTCCTTGCTTCTCAGGCTTGTAAGCTGCTTTGTGTGTTCAACACATCTCTTTCCAGTGTCCAGCACATTTTCATCATTAGTCCAACTTGGAATAAAATATTAGCTGTCTTATACCAACAGAAGGGACTGCAGGGCAGCCACACTTTGGCTACATCTTCATTGGAAAGGGATTCTGGAAAAGTCACCAGTGACAATGCCCACACAGCCCTCAGACTTTGGGAGCAGCCCCCTGTGCCACAGGGACCCTTCATACCCAAACCATGTATCTGGGGAGAAGCTGAAACAGGAACTGTGTGCCAAAACCACAGCAGGCCATAAACACCACAGCTCGGGAAGCAGCAAGCCATGACTGCCTCCAAAATCCACATCCCTGGGGCACTGCAGCAAGTCCAACCACACAGGGCAAGATGCAGTCTGGGAGCTTCAGTTCCAGATGCAATTTCCAGCCCCACATCACCAGCATGGCTACCTTCCCCTTCTCTTCCTTGTCTCCCCATTACTCACCCTAGCCCATTTTTTAGGGGTCCAGTCCCCCTCCTGGCTAATGCTGTGAGACGAATCTGCAGTGCATGGCGGGGACCAGTGAATGTACAGGTTGGTCCTCCACTTCTTTCCTCTAATTATTCTTCTGTCATCACTTGTACTTCCCCATAGCCCACCCAACAGTCCAGGCTGGGCTGGGAAGAGCTGTGGATAGACACAGTAAAACCAGGCAAGCAGCCACTCACTGGAGGAGTCCAGCTGGGCATCCTGGCACAACCAGCTGCTGGGTGCAGCCCTGAGCATGGGGCACCGTGGAAATGGAGCTCTGACCAAGGTTGTACCAAGGAGCTGGGGCTGGGTGCAGGGCTCAGCATGGGGACAGGAGAACATCAGACATGAATGATCCTCAGGAAAGGGAGGTTAACCCCTTCCTGCCAAAGGGACACACAAGGGGGTGTCTCTGGTGAGGCGTATCAGATAAGGAAGATTGCTTCAAATCCTGCTGGATCTCACAGTGAGCCATACACCGTGCAAGGATCAGACTGACAAAGTGCATCCATGCAGATCACCTCCAGCAGCCAGTGGAACAAGTCAAGGAACTCACCCAGCAATTCACCCCACATGACTGCAAAACCCTGCATTTCATCTGATTAAGGATGAGTAACAGCAAATACAAGGATGAACAAACATTTCAGGAGCTTTGAAGAGCTGCTCTCAGTAACCAGCAGCCACATTCATTATTCCATAGCCACCTGAAATGGGAGCTCTGAGTCTCCCTTGTACACCACAAGCCAAGTCAGTCCATTGGTCAGTGGTGCCATTTGGGCCATTGGTCAGTGGTGGCACTTGGGTGGCCAAGTTGGTAATTTGGGGCCATTCAGTACTGAATCACTCACAGCTCATTTGCTGTGGCAGATCACACTCTCTCTGCAAGAGCTCTCTTTCCTCCAGTTCTTCATTCCCATTTATCTTACAAATAATTAAGGTTCTTTAAGAAGATAATCAGTTTGGACTTTGAAGCTTTTTTCTCTGATCTGTGTTTTTTCCTTAAAATATAATTTCAAATATTGTGGTATTCTGGATGTTTTCTGTTTCAGTGACAAGCTGCTAATTGTAATTAGTTTTATCATGTGGAAATTCAAAAATCTGCTCTGAATGCATTCCTTTGAATTTAGTTAAAAGATACTTCTTGAACTGACAAACACTTTGACTGTAGCTTGTGAGAAAGAATCAAATTTTAAACTTACAGGAAAAGCTCATTTTACTGCAGGGCTGAGAATCCACTGTCCCAGAGCTCACTGGCATTGAGAGCCAGAGCAAATATTTCTCTGGGCTTCCACTTTCAAGCAGTATGTTTTAGATTACACTTAAGTGGATTCAGGAGAGGAAGCTGGGGGTGGTGGGTGGAAAGGATGCAAGTAGGTAAGAATGAAAGGAGGCAGCACATGGAAAATTGGAAGGAAGCAGTCAACTAAAGGAAAAAAAGAGATGCACAGAAAGGGTGAGGAGGTACTGGCAGGATTGAGAGTAGATCATACAGAAAGCTCAGAGTTACATGTACCAGACTGAATAGATAAGGATAAGAAGGAAATCAAAGGATTGCTGCTGGGCACTTCAGAAATTGCTGTGAGTCACTAGAGGTGGGATGGAGAAAACAGGAAAAGGGGAATGAGTGAGAGGAAAACACCAAGATGATAATTACATTAAAAGATATTGAAATATATATTGAACAGTATACAGTTCAAACTATTAAAAATACATTATTTTCATGTTTGAACAGGTGTGCAGGAGGAAAGTGGCATCCTGTGCCCAGGAGGGAGGATGTGGCCAAACAGAGGCTGTGCCCAGTGGGGAGCTGGTGTTGGGGGATGGGGGCAGGAGGCAGCAGGGCTCAGGTTCTGTCCAAACCAGCACCTCACATGGCACAAACCCTGTGCCCACCCTCCTCTCCCATCCTATCCTACCAGCAACCAGACCTGGCTCCACTGCACTGTGGGGAGTTCCTGTTGGGCACTGAGTTACCTTGCACCAGGTAATCCTTTGTGTGAATCCCTCTGTGGACAAGGTGTCCTCTTCCACCAGCCAGAACATGCTTCTCCTTTTGAGGATGGGATGTCTCTGCCCTCCAGATCATTGCCATCACAACAGGCAGGACACAATATATATTACAGCAGCCTGCAGAACTCAAGTGGTGCTAGTGGGATGTAGAAAAGCTATGAAAATAAAAACTTGTATTAAACATGAATTTCTGCACTCAGATTCTCAGATGGGCAAGAGCAATGGCTGCTTTGCAAAACAGCAACTGAGGACAAGGCTGCATCTAACTCTGGGGATAATTGTCATGGAAACTACAAGTAAAGTAGCACAAAACACAAGTAGGTATGAAAAAAAGTAGCTGAAAATAGCTGCTCTGGAATATTTCTTTGCAAAGGTTCTAGACATTAAAAGGCAACTGAATAAACAGCTTAGTAATTTTAGATGTTCTTGGAAAATGTACTTTAAAGGGAAAAATGGGATAAACCACAAAACTGTGGCTCAGGGAACACTCCAGGAGAAAAAAAAATCTCTGAGAGAAAAATGAGTGCAAGTATGACTCCTACAAGACTTACAATACACATACATACAGATGTATGGACGGGCAGATAAACTAATGCATGTGTGTGTGATTACACAGAGCACAGAGTGCATATTTTTAACTTCACAGAGTGTGAAGTTATATGTATACACAATATATATATACCAGAAAAAAAAATACTGAAAAGTGAAGGCAGCACAAATGAAATCCTTCCTGCATCCAACTGAAGATGAGAGGGTTGCTCAGAGGTTAACTTGACTGAAGTCCAAGGCCTTGAGCAGGAAAACAAGTTGTCTGATGAGTTGGACCAGTGTCTAAATGGCATCTGCCCAAGGATGGCTGTGACCAGGAAACACAGAGAGGGTGAGATCCAGCACCCGACAGCAGAATGGATCTGTGCCAGAGAGCCTCCAGCCACGGGGAGGAATCAGCAATTCCCAGCAAGCAGACACAGCCACACACCACACACCTTCATCTCTGCTCAAAAAAGCAGCAAACTGCATTTCACAAAGTGCTTTTTCCTTGCTCCAAGGAACACCTCCCCGTGCCAGACGGATGGTGGCACATCCAGGGATATTCTACCAGCCAAAATTGCAGGTACAAGGAGCTGCAAGCACAGGGGAAGGAGCAGAGGTGTCAGTCCAGAAAGTGGAGCAGCAAGTACAACCTCCATGTACTAGTGCTGGGAATGACAGGGCAGGATTCAGCGTGAACACAGGAAAGCAGGTGAGATGTGGAGGTGCTGTCAGGCAGGCCACACTAGGAAAACACTAAAGGGTGGTTTATGGAGAGGAATGAATTGTGTTGTAACAGAGAAAATGTTAGCTGGAAGATGCAAGAAGCAGCAGAATATATGTTACATCACTCAGCAGCACTTGCTGCTGGCTGGGGCCAGGATAATCCAACCCAAGTTCTTGTGCCACACTGGAATAAACAGTGAATTAACCAGGAATAATCCTGTGACAGCAAATTGTATATATGCACTAGTAAATCCCAAGCAGTGTGTCTCAGCAGGCAAGACAAAAATGTTCAAGGTGAGTACCAGAGGTGTTCTGGCATTGCAGCAGGATCATGTGAGTTGTGGGGAGGATTTTAGAGGTTGTTATTGGGGGTTGGGATTTTTCCTTTTGTTTCCTTCTCTCACAGAATTTTGTCCCAAGTGTCACTAAGAGATAATAACAACCAGTACCTAAGAGAGACAAAAGATGCAGCCAAGGGAGAGGGGTGCAGCTGGCTGCACTATAACTGAGGGGCATTCTCTTGGGAAGGGCAGAGATCCTGTGAGATTTTGGTCTGGGGGCAAGGGGCTGGGCGCAGCTCCAAACTTTCTCTCACTCTTGGCATTGGTATCAGACAGTTGAGCTGTTGCTTACTGCGGGAGAATTCACTGCCACTGCCAGAGCCCAGCCCTGTACCGCTGCTTCCCTACTCTGGCGGAGCCTTTGCTTGTAGGAGCGAGCAGCCATTGCACTGGGGCCTTATTAACAGCTGATCTAACTGGACTCTCACCACCTATTTGGGTGCCTTAGGAGAAAACCCTGGGACCCCAACCCCTTCCCTTTCGTCTCCCCAACTGTGTGAGGCAGCTGCTATGGAGAATCCCGGCTGCCGCTGCCCAGCTCTGCTGCTTTCTGCCGCTGCCTTGGGCTCTTTCGCAACACTCTAACTCACCACCCCGTGTCCACCCCCACGGCTCCAGTGAAGGCTGTGGAGTTTTCAGTTACCTTTTGTTTGCCACCCTGCGGGGTGTGCCTGCCTCTGCCGTCCCAGCCGCCGCTCCCAGGGCCCTGCTGCAGCCCATTTTTCCATCTCCTCCACCAGCCGTGCCCGCCATCACCACATGAGGGAGGCGGCCACGCTCGCACCACAGCGCCCCCTGCAGGTGTGGGGGAATCAGCGCAGCCCCTGCCCGGCCGGGAGCCACCAGCGCCCCTGCTGGCTGTGACCGGAACTGCACCGACGGGGAAAGTGCCACGGCTGAGAGAGGCTGGACTGGGTTTGTGCTTCTGTTCCGTGCTGCTGCTGGTGTTGTTTGTTTGTTTGCCTTGTTATACAGATATATACACTAGGAAAGAGCTGTTATTCCTTTTCCCATAGCTGAAAGCCCCTTAATTTCAAAGTTACCGTAATTTGGAGGCAAAGGGGTCATATTTTCCATTCCAAGGGAGGTTCCCACCTTCCTTGGCAAACATCTGTCTTTCAACCAAGGCAGCTGGTCATATCCACATCGTGTAAAATATAATGATCAGTAATTCAAATGACACCCCAAAAGGAGGCAACAGCAGAAGAACCATTTCATTCACCAGAGGTGATTTCTACTCCCAAGAGCAAGGAACCGGGAAAAAACAAAGGTCCAGAGAGCAAAAGATGAGGAGGGGAAGGTCAAGGGAGAGGTGAAAGGAAAATGGAAATGGACCTAGCTAAGAGGCAATTCTAATCTGCTACAGGGGGAGAGAGTTCAACACAGCCCCAGCTGCAGAGCAGTGTGCTGTGGGGATAGGAAGAAAACTGCCACAGCAGCAGAGGCTGGATGCTGCAGCCAGTCAGGGCTTTACAGAGCATGAACCAGGTATTTACAAAATACCATGAGGCACAGGTTTCTTTACTTCTGAGAGGTTACAACATAGAAAGACACCAAAAGGAATTAATTACAAGGGATTTTTTACTCAGTAATGTCAAGTCGCAGCTCAGGAAGATTAAATACGCAACCAGAAGTCACCTACATTGACGTAAAGTCACTAATAACAGTAGCATTTATAGAGGGCTAAATCACACTTTCCTTGCTTAAGGCCTTTCTCTCTGACCTTTGAAGGTTTGATCACAAGATGTGACGTAAATCATCTGGAGAGTTTTCACTTCAGCCAAGTGAAGGATATTCCTACTCTGTGAAGGCAAAATTAGTCTTGCAAATAAAAGAAAGAAATATACTGGAGGTATTTCTCTTTCAGGGCACCTGAATTCTCTGCTTCCTAAAGTCACTCTGTGCATAGGCAGAGCTCTTTCTATCAGTTGAGGAGGATCCTCTAGCACTGCACAGAGACAGACTCTCAATTCCAGATGGCTTGAATTTTCTGCTCACTTATTAAAATCAACATAAAACTCCCTAAAGTAACAATCCAGCCATTTTCACCAAAACTGAAATTTCTCAGGCTAGCAACTTGCCTATTAGTAAAAGCAAAATGTTTAGAGAGATCAGTGCCTGGGCACGAGGGCACAGCACTGTGTGTACTCTGAAATCTCACTCGCTCTGGGACTCAAAAGTGCACTCAGGAGAAGGAAACAAGAGCACCTCCCTCAGTAAAATTTCTGTTCAAGCCAATGGGCATTTCACAGGTGCTCTCCAGGTACTCCAACAGTCTGCAGATACAGACAGAGCTGAATTCCCACATATTTTAGAGAAATGCTTTGTCCTGTGAATTTACCAGGATGTTCAGACTGTGGTCACTCCAACACTGGGTTTATTTTAGAAGACAACACAATATCAAATCATCACACTATTGTTTGTGTCAAACACCCTTTGCCTTAATTAATAAATGTGTGCCTGGTTTGCTGTGAGATCTCAATAGAAGTTACACAACACTTCTCAGCCAAGTGCTTTTCCTTGCATGATGTGAAAATCACTTGTGTTATAAAGAGTGAAAAAAAACCCAAACAAAAAACCCCAGGCTGTGTGTTTGAAAAGAAGCTGTGGAAAATACATCAATATTTGCAATTACAGTGGCAGCTGCTGCTATGTGAGCAGTCAGGGATGAAGGCTGCTTTTCCATGGATCCCATATTCCTTCTCCCCACTCTGCCCCATCCCAGCTCTTCCTTCCTCTGCTCCTCACTCTTATGTTATTTCCCATCCTTTCATGCACCCTGCAATGGCCACACAGCAATCTTCACTGCTGGCCACATTCCCTAAACACCAGCTGAGCAAAAGGCACAGGAATCCACTCACTGCAGGGCAGGATGGTGTGGGTTAGCAGAATGCTAAATCCTCCCAGTTTGGATCTGCCCTCCCTGATCTCACGTGACTTCAAGGAATTGGATGTTACTAAGAGCTCATGACATCTATCTGATTTGGTTCAAGCTGACCAAGGGGTTCAAAGGCATTAGAGCACAGAAACACAGGCTGATGGCAGAGGGTGTAATTGCATGAGACTATTGCTTGAGAAAAAGAGGCTTTAAAAAAATCATCAAAGGACAAAAGTCACTCTGGAACCGCAAGGAAGGCTGACAGGGCTGAGCTAAGGAGGAAGAAAATGGAGTAGCTTCCCAAGGGACTGAAAGATTTCAAATTCCTTGCTCTTCATTTCACATTATCTCAGTAAACTGATAACTATCACATCAACTCGCCAACAACCTGAGGATTTAAATGAGCTTTTTGCCACCAGCACATACAAACCCCAATGTATTCCAAACAGATGGTTTATTTTAAAATCACATTATATGTACTACAGTCAATATCCAGATTATGCCAGGGCTGCTGCAAGGAAAAAGATATCATTTTAGGCATGTAAAGCCCCTCCAGTTTGGACAGAGGCTGGGCAAGAGTAATCAGCACTTCTTAAAGTCTTAGAAATGTAGTGAAAGAGCCGAAGTGAGTGTAATTACCAGTGAGAGGCATTGTAGCAAAGCAGATAAAGTTAATTATACAGTACAGGAGCATTTTCAGTTGATGTGGTAGTAATCATAGTCAACAGAGAAGTGCCCAACAGAAGGATCCATATACAATAAAAGCAATCATGGGATGAAAGTGTACAGCACAAATTACCTAAAAAACAAAGGCAGACACTGACACATAGCTGGAGCCACCAAATTAATGCAGATTTGTGGATTTCTACATGCAGTAGGATACCTTAAACAGCAGCACACCTTACCTTCTGCATGGTACCCCCCTAAAACTGTCACATCAGTCTGGAGGAGGTATCAATATTTGTGCTCCACATGGGCCAGATCCAGCACCAGCCTTTGATAATATTGACACCATTTATCATGGGAAACACTGAGTGCTATTGCTGTATATGAAACAAATACATCAGTGGGTTGGGCTAGAGTATCTGTTTTCTGAAACTAAATCTATACTTAGGAGACAAGACACAGCAAACAGACCTCACTTCAATTTCAAACTTGCAGGCTACCATGTCTCATGGACCCTCTTTTCTGCACTGTAACAGGTGAGCTGGAACACAGGATCTGAAACAAAAGGCTCAAGCATAACATATTTCTGTGTGTATATTTACACATCTCCATAAATGTCATTTCAGTGTCTCTTGGTTTGATGATGGGACAGATACTGAGCAGAATTTCACTTCCCTGTGCCAGCAGCACTCTCTCCCACTCCCCGTTACAGCCATTTCACCCAGGAGCTGCCACTTGCTGCACGTCTTCATGGCACCAAATCCACTGGGTTCTCACCTGTTCAGAAAGAGCTTCTCCCCCGAGATTTCCTGAGGCAATAGTGTTAAATATATCCAGCCTCAAGGCAGCAGTATGCCATCACCCTTGCCTGCACCCAGGGCTGCCAGAGGTGTGGAGCAAAGGAAGAGGCTCCTCCACTGCTCCTACCTGTCAGTTTGATTTCTCATGGCCATTACACATTAATAGCTTTTCAGATCTCTAAGTAATGATGCAGAAGCCCTCTCTTCCCAGAGTAATAAACTCCCCCAACATCTCTGTTTGTTGGAATACCTGACTCTAATGCTGCAAAAGACTTAATTTGGGCACTGTGTAAAATGTCATCCCTCAAAACAAGGATTTACTGATTTGAAAATATGCAAGGGAAGAAAAGACACTAATTGCTGTGAAACAAATACTTGGCTGATCAGATGCAATTAGTAACATGGAAAGGATGACAAAAGAATATCAGGGAGGTCAAGAGATGCAGAAATCCCACTCCAGGGGCATTTTCTAGCTGTTCTTACACTGGTGCCAGGGCTTGTTTAACACCAGCCAGCCCATGGAGCTGCACTAGCAGAGGCTCGACCCTGTGCTTTTCACTCCTTACTGAGACAGACTGCAGTTTCTGAGAGCCAGACTTCCTGAGACAACAGCCATACCTATGCCAACAATAATTACCTAGGAAAACAGGCAATTTCTAGCAGCTTATTCAGAAGAAATCAATGCCTAACACTTGTATGCTTATACAGTGCCACTGTGAGTATTGCTGTCAACACTTCCACTACTGAAGGGCGAAGAATGAAGCCAGATGTGATTCAAGTGCCATCTTTTCCCAAGTTCAGTTAAACCACCCCTGCAAATGAAACAAATGCACTGGCCTTGAAGATGCCTGAGGATGACAGCAAGGTATGAAAGCATAATTGGTATTGCTGAGGTGAGCCTGCAGCTCACAGCATGGTGGCTGCGCACAAAGAGCTTTTTGTTACAGCATGGACAGGTCCAACAGGGCCCTTCATGCCTTCTGCAATGGGAATTAAAGTCACTCAGCAGCACTTGGGTCCAGTCCTGAGTCCTGCTGCAGATCCTGATCTGCTGGCAGAGGATGCTCACAGTGCCAGGGTGGTCCCTGTCTCTAAAGCTCAGGAGAGCCAGGTAAGACTGCAGGACCTCCTTGGAGAGGAAAGGGGAGCACTCTGTGACCTGCTCTGGAAACTGCCACATACCCTGAGTGATGGGAGCTTTTCCCTTTGTGGGCTGGGAGGGAGGAGCCCCTGCACTCAGCAGGGCTGGACAGGCAGAGGGATCAGTGACAGACACAGACCCTGGCTGCCTTGATGGCACTGGCAAGCAAAATACTCATCTCCCGATGTTGCCATAACGGGTATGTCACACATCCCTGCCGGCAGCAAAGTGGTTCTGGCTGGACACAGGGGGCTGCAAACCAGGCTGGGGAAGGGACACAGCAGCTTTTGGGTGGTCTGTGCCCCTGCAGAAGGCTGGCACTCCCCAGAGATTTCAGCCAACATTCAGCAATAGCAGGGCTTCACTCGGCACGCTGAGGGGGGAAAACAGCCCAGCGAAGCGCTCAGAAGGCAGAGGCACCGCGCAGTTACTGCTCTGAAACACTGGCACCTTGTGGCAGCTCAGCCCCAGCCAGACACGCTGTGTCTGCCTGTCCTGCTGCACACCGGGGTGGCCTGGGCACGGCTCCAGGAGCCAGGACACAAGCAGGAGCAGCATCACACAGACACAGAAAGCCACCTTGCTCTGGGTAGCATTTAGTAACCAGCAGCTGATACTGGGGAAGGAGATCTGGAAATCTGTAATTGCACTTCCAGCCCTGTTTGTGGCCCACCACAGCTACAAAAATGATAACGAGGAGGGTGGTATTACTTGGGATGCCCATGATCACTGTCTGGGACACAAGATGTGTCCAACCCAAGAAACTGCAAGGAGTAAACAAACCTCTTGATGTGTGTGAGCATCGCCAGGGCAGTGCAGGATCTGGGCCCCACATGCAGCTCATCCATACTGTCACTCTTCAAGAAAGAGATACTAGGGGCCATTACAGCCCTGATACATCTTGTAAGGAAGGAAACAATCACTTGAGAAACTTTCTGAAAAAAAAATTATTTGGATCCATTTGAATGTTGTAAGGCCACATTAATTTATGGCCACAACAAGGCCTTATTTCATCATATAAATATTTAAGTCTTCTCCCTCACTTTTTTTTTCACATTTAATAGTGAATGTCACAGGTGTGTACCCAGCTCCTTTTCTCCCCGTTACTGCTGAAATACACATAAGTATGAAAATATGGGCAAATATTTACAGGCAATAAATGCTGTGTGGGGTAATTAAATAGTGTTTCATATGGTTACAAAACAAAACACAACATTTCAGTAATAACTAAATGCAGAAAAATTAAAACTCAGATCCCTTACTCTTCTCACACCTAGCAGCTTATTTTGTAGCCAATTAAAAAGTGGCAAATCCAGAAATGGGAGAATGAAGAAATTTTTCTCCCACAGTATATAATGAATCTGTGGCTTTTACTGCCACAATGAGCCGAGGATACCAAACCCAGTGAGAGTGTGGGTGTTTCCATGGACAGTGAGAATGGCCAGAACTATAATGGTTATGAATGATGTGAATTTTGGAAGAAGGCAGACCTCCAGCTGTGGCTGCAAACCAATCTTTATTAGGGATTAGGAAAAAAAGCTATGGTGACAGCCAGGTTATCTGCTTACAAGGGAGCTGCACATACTTTCCACCTTCCACCCGTCGCTGGAGGGACTGTCTGCAATAACTGTACATTGGAGCTGGTTCAATTTTTTTTCATCTTCAATTTTTGTGAGCTAATCCTAGCTCAGCCACTCAAACAAGCAACATTCACCCGTGTGTGCAATGCCTGAGCACTTGGAACATCAGCCTTACTTAGCAGAAAAAAATCCCAACCATCATTTTCTTCCCAAACAAGGCATGCAAAGAATAAACAGCATTCCTTAGCTCCAGAGCACGCTGCCTAAGGAATGGAGCTGGGGACAAGATGAAAAAAAGAAAAAAAAACCCAACATGCAAGATGCCTAAAAGTGTGTGTCGTAAATAAAACTAATTAATAGGCCTCTGAGCAAATGCAAAGGCCAACAGGCAAATAACATAAACACTGCTGCAAAAGATCTGCGTGCTGCTCCCCACAAAGCATCAAAGCCATTGCTCCTTGCACAATCAATACAAAAGTGATTGCAGCTCAAAAAGAGAAACAGAAGACAAAGGAAAAAATGACTGCTCCTAAAAGAAACAAAGGAACAGCCCAACTTAAAACACAGCTTCTCCTTTATTTTATGTTCAAAAATACTATAACTACAAGCCAATAAATGAAGGGGGGGAAAGTCAGAATCAACGTAAAAAATACTAGCACTTATCAAAAACACAGCAGGCAACTGTTCCTTCCAGCAATCTCCTAAATAATTCATGCCCAGTATACAGAAGCCAATCTTGGGAATACACCGTGCCAAAACAGTCAAGGGAACTGTTTCTCCCACCACCCAGATGCAAAGCACAACTCCAAAATAGAAGCACTGGCCAAAACCGTTGTACTTAAACTCCCAATTCCAACAAATAACACCAAAATGTGTCTGGAGGAGCTCAGCTGTACAGCAAGCATGGTCCAGAAGGTTGGGTGGGATCCTGCATCCACAGGATAGCCCTGGGCACCCAAAAGTGCCCTGTGCAGGAATCAAGCACCCTATGCCTGCCAAACCACCCAGCTGTCTTCCACTCCAAAAGCACCAACTTTTGGAGTGGTGCTTTTGGAGTGGATAAAACTTAAGTTTTTATCTTATTGCCAGCTTCCAAGGAAATACATTGGCTGATAGAGTTGTAAGGATAAAAAAAGGTATCTTCAGGTATCAAGTGGGGATGAACCTCAAGGACTCCACACACAGGGCTATGGAGGCACAGGCAATGCCCCATCTGTAACATCTGGCACAGACAATTTGTGGGCAACTCTGGTGAGGAGGAAGAGCAGGGCAGGACCAGGGCCAGTGGGGTGAGGTGACACGTGGGGACCATCCGAAAGACAAAATCAAACATATTTAATAAACAGATGAAGAAACATCAGGAAAAGCAAAATGAGAAGTAGATGAACACAGGCCAGAGTCAGATATGACTTCCCCACCATCCTGGATGAAATACAACTGAAACCAGGGCCATTTAGAGACCCCTTTATTTGCCTTCTACTTGTTTTGAGCCACAAGCTCTGGTGTAACACATTCGAGCTCCTTTCTGAAACTACAAAGCTTACAAACCCACTTTCTCCTGGGACTCCTTCTAGGTCTGTGTCCATTCCCTGTGCTCAAACACCAGACAGGCCCTTCCTAGGCTTGTTCAGCCTTGAGAAAAGACAACTGAGAGGGGCTTCATCAATGTCTGGCCGTGTCTGCAGGGAAGGTGCCAGAAAGATGAACCAGGTTCTGCTCACTGGTGCCAAAGCAACAGGGCAAGTGACAGAGGGCACAAAGCGATGCACAGCAAGTTCCACCTGAAGATGAGGAAAAACTTCCCTGCACAGTGACTGAGCACAGGAACAGATTGTCCAGAGAGGCTGCGGAGTCTCCCTCACTAGAAATACTCCAGAATTGTCTGGACACAACCCTGTACCATGTGCTCTGGGATCACAGAATCACAGAATAGTTTTGGCTGGAAGGGGATTTTGAAGATCACCCGGTTCCAACCCCCTGCCATGGAAAGGAACACCTTCCACTACACCAGGAGGCGCTTCCAACCTGGCTTTGGACACTTCGAAGGATAGGTCAGCCACTTTCCCTGGGCAGCCTGTGGCTGTGACTGTGATTTTGTGGCTGTTTCTGTGTTTGTGTCCCCCCGTTGCCGTCTCTGTGACCGAGCCCGTCCCCACCGCCCTCCAGCGACCCCTCCCTCCGCGCATGCGCCGCCACCGCTCTCCGCGCGCTCCCTCCGCCAGGGGCCGCCCTGCTCCCGCGCCGCCCGCCAGAGACCTCCGTGCCGCCAGGGG
>JBBMKD010000027.1:6978994-7011231 GCA_037834095.1 Argya squamiceps
GAGGGGGGTCTCCGGATGATTAGGTGGATGGAACACCTCTCCTGTGAAGAAAGGCTGAGAGAGTTGGGTTTGTTCAGACTGGAAAAGAACTTCACGGGACTGACGCCCCCGGGGCATGGAGAGCCCGGGAGCGGCGGGGCAGGGCGAGGGTTGGCCGTACCCGGGCCGTGCCCTGTCCCCAGCTCCGACAACTCTCACATCGTGCTGGGGCTGTACAAGCTGCGAGTTGAGCACCACGGGCTGCTGTGCTCACAGTGGGGTAAAGGGAATCACAGAACATCCTGAGCTGGAAGGGACCCAACCAGGATCATCAAAGTTCAACTCTTGGTCCTGCACAGGACACTCCCAACAACAGCACTCTGCCTCAGAGCACTGTCCAAGTGCTCCATGAGCTCTGCCTTGGGGAGCCTGTTCTGACCACTCTCTGGGGGAAGAACCCTCTCCTGATACCCAACCAAAACCTGCCCTGGCATAGCTCCATGCTGTTTACTCAGGTCCTGTCACTGGTTTCCAGAGAGCAGAGATCAGCTCTTGACTCTCCATCTCATGAGGAAGTTTTAGACAGCTTTGAGGTCTCCCCTCAAGTCTCCTTTTCTCTAGGCTGAACACACCAAGTGACCTCAGCTGCTCCTTATACATCCCCTCCAGACCCTTCATCATCTTCATGTCCTTTCTTTGGATGCCCTCTAACAGCTTAATGTCCTTCTGGCATTGTGGTGCCCAAAACTGCCCCCAGAACTCGAGGTGAGGCCACCCCAGTGCAAGGCAGGGAAAGTGCAAATGGGAGAAGTGTAAAAAGCAGTGATGAAAAAGGGTCAGTGGAAGGAAGCATGAGGGGCAAGGCCTGCAGAAACAGTGGCTGTGTTTGGATTCAGCAGGTACCTGGTCATAGAAGGGACATCTCTGGGCTGACAGTCGCGTTGTCCTTTTAGGAGCAAACACACTCTCTTTGCAGCAATGAACAGCAGAACCTTTCCTGCTTCTCTTTCAGACATGGCCCCATACTATGAAGCCCTGTGCAAGTCTCTTGAGTGGCAGATGGACACGGATCTGCTGAACAAAATGAAGAAAGCCAACGAGGAGGAACTGAAACGTCTTGACAACGAGTTAGAGGATGCAGAAAAGATCTTGGGGGAGAGCGAAATCAGAGATGCAATGATGGCCAAGGCTGAGTACCTGTGCAGGATTGGGGACAAGGTTGGTGACAGCAGAGGCTTTATGGATTCATAGAAAACATTGCATGGGAATCCTGTTAGCTGGGCAGGTCCCAGTGAGTGCTGGGGGACTTGCTGAGCATTTTCTCTGTGGCACAGCTCACATGTGGCTGGCAGATAGGGAAGGGTCTTACTGAAATAGAAATTATCCAGGAGAAAAACAGTCCTTGAAAGAAAACAACTTTTTTCTAGACAAGGGGAAAAGTTTGCAGATACCATTGTTCACTTTTGTTGTGCCTTTAGACTTCTCCAAGCTATTTAGATCATGCAGCTGAATTTCACGTTACAGAGTAGATTTTTGTAATCTTTAGTTCTAAAAGATCCATGAAGAACAGCTTTACTAATTTAATTTAAACTTGGATACGTTCAGATTATTCAGAATGCACAACGTGGAAGTCACAACTCCCAGTGGGAGACCACACACGTTCTTACAGCAGGTATTTTGTGACTGTTCTGGGTGCCTTTAACATTCTTAGAGCAGCAAACACTGTTTTCCCAGGAGGGAGCTCTGAGTGCATTCCGCAAGACCTACGACAAAACCGTGGCCCTGGGACACCGCCTGGACATCGTCTTCTACCTGCTGAGGATTGGTCTGTTCTACATGGACAATGACCTCATCACACGCAACATTGAGAAGGCAAAAAGGTACTGCCTGGCTTCTCTGAGTGCACTGGAGCACTTTTGAAACAAGCTGTGACAAAAGAAATGGAAGATAAATGCCTTTCTGTCCAGGAATGACTGGGAGTGGTTGTGAGAGAGAATCAGAGCGATGGGTGGGTGTTACTTTGGTTTAGAGCAGTTCCTACTCCTGGATTTTTTTTTGGGGGGGGGAAGAGAAAGGTGTAGATTTTGTGGTAGCTGTTTTCTAGCAGCTGGCTCAATTTGTGTTTGTAGCCCAGCTGCCACTCCCACTTTGTGTGTGACTGGACTGTGCCTCTGTCAGCCAAGTCCAGCTACTGCCAGTGGCAGCCAGCTGTCTCTGTAAAGGGGGAACTTTTCCTCTACAAGCAGGAGCAGCACGGTGTGTTTTGGTTCCCTTCCCATGTTCCCACTGGTAGCTTCAGTGTCTCTGTGCTCCTGGCATTCTGAACCTCAGCAGTTCCTGTACAAGGCTGTGGTTCCAGCCTCTCTGCTGCTGCCCTGAGACACCAAGGCAGAGGAGGTTCCCACTTGTTCCTTGGGCAGGGATATTTTGTGTTGCCTTCTCAGCAGTTTTGTCTCATCCCTGCCCTTCTTACAGCCACACCAATTATGTGCTGATCCTTAAAAAGTGGCAACTTGAGAATTTTTTTCTATGCTGCTGGTTGGACAGCTTTGACTTTAGCAGCAAAGGCAGTGGAAACCTGTTGCCACAGTCCAGGCTGACAGTAATATTTACCTGCACATCCACAGAGACTGTTGTCACAGCTGAAGAGGCTGTAAATTTTCCTTTCAGCTGAAACTTGCACTGTGTAGAAGCCTCTGGCCTCTCCTGTCCCAAGGAAGCCACTTTCCTGCTCCAACAGGTGTACAAAGCCTGGGCTGTTTCTACAAGCTGTAACATAAACCAAGTTACTCTTTCTCTAATCCCATGGTATCAGTTGATTTGTACTTATTTCATATAACTTATTACATAAGTAAATGTTCTTTGTTCTATTTTAAGTCTAATAGAAGAAGGAGGAGACTGGGACAGAAGAAACCGTCTCAAGGTGTACCAGGGCCTTTACTGTGTAGCCATTCGAGATTTTAAACAAGCAGCAGAGCTCTTCCTTGATACAGTTTCCACGTTTACATCCTATGAACTGATGGATTACAAAACCTTTGTAACATACACGGTCTATGTCAGCATGATTGCCCTGGACAGGCCTGACCTGAGGGAGAAGGTGAGGAGAGCACGTGGGAACAGCGGTGCAAACAGAGCCTTTCCTTACCCTGTCCATGTGGAGGCTGGAGGGATGGAGGTTACAGGTGTGTGTTTGCTTCCAGGTGATCAAGGGAGCAGAGATCCTGGAGGCCCTGCACAGTTTGCCGGCCGTCCGGCAGTACCTCTTCTCCCTGTACGAGTGTCGGTACGCTGCCTTTTTCCAGTCACTAGGTAAGGCTGGTTGTGTCCCCCAGCACTGCTTCAGGGGTTCCAGTTACTTGTTTCAGATCATACACAACTTCTGTGGAGTAGCTGCAGTCTAGAACTAGAGCTATGTGCAGAAAACACAAACTGTAGAGATTTTTTTTAACAGTGATGTAAAATTTTCTGCTTTGATTTTTCAAACAAAGAAAGACAAATTTCTCATCCAGTGAGCTTTGTGAAAGGTCACATCTGATTAGGTGAAAAAGCACTTTGAAAATGGCTATGAAACACCATCTTACCTGAAGAGCCAGATCAGGAAAGATTTGAAAGCTTTCTGTGTAAAAGGGTGACACCAAAGAAGAGCTTTTCAGGAAACCCTCATTCTTGCCAGTTCTCAGACTGCTTGTTTTTCTTATGTGAGATTTAGAATACAACAAATGAGATATTTAGAAAAAGCAAGAAAGAACCCTTGATTTTGTGGAAGACTAGGTGTGATGAGACTGAGTTAAAGGGCAGCATCTTCCTATTGCTGGCCTCATCCCAAGCCAAGAACTGATCCTGTCGGGAAAAAAAAATCACTTCAGTGCCCTTAAATCCTTGGAACTAATTTAAGAGCTAGGAGCAGAAAATTAATATTGTGTCCTTATACAGGTGCCGGTAACAATGTTTCTTCAAGAAGATACATACGAGTTCTGCTTGTTGCCCAGCTCAGGGCTGCAGGCAGCACATCCAGCTCTTGCCTTCAGCAAGGTGGTCCCTAAGGTGGTCCCTCTCCCCCCTGAAAGAAGGACGCTGTGCTGATTACAGGCTCCCATTAGCTCTGCCACAATATTGTTTGCATGTTCTTTCTGCTTCTGGTTCCAGAACTGATACAGGTTATGTGAATTTGCTTCTCTTTAGTGCAGAACCCCTTTCATATCCTGAGGAGTGCAAGAATACAACATAGTTACAGTCACGCCTATTACTTATTAACTGGTGCCGTGTGTTTTATTTACATAACTGATATTTGACATTTCTTAGAAATTACTGACTTCTTTTTTTTTATTTTACTTTTTTTTTTCCCCTTTTCAGCTGTTGTAGAGCAGGAGATGAAGAAAGACTGGCTGTTTGCCCCTCACTACCGATACTACGTGCGGGAGATGCGGATCCACGCCTACAGCCAGCTCCTCGAGTCCTACCGCTCCCTGACCTTGGGCTACATGGCAGAAGCCTTTGGAGTCAGTGTAGAGTTCATAGATCAGTAAGTTCCTTGGCTTTTCCAGTTCCTAGAGATCTCCATTTATGCCTTTTAAACATTTATGATGATCTCCTTATGAGTAAAAATCTTTGTTCGCTTGTATTCTAAATTTGCCAAGTTACGTTTCTATGGAGGAGTGTGAGAAGGTGCTTTTTATTAATTACTTTGTTTTTTATATTGCTGTATTTATTGACCTCCATGTGTATGAAACTTTAGATTTTAGATAGCTTAGTTCACAGCTGTGCAAAAACTGAGCTGTTCCCAGCTTTGGGTATCTGCACATTTTTTATACTCTGCCAGTCTCCCTCTCTCATTTTGCCTGGTTTCTGTTATGTGGACAGGATCTGATGTTTTTAACTTAAATGAAACATACCCTGCAGTCCCAGTTTGAAATTCTTTTCTAGAATAAAACTAACAGATTTTGATCATGGTAACTAAGTGGTGAGTCAAGTGAGAAACTGACTTTTACTTTGTGTACATGAAGCACATTATTTCAAATGCCTTCACAAGAGTTATTTTTGTTTTAGAGAGGTTTCAGATTTTCCAACATAGAAAACTTAGAGAAATATGAAACTGCTTGAAATATTCAGAAATTAATAAGTGTTTCAAGAGAAACCAAATACCATTCAATTCAAAAGTAATTTTTTATAAGTCATACTAATTCTTACACCTTCCATTATGAGTTGTAACATATCTTACTGTTGAGCACAGGAATATTTTCTTCTACCATCAGTGCTGTAGACCACCAGTTGATTAAACAGAACAATAATAGTAAATTTTTTAAAGCATTTTAAAATTAAATATTATTGAGATACTTTTCTAATTAATTGGCTGGCATAAAGATATTTATCTCAGGATAGATTTCAAATGGCCACACTGGATTACTGCTGCCTTTGGATTTGAAGAGTAGTTGATACAAAGCTCAGTGATAAGTTTCTCTAACTCAAGTACAACACTTGGCCTGAGAAGAAAGAGCTAAGAGGTTTTGTGTTCAGGTCACTGAAATGATTATTTCTGGGTGCAGTGTCCAAGCCTTAATAAGATGAGGATACATAAGGTACCTTATGAAGATCCATAGGCTTTTTCTTCAGTGTGGTGTAACAGCAGTTTCAGTGCTCTTAGGTCCACAAGTCCTTGGTGAAAGAAGGTTTAACCAACCTTTTTTCTTTATTTAGGGAGCTTTCAAGATTCATTGCAGCTGGGCGATTGCACTGCAAAATAGACAAAGTAAATGAGATTGTAGAAACTAACAGGTATGTAACAATTCCTACAGGTTGCTTTTAACAGACCAGTTGAATTCTTATATTTTGATGACATTTACTGCAGAAATGTTTAATGCTTTGGTATAAATTTATTCTTAGTTCTAACCCCCTGGTTTTTTCCCTCATGATTCCTAGGCCTGACAGCAAGAATTGGCAGTACCAAGAAACCATCAAGAAAGGAGATTTGCTGCTAAACAGAATTCAGAAACTCTCCCGAGTAATTAATATGTAATTTTTTTTAACGCAAGGGAATGCAAAATTTAAATGTTTAAAACATTTTGGAAGTAACCTATAAATATATTGCATAACTTGGTATACTGTAGGGAAAAAAAATAACTAGCAAGAAAGGTAGTGTTTTTACTTTCCACTTCATTATATACACACTGTTCTGTTCTGGTGTATGGAACCCAGTTCATTTATTAAATGTATGATACTGTTGGTGATCTCTTATAATGGACTTTGTTCCTTTCCTTTCTTTGTCTGTGTATCCAGTGTTCCATATTGAACAGCAAAGCAGGCTGACAACCTGTGAACACAGAGAACTCCTGCTTGCTGTTTTAAGCTTTTTATGCCATTTTATGCTGGCTGTTTCAAGACTTTGGTATTGGAATCAGACATGAAAACAATCATAATAGTAAAGTGGCCAAACATTTTAGTGAAGAGGGCACAGTGTCCAGACAGGACAGAGTCTTGGGATGAAAGGATTGCAGTTTAAGGGAGAAGGAATAAGGATGCAAATGATTTTGGGGTGAAGCAATAATATAACCACAGAAACTGCAGGACTCAAACTTTGGGAAAAACTGTAACAGAAATATCCTCTCTCCCTAAACTATTTTTTTGCAAACTGTTGAAAAGGAAGTCAGCCTGTGAGCAAAGCCTTACATTTGCAATTATTGCCTGAGTTAGATTTGCAGATGTCAGTGATGGTGGGAGCTGTGGAAGGGACAGGGCAGTCTGACAGAGCTGATCAGGTGCTGCAGGGGTTACAGTTCCTTTCTGCACAGCTGCTGAGGAATGAATGTCTGCCTAGGCTGCTGCCAGGCTGATGACACATGGTTTCTAGTGGCAGAGCCTCCAGCAGCAGCTGTTTACCCTGCTGGCCTGCCCTGAGGGGTTTTTTCCTCCTCCCAAAGAAGGCCTGTGAGTGAGTTGTGTGAGCTTTTGATGCCACTGCATTTGGAACAGCCTGTGTGCAACTTCAGTGCTGGAAGGAGCCCCAGCAGGCAGGTGTACCCAAAGAGCAACCCCAGCATTTGGAGGCTACTGTGCCACTGACAGGACAGCTTGGAGTGTCCCCTGCCCACCCCTCCCACTGCAGGATCATAGAGGGTCTCCTGTCCTGGAATTGCTGCTGCCTGGACCCCTTGGTGCTGAAGGGCCATTACTATCCTCTGATGAACTTTTCTGAATTCCAAAATACAACCTCATGATTTTGAGGGTTTTTTACGACTTATTGGAAGCTCTTTTGGTTGTTTCCCCCTCCAAGAAGCAGTTATTTAGCCAGAGTTTAAAGATTTGCATTTCAGACAGTACTAATTAGAAGAAAATTCTGATCTTTCTTCAGAATAGGTAGAGTAACAAACAAGAACTCTAGTTTATCATGTAGTCAGCTATGAGTTTCTGTTTTGTGTGTTCACAAAACATACCCTTTCCTATAAAGTTTTAATTGATAAAACCCAATAATTCAGACTTCTCAGATCTGCAATAACCTCTCTTGTTTTTCTATATCTGTTCCATGCCAGATAAGTAGGAAGGCTTTAATCAGTCTGACTTTTGGGACCATCTTCTCCACCTTCCATAGGTGCAGGTGTGAAGCCTATCAGAAAACCCTGTTGTCTTCATATCTTCACTGACTTGAGGAATTTCTGTTTGGTGCACAAATAAATTTTCCTTTCCAGCATATTTATGCATGAACTTGCCTTAATTAACTGCATCAATGTTTCCATTCAGCATATGAACTACCATGTATTTTTTTAACTGTGAAGAGAATAAGAAATCTGCTCAAGAAAAATGAGGCTAACAGGGGCTTCTTGTATTCCAGAGAAATCTTGCTGCTGTCTTAGCGTAGGTAAGAGCAACAGGAAAAAAAATGTAAATCCCTACTTTTGTGGAAAATACAAGCATTGCTAAAGAGTTTTAGTGCTCTAAGATATTTGCAGAGCTATCAACCATTTTATCCTAACCATGGCTATCATCCTGTGGGAGCCAAGTGTTTCAGAATTCGTGTTCTCTGCTCAGGTGGGTGAAAAATAATGTTCCAAACAGAAGTGCACAATCCTACTACAGCAAAGACCCCCCTTTAAAGATCCCAACTTGCCTTCACATTTCCTGATCTCAGCCTACATCCTGTGAAATAGGATCCAGGGAGAGCCTGAAGATCTTCTGGGCAAAGATTTTTGTGCCAAGGCCTGGCAGGAAAGTTCAGCAATTTTGGCTGAGCCTTTTAAGGCTTTGTGCAGCAGTTCAGCCTCTCAGCTGTGCCAGATAGTGATGGGATAAAATCCTGGGAAAGGTGAAAGGCAGCACGTCCTGAAGCCCACAGCTGGAGACACACAGTTTAGCCAGCACAGCTGTTCACACTGCTCTCCTGAAAAAAGAAAAAAAGCAATCTGATACCCAGGTTTTCCAAAGAGTGGGAAAGTGAGGGGTCCAGGGTGGTCAGGCCTTGAGCTGATCAAGAGCATAATTTTGTCTATCCTGTTGTTTTTAACTGTCTTCTTCCATCTCCGTGTCAAATCAGAAGCATTACAATTTCTACTTCCTGAAATAATTTCAAGTTGATTTTTACTGTCCCATGATCATGTTGGTTTTACATTCTGTTTATCTGATCTCATGGTTTCCCTTTATTTAACTCTGATTGTGAGCAGCCCTCCAGACACAGACCTTCATGCCTCGCTTCTGACACCTTTCCACGGATTTATAGTCCACATGCCAAAGTTGTACATTCTCTCTTGTAATTTAAGCTTGGGCAGTTCCTTGAGCTAATGCCATTCTCCAATTTCGCTTTGCAAGGCTGACTTCACCCTCGCTACAAGGTAGCCAGAACCAGACAGAGATTTCAAGCCACAGCTTGAACTTCTCTCTGCAGTAATGGTGGGAAAGCAGGTGGGAAGGGCAGGAGATGGGGTGGTTTAGGATTTGTTAGCAGAGCTGTGCTACAAAACAGTTGAAATGTTGTTCCTGTGCAAGCCTCTGGGCAGTTTCTGGCTCACCTGCCAATGCCTCTGATGCTTCTCTCTCAACTCTGGGCTCCAGAGCTCAAGGCCCAGCCTTACAGGCAAGGGACAAGGCACTGGCTCTAGGAAAATGTCACCTGGAGAGGGAAGGAGTCAGGTGAAGGGACCTAAACTGCAAAATGGAGGACAAAAAACTTCCAGCACTGTCAGAGACCACCAAACCCAAACAGCAACACAGTCCCTGCTGATGCTGAAGAAAACTTTTGTATCAATTTGGGCACAAATATCAACACCAGCTATTTCTCATAGTCTTGGACAAAGCTTTTTTTACTGCTTTTCTCAGGCTGTTTTTCCTCCTTGGCAATAAAGTTTCAATCCACATTAGTTTGAACAAGTTCCCTAAAGGTTTTCAAAGTTTGTTGGGTCAGAAAAAACCCAAGCATATGCCACTTTTCCATGACAAAGCTCCCATGCTGCTTGTTAGGAACAAATCCAGCAGCTAACACAGCTCTGAGCCAAAGCACTGAAAACAGCATGCAGTCAAAATAAAAAGTCCCATGGTGGATCCTACAAGCCACATGTGTTTGATTATTTGTTGCAGCAGAACGTGATAATAATGAACCAACAGGAATTTGCATTTAAATGAAGAGGGCAAGCCCTCCTCCGGGTTGTTTTGGTAGTCGGTGTAGGGAAGGCGCCCACGGAGAGGCGCTCCGGCCTTCAGAGAGCCCGAGGGCACCGGGCCAGCTCCCCACCCCTCAGCCGGAGCTGCACGGCACAACCAGGGGCAGATTTCCTGCCAACGTCAGGTTGGAGCCTTTGAGCCCAGCACTGCTCTGACAAACAACTTCGGGCTCCCAGGGCTCATCTCCCCAGCTTTGATGCTAAATGCAAAGGGCACTGACAGGATGCACAAATACACAAAGCCTGCACAAGGGACCCTCTGAGCCTGGGGTTTCATTGCATGCATTGGCAGTCTCCTACATCACCAAGTAACTGTCCCAAACATAAACTGGAGTATTTTCCTACGAGACAGTCACTGATGGGAGGGAAACTGTTTTCCACCCAGTTCAGGGACATCTGTGCTTACTGGGTGCCACTCCAGCACCTCATCAGAAGCATTTTTCATCACTAACTCCTTCAGTGAACAGGCACCAGAAGAGAACCCAAGGAGCAGCTCTGCTCTGCCCCAGGGTCAGGGCTCCCTGGCACTGCACTGCACCAAATGCAGCAAAGGAAGGGGAGAGGGAGGATGCTCCAGTTCCACAGAGCTCCGAGAGCTCAGGGTTACACAGGGTGAATGCACCTTTTTTCCCTTTCCCAACCTTGCCAGTTTAGAGGACACTGAGCCCTGTATTAAGTGCAGTAAAATGCAGAGTTACTCCCGGAGTGTTGAAGCACAGAGTCACAAACCTGCCTGAACACGATGCCAACACTGAGCTCTGCTGGGCTGCAAACACCCGACTCCCACGCGCTCCGGGCTGCGGTCACTCGTGCAGCTCTGCACAAACAGCAGCTCGTGCAAGATGGCACAGCTGGGAGAAACTGCTACTAGGAAGGAAAAGGATTTGCAAGAAGGCAAGACAAAAATAGAAATTACTCAGTAAGGCAAAAAGTAAACTTGGCACTACTAGAGGTGCTCATTATAAAAAGACAAAGCAGAACTTGCCTGTTGTCTGAAGGTCATTTATATCTTGTAGCATTTATTCCAAATATTAAGAAAAACTTACTATAAGAAGGGAAAAAACCCAAACCAAAACAAAATAGAGACAGAATAAAGGAAGTTTTGCCACAGATGTCACTCTGAGGTCCTGCCCCACTAACAGGAGTTTTACTGGGTTTACAGCCTGCTTTGAAATCACCCACAACACACGAGTCCTGAGCTCCGTGCAGAGACAGGAGTGTTCAACCTGCTGAATTCACACCCTGGATCTTCAAACTGTGAAAACACAGAAGACAGTTTTTTAGGAGGAAAAAAAATCCAGGAAACATAACCATATCTGGGGCTGTAAAGGCTGCTGTTCATTATTCTGAGTAGAAAATAATATAAAATGTGAACCTCAAGTAACAGAAGGTGTTTTGCACAGGAAAATGCAGCAGAGGTGACACAGGCACTGCTCAAACCCAGGTACCAACCCCATGGAGGATGGAAAGCTCCAAACCTACCGGGCTGACTTGTGATGCCAAGGGACAATGACAGAATTTGACCACATCCAATTCTCTGAAATTAGTTCACATAGGCACCGATACAGAGAATGTTTTCCTTTAATAGCGAAGGATTTTATAATGAAGCAGAAACATATAATATATTCCATGCAACCAACCTCATTTATTGAAAAGTCCTAATTTTATTGCCTTGTTTAGTAACATGTTTGTTCAACAAACTAATAATTTTCATGAAGCAAAGCACAACTTTTTCTTATAAATAGTATAAATTATTTTATTTACAGAAACTTGTTACAAAACAAATAGACTATATATTTATTTATCTTTTAAATATCCAAAGTAATTTTTCTATCCCATGACATTTGTTCATGTACTATACAGCAGCCAACACAGAGTTCAGCTGATCAGATGCTCTTGATTATGTATACAAATTATCAAACTATTCACACATTTTACACAGGAGATTGCTTTTAGAACCAGGCTCAACACCGAGCAAGATGCTTCCAAGGCCTACATTCACATTGACATTATGTAGTGCTCATTTCAAAATTATCTTTAAAACATAAAATATCTCGCACAAAAGGTAAAAAATGATTATTTTCTGCTGAACAGTGAAACATTTAAGAATCTTTCTAAGCCCAATTCCCTCCTCCAGGACAGAATGAGTAAAAGACGAGAGATTCCTTGGCAAGAGAACTCTTACAGGAAGACAACTGCCTTAGAAATGTCATTTGGAAATCACATCTTTATTTATTCCATGGTTTTAAGAGGTACTTACTTGGGGTTTTATCTCTGTTTTGGAATAGCAACAATTGTGAACATTTTCTAAATTATTTGATTAATGAATATTGCTCCCCCCCTCCCCTAAATGAGACAGTTAAATAAACTGCTGGTTAAAACCATATTTCAAACCCTTGGCATTATACTAAATAGGAGTTATCAATGGGATTGTTCCAACATAAGGTATTCAAATTAAAAGATTTTACAAAAGCTACCAGCATAATTTGCTTTCTTCTGTCAACCCATCTCAATAATTTCAGAAATATAGATATATGCATGTGTGTATATATACACACACACACATATATTATATATAGGTGGAAAAAGCAAGCTCCAAAATTTCAACTGAACATTCAAGTCTTTTAAGGAGAAGCTGTCTAAACAGTCCAAGCTTAAAACTAGTAATATCAGGCACTTTCAGTTTTTCCGTTAGCTGGAAACCACATGAGACCCACACGGATGCGCACGCACACACACGCACACCAACGCCGAGAGAGGGGAAGCAGAGAGAGTCACAGAACTAAATGGATCTGCCGGGAGTCAGGCAACTGATAAGCAAATGCCACATCAACCCCGTGGGCTCCGGGCGCCCCGGGCTCCCCGGGCCTGGACCCGCCCACTCCCGAGACAGGGAAAAGGGACACGGCTTTCACAAAACGGAGGCATCCCTTACATTGCAAAGTAGGCATGTTAACTATTGGCTTGGCAGTGAACCACTTCAAATTATAAAAAGGTATTTGCTTTTTTTTTTTTTTTAATTAATTAATAAATAAATACTAGATGATCTCAATTGTACCAAAACTGGATATAAGAAAAAAAGACCTGTGCAAAAATACATATTTAAATATGTACAATCAATTAACAAAATATGTCTTCTGAAATAGGGATACTTCAATATTTATAATAGAACAAGAAATTCCAAAATAAAGATACAAAAGTATGTTTTTTTTCTTGTATAATTCTTTGTTCATCATTGCAGCAATTTTTTAGGTTAAGAAAACTGCAGGAGTCATAACGAGAAGTTGGAAAGACTATAAAAACTGTATCTCTTAAATTAATACCAAAATCTGTCTAGAAACAACCCAGCCACTGCAAATTCAATTTTGCAAGGAAAATTAATTTTAAGCTTCCTTAATTATTTACAATAAGAACTATATGACAATAAAAGCTTCAGGAACAATGTTCTGCTTACAACCAAGATCTAAAACATAATATTTAGAGCAGGTCTAGGGCAGGCAGAATTTATGCTCAGACTCTTTGCTCCAGTGGCTCAAGCCCACACGGTGCAGGTGGCTCTGGAGGAGCAGCCATCAGGAATTCACTTTGTACAGTCTGCATGCTACTGAAGGAGCACAAATTTGCCATTTTGCTTTCAAATCAACAGAACCTTAAAAACCAGAGGACAGTTCAATCACAAACTCATCAGCATCCAATCTTGCTGAATTTTTCTCTCCTTTACCTTTGTTTCTACCAAGAGTCAAATTGCACTTGTGACTGATGCTATCCTGAAGTGGAAGCTCTGCCCCAGGGACTTCATCAGAGCACGGATTTCTCTCCAAACGTGCAGGATTTAATACACTTGGATTTCTTTTTGTGGCATTTCGCTTTGGTTCCTTTTGCCTTTAACCAATGGCAGTTCTAACAATCCTTTCAACAGGGCATCCTATTAAATACCAATCCTTTTGTTCCTGAAAAGTTGTCTACTTTTTTTTTTTTTTAAAGTTTGCATAATAAGAGTCTCTAGTACATTGCTTTCTCAGTGTGATCTTTTGTATCAATTCAAAGCTAAAGTGTCTGCATAGAGGCTTCTTGTTGTTTTGCTGTATAACAATGATTTCATAGGAAGTTCAGGAGAAACTGAAAGCATCATTAGGTAAACAACTAAGCAACTGCTACTCAGAGTGGCTTTGGAATCCCTGATGTACTTACTGCTTGCCACCAGAATGGGGAGAAGGCTGGGCTACGTCAACAGTTGGACAGGCTCAGATTGTCTCTTCTCAGCAATAGCTGATGCCCCTTTAAGGCAGAAAATAAAAATCTTCTTTGTTAGGATTTCACCTTCCTTTGCTTTGCCCCCTTAATAAAAGTTTAGTCAGTTTTGAGCCTTTACCTGATGTTTAGAAACTTAACAAAAACATCCAGATGAGTCAAACCATAATACAATGAGCCCTTTGGCGGAATTAATTTTTGAGGTGTTTTGAAGCAAGACAAAATATTTCATAAAAATTGGCTGTAAAGCCCCCCATGCTCATAAAGCCTAGGTGGGCCTGGGATGACTGTGATGCACAAACCAGTGCTTCACAGTGAACTCTGCTGTCAAATTGGCATTTATTCCAGAATTTTGACTCAAAAAAAGAAAAAAAATCTTACTGAGTAGTAGAAGGCATCACACATCGACAATTCTGTTACACAAACAAAGCAGAAAGAAACTGACTTTTATGGTGGTTAAAAAATATTTAAATATTTTAAAAACTCGGTTTTAAAAGGGCTAATTTTATCAGCTGGAAGAGGAAGACAAATCCAGCCTAATTTCACCAATACAGTTTTTTTTTTAAAAAAAACAAAGGCCTGTGGTATACAGTATAGGTCAATAAATACGTTCTTTGGGCATAGAGTTTTAGAGGTTATTTGCCTTTGTCTGTTTGATATTTTTGGAATTTTTAAAGAACAAAATTAACTTTTCTTCCACAATAAAATCTCATTCAAAAGAATAGAAAATAGGTTTTGTATCACACAAATACGGCGTTTTTATACTTGTTTTCTGAGCAGTGGCCTCAAACAAGTTTTTCTGGTTTTGTTGGGTTTGTTTTGTTTTAAACTCCTGATAGCTTCTTATCCCAAATTACCTGCAAAAGGCTGGGCAAAACAGACTATTTTTTGAATTGTGCTATTTTTTATATTCCATTAAAGGAACATTGCTATAAAAACACTAAAGCCATATTCCCTTCTTGAGGGCTTCTTTCCATTGTGCCTCACACATTTTTCCCCTTGTCACGGGGTCCTCTCCATTGAGGGTGTCTGTCTGGTTAGCTATCACCTACAAAAGACACCATCAGTATAAAAATAAGTCCACAGTAATGTTTATTTCCCCCCAGAAAACATTCGTTTGCCCAGCCAAACTATGTCAAATAGTGGCAAGATGATGTACTCCTGTAAGGAAAATCTCACAGATTTGTAGCAAACAGTCCAGACCACTGTTAACACTGATAAGAGCAATTATGTGGCTGAACTTCATCCAGTGTCCATTTCTAGTATATTCACTGCTACAGACATGGCTTCAGGGAAATTCCTTGTTTAAGTGACAGTCCAGTAGATTTCCACACCTGAGGACCATGGGAAGTTGGGAAAACTCAAGGCATCTTGGAGTCCAGAAATCCAGATGGAGGTTTTGCTTGTAGTGAAAACTGTCCAGTTTGTTTCTCACCGTGGTGCCTTCAGCCATCAGGGACGGGCCTTCGGCTTGGGGGCAAGAAAAGAGAGAATCATCAGTGAGCCAGGCCCTCACAGGCACTGAAAACAAACTGATTTTGTGGCTAACAAGGGCGTATCTGGGGGAAAACCTCAGGCATAAAGAAACCTTGATAACACAAGGTTGGCCTCTCTGAGACTTGAAAATTCTCCACTATACATCTTCAAAGTTATAATGGCTTCAAGCATGCCTTCCTTAGTTCACTCAAATCATATTTCTCTTTTACTTATATTGCATAGTTGAAATAGTAATTATTAGGTAAGTCCAAAAATAAATTCAGCTATCTGAAAGCTTTTTTTTTGGTTAAGTAAACACACATAAAGGTGAAAATTTTCCTCTGTGGCTGAAACTGAAAATTAAGAAACCACTCTCAAAAAGTTCTTACTGATCTCCTGGCTCTCCAGCTACAGAGATTTCAGTTCTACCAGCAGAGAAAAGAAAGTTTCTTGGACTTTTAATCATGAACGCACTATTTTTCCAGTGAGATTTGTTTAAAGAAAAAAATCAAAACCCCAAACTAATTTTTAAAATAGGATCCTACATACTCATGAGATCTGCTTCCTTTATAGCATATCTGTTTGCCATAGCGACTAAAAACTTTTATTATCTGATTTATTATATTTAATCTCATTATTACTAAGAACTTAGTCAATGACACCTTGGGATAATAGGCTTATTTTATCACAGTATCACAGTTCTGTTATCAGCATCATTATGTTCCACTTTGTAGAATGGTTTTTCCTGACACAGAAACAAGGAGTGAGGCTGAGGCACACAGCTCAGTTCCACAGCAGGCTGGCAAGATTCACTATTAAAATTATGGTTTAAAAATAAGAGGTATGAATTTTATCTGAAAGCAATTCACAGGCAACAGCATCTAAGGAATTTGAAATATCCCATTTAAGGTTTCTAAAGTGTAGCTTTTTTATTTAAAAACGTTTATAAAAGTCTTGTGTAAATGCACTGTAAGAACACTCAAAATGAGTATCGAACAAAGAGAAGAACTACCTTTTACCTGAGCAGGATCTGGAACTGGCTATCTATTTACTACTTAAGATAACACACGTATTACAGGCACATGAGGAGGCATTTCATGCTGGCTTAGTTTGAGACAAGATTTCCTACCTGATGAAACAGAGAATTGTTCATCAGTCCTTGTGTCCCTGGGATTGCACCAGTGTGTTTCGCATGAACATTGTTCACTGATGTCAATTTGGCAACTTTGTTTGATTTGCTGCTGCTGCTGTTGATGCTGCTTGAACCAGGTGAGCACTTTCTTTTCTTTCCTATTAATTTGTCAAGGGAAGTATGTGAATGTGAAAAACTGCTGTGTGAATTTACAGTCAGCTCACTAGACTGATGAACAAATGGCCCTAAGGAGAGCGTGGAGTCGCTGCTGTTCATCATCACACTCATTCTCTTTATGGATTCTGCAGGGCTCCCGGTTGGAGGACCCCTCCCTGATTGGTCATGTTTGAGGCTAACAGAGTTAGCTTTGCTAGTCATACAGTTGAGGCCAACGCTGTGGGACGAAGCTGTCACTGAGGGATGATAGGAGGTCCCAGAGTTTCCAGAGTTAACCACACAGTTTTTTCTAAAGGACTCTGTGGAATGAGAAGGTGCGAGCAGTGCGGAACTGTTTTTACGCTTCTTTCCTGAGCCGCCGCTGCTACTGACGCTGCCGGTGCTGTTATAGGTGCCACTGCCAGCAGAAGATTCCTTAGGTTTAAAAGATTTGCTGGATTTCATTTTCTGAGGTTTGCTGGGCATAGGTGAAGGTACAGAGGAAAGCACTGTAGGTGTTGAAGGGGAAGAAGACACTTGTCTCGATTGCATACTGCAGACAGGATCCACTGCGCCCAGGGCAGCGGGGTTGGCGTTCAGCGTCGTCCCGTGGGATGGTACCGATTTGCTGTTCAGAGACACACAGGAGGGAGAGACCAACGCCGGCGATGACATAACCGTGGTGGGCAAGAGGAACCCTGCTGCACTGACACCGTGCTGGGAGGCAGGCATCAGGTTTGTCCGATGTGGGGCACGGACTGATGCTGTGTTACTGGATGCTGGAGGAATTTTCCTGCAGGCAAACAGAAAAACAAAGATGAAATCCAAAATAGGCACCATTCTTCAGACTGATCACCCGTGCTATCTTAAAATGATTGTACATTGGGGTTGATTAATGCCTCTGAAAGGTTTTATTAAACTGATAGTTAATTGTTGTGAAAAACAAAGCACGGACCATCAACCTTCAGTCTGAACACAAAATTATTGTTCTTTAACCAGAATCACAAGGTTCCATGTACTTCTACAAATACCAAGAAAGAATAAGAACTCTTTCACTTCTACTCACTTCCACATCTGTGAATTAAGATGCTTCTCCAACATGAAGTCAAGTGCACATCGAATATGGTTCCACCGCTTGTCAAACACGTAATAACCTCTTCCAATTTGCTGACTACCAAATGTGCAAAACTGAAAAGACATGATTTTTATTGGTGTTTTCTACTTTCAATGACAACTCTCTGAATAACAACTTGTTTATGATAAATATGCTTTTAGATGTTTAAGTAAAGGATAAAAAAATATAAATTAGAGTTTTTACATCTATAGCCCAACAACCAGTTTAAATTTTTGGCCTGAGTATATTGAGATAGTTTTGTCTTCTCATACTCCCATACTTAATAGAGGAAATCAAATTTGAATTCCTCCGATTAAACAGAAAAGGTTAGCAATATGTCTATTTATGTATAAATGTTTTACACACACATATATTTATGTAACATCTACTTCTGAGGACCTACCAGCTATCAGCTAACAGACTATTTTTTTAAAAAAAGATATAATTTGACATCCAGGCTGGGCAATAAATTTGCTTTTAGTTTTACTAATTAACTTTTGTCAAAATCTAAATATTAAAATACCTTACTGCTACCTTTAATGTGATGTCGGTAACTTGAACTAAAAACGTGTGTGGGTGTGGAGGAGGGAGTCCAATAAGAAAATCGCACCAAAAAGACACTGTTTACATGTCCTCATTCCAAAACCACAGCCCTTTAGAGCAGTTACCAATTTCATCTTTAGTATTCTGGCATTTTGGTTTCTTTTGGATTGGGGAAGTGAGCTACGAACACATTTTTTTAGCATTTAGTTTATTTTGCAACTAGTTAAGCCTTTAACTGTCTACTGGGCCACAAAATAATTTTCTCAAAACATAGGGAGAGGAAAAAAAAAAAGTGGGGGGGGCGGGGGAAGAAAAAAATCACATACCCCACAGAAAACCACCTGTAACACCCCAAAGTAACTTGTTTACACAATTAGAGTGAGAGAGACTGAGGTTAACTTTGAAAACTTACAGCGGCTGGTTGAGGATGATGACCTGAATAATGACAATCCAGTTTTTCAACAGGCTCTTCTTTTTCATCACATTCTCCCTCATCACTGGATAACCGAGATGCTGGCTCAGCTGCAGGCAAGGGAGGGTGTGGGGACTCGTGGACAGAAGGAGTCTCACTGGGGGCATTCCCACTGTGCTGGGTTGGACAGCCTGGAGGCCTGGGCAAGGCAAGCAGTAACCAGATGTTACTGAACAAAGCTCAGTCAAAAATTCTACCCTTTAAGTGCTTACTACTACTGAGAGAAAAAAATCTACATTAACAGATCCCTGGTGTTGCCCACGGCCTTGTAACCTGCCAAGGGGAAGGACAGAGAATGGTGGTACCCCTGGAAAAGCAGCATTGCCCAATTGTTGCTCAACCACTTCCATTGATTGCAAGTCAGCTTTTACTACTTCAAACACCAACCCCTCCTTGCCAGGAGTTACCCTCAGCAGGTAATTGCTAATTGCAGACAGGCACCAGGTCTGGAGCAAACACACACTGCCCCATCCAACAGATCCATATCGCTCCCTCAAAATCCACCTCATCAAGCTGCCACTATTCATTCCATACCACTGTAACTGCAGATTTTCCTTACCTTGGAAGACTGGGGGGGTGAGGTTTGGGTTTATTAGGTAATAAAGGCTTTGATTCTGTAAGAGTAACTCCATGAGAATTTTGGTGCAGCTCCTGGGAAGTTTTAGTAGGTGAGGGATGTGGTTCCCTGAGAGGGGGCATCTGCTGATGATGATCCGAATGTCGAAGAAGTTCCTTTTCCCTGGTTTTGCTTTTGTGCTCGGCTAATAACACATCAAATCGTTTTCTTCGACCCTGTACAGCCCTCCGCTGGGTTAAGGAATGTGTCTGCAGAACCAGAAATAAATCATTAATCCCAGGCTATGACATTTGTGGGAGTCACACACTCAAAACGTCTGTCTAGAGCTCCAAAGCAGAGAAAATCATCACAGTCCTGGTTTAGTAAACAAATGGAAATATGACTTGGAAAATAAACTTTAAAATTACTTGGCAGATGATTATATCTTTGTCTGATACAGAGTAACAAAACCAGCAATTGTGTAAAAGGCTTCTTTCAAACTCCTTTTTAAAAAACAAACTGCCAAATTTTTAATAAGGTTAAGACTAGAATTGAAAACCTTGTTTTACATTGGTATTTCAATTACTAACTCCTGCAAAACCCAAAAGAGAAAATATTTATGTCCACTTAAAAAAATATTCAACAAATTAATGTTTGAAATCAGACTTCTAATGGGAGACCTGAAAAATATTTATAAAACCACTGTGCTGCCTTCTATAAACTAATATAGTCCTTGAAAATTAACGTAATCAAATAGATATTGAGGAATTCAAAACATCCAGCAGAATCCAGAGTCAGTGAGGACTCAAAAGTTCTTTGAGTGTCCTGAACACTATGGACAGTAAGTTGTGTATGTGTATAAATGGCAACAATTCTAAGTAAGGTGAAATAAATGGAAAATATTTTTCTGAATTGTTAAAGTCACACATAATAATATCTTCTTAATATGGCACAAGGGTTTGATTTGACTCTTGGGTAGGTAAAAAATTTTATCACATAATTCAGACACAAACAGCAATTCCAAAAATTATTTTATGAGTGGTATATTCTAAAGAATTGCTGAGAAATGTTTTTACTCTTTCACTTTTGATTTGCCTATTTCTCTTGTAAATCTTGCAGCTTTTCCCTCCTCTATTAGCAAAACAATTTCCTCCCCTCTGTAATTCCAAAAGGGCAATGTGTTCAAGTTCAGTTCCTCTGGGTCATTAGTGCCAGCTTCATTTACCTTTGTTCTGTAGGTGGTTTATTTACCAGACGTTTCCCAAACTGAGGGTAGAGCTGCTTTGTAGGAAAGCAGCAAAATATTACACAAGTGCAGAGGATCTGGATTCTTGGTTCCCTGGGAGCAAGTGACAGACCTCTGTCCCCCAGGGTTTTGGAGCCAGAGAATACATTTTGTCTGACTGAAAGTTTTTATGATTGTTTAATTTAGAGTTTGACCTCCAGGCCTGCTCCATGGCTCTTTCAGGAGCTGGTTGTAGCAGTACATCCAGCAGCATTAGCATTTACACAAATTCCTACCAAGAACCTGCTGCACACTCTGCTGGGGGGAGAGGAAAGGGTGTGAGAGGGGAAGAGATTGCATTATTTAAATCCTGCATAAGCAATATTTTCAATGCTCATGAGGAATTTTAAAATTCATGATCTACAACTGGAAGGTTAGCCCCAAAAACAAGAACACACTGGCCCCCTGCTACCTACATGTGGAGTAACACAGTTTATCCCATGTCAACATCCATGTTTAAAGAGTTTATACAAAAATACAAATCTCCAGGTTACTTTGAGAAATACTTTCTGAATAAATAATTAGCTGAACTTCAAAAACAATTTCTTCTTGGTTCTAAGTAACATGTTTTGAGAGGTACCACTCACAGTGGTAATTACCAACAGCAAAAATTTGCAGTTCTTAGTTTCCTATCATTTTCCTCAAAAAGTTGAATAAAAACTTCAGATAATCTTATCCTGATTCAGATATCCTACCTTGCATGTTAAAGACCTAGTACAAGGTTTCCTGGTTTCCACATCAATGACACCACAGTATATATCAGGATCAAATTCTCTCTCTGTCAAAGACACACAGTATTGAAAAGTTATCAAAAGACATTTTGAAATATTAACATTTAGTTTCATCATAAAAATTAATCATATTGGAAACTTTTCAAATACGGTGCAGGCAAATGTACAAATAAAAATGCAGAATAAAATTGTACAAATGATTTTTTCCACACTCTCAGCAAGGTTATGGTGTGCTGAAATACAGATCTCAAGTCTACAAACACCTGTAAGTGACCTCAAAGGAGGACTTGATGCTGCCTGTTAGGAGCAGAGATCACCATTATGGATTGTGACAAACAAATGGTGGGTTTTTGCTTGTTGGCTTTGGTGTCAAGAACCTTTCTACCATTCTACTGACACTCAAAATAATTGTGTTTAAAAGTGTACAGAGCAGACTGGGTTTCCATTTTTGAGTTTATGAGGTGCTACTTGCTCTGTTTACTGTGTACATTTGGACCTTCCATACAGAAAGAAGGAAACTCTTTAGAGATAGGAAGAAAGGATAATTTTAAAACTGTCAGAACTGACAGGCATTTGAGATCTGTACAGGTTTCTGAAAGGAAAAGCCAATTCCAAGGTGTTTGCATCCTTAAAGTGTATGTCAAATTATAGATTTAAATTATAATATTTAAAAACTTTTACTACAAGTTACTGTATTACAGGAGTTTTAATTTACTTCTGGAATTTATTTCCATATATATTTCTACTAAAAGGAATATAGCTAATAATAATAATTTTTAAAAAATTACCTGACAATCTTTTATGCAAAAATTTCCTATTATTCGTATTTTCTTCAGGTTTCTTTTCCAAAAATGGAGGCACAGAGAGAAGACCTTTACCATTCAGTATCTGTCCAGGGGAAGGCAAGGGTGGCTTTGGTATTGAGGGACAATTAAGGCCAGTCTTTATTGAGGAACTCACAGTAGTAGAACAAGTTGGACCAACAGCAGCTTTCAGTTGGGCACCATCTATCTTTGGATGAATCTTTTCCACTTTGACAGATGGAGTCATACTGTTATTTATGAAAAACAAAGAGAGAAAAATTGAAAAAAAACCCAGCTAGAATATGTTATTATTCAACAATTCTCTGATCTATTCCCAATATAAATGCAGACCTTTCTCCTATTATCTTTCTAATTTTCACACTTTTTTTATGATATCCATAATATCCAGACATCTCTTCTGTCCTCTTTTCCCTGACCCTTCAGTATCCAGGGATTTCAGAAACCATTATTTGCATTCATGGACAGAGAGTATCACTGCAAACTGTCCAAAGTAACTGCAATGCACCCATTACATCCAGTGAGAAATGCACCATTCTGTAGCAGTAAATTTTATCAGCAGTGCTGTTATCTCACATGTGCAGGTCAAAAATCACCTGAATCGGAACTAAAACTCCCTTATGATCAAAGTATGCAGATTAGGAGCCTCTAATAAAATGACCTTTATTCATAGTGATTTAAGATGCAGCTTTGCAAGAATTCTTCTTCAACACAGATATGAGCATCAACTATAGTCTTTGACTAGGCTGTAAGAAAAGATCTGGAGGAGTTTAAAATTATTATCATCTAAACCAAAAGTGCTCTGAAACAAAAGGAAATTTTCTTGACATAGCAGTGTCTGCAAGTAATGACATTTAATTCTCTTCCAAAAGGCACACTCACATTTTGTCATGGGGAACTTTGCTGTGCTGTACCGAATGCATTAACCTGTTGTTTCCGCTGATCTGCAGCTTGTCTTTGGGTGATTTCAACAACTTGGAATTTGATGATGATGCACTAGTACCTCCACTGGATGAACGATTGCTCCCACTTCCACTGCTACCTTTGTTTTTTGAAGGGAAAGATGAAATGAGGGAAAATACTGAAGAGGAGGGAGGAGTCAAAGGCGGCTTGCTGGAGGAGCTGTGTCTTCTTTCTGAAAGAGTGAAAAGGGGTTTTAAGCTCCCATATAGAAAGAATTTGTAAATACTTCATGTCATTTGCTCCATGAATATTTTTCCTTTATTGGCTTGGGAGATTCTCTGCCACATACAGAGCATAGAAGATTCAAGCCTCTCTCTAATCCATGAGGTCCCACTCAGTGCTGGTCTCCAGAGGGTTACCAGAATCTCTTTGAGATTTGAGAGCTACATATCTCAGCCACTAAAGCTGAGCTCTCCCTCCATCTCAAATGATTAGCTCTGGACCTCAGACAAACAAAGCCAAGAGACTCCTATCCTCAGGCCAGGGAAGCTTAAATATCATATTCCCTTAAAGGATAAGAACTATCTGTAAGTATGTCTCCTAATCATCAAAATTATATTGAATCCAACATTTTCACTTTTATTTCACGACAAACTTCTGGTATGATCTATCAGACCTCCAGTATGGCACACCTCTGAAAACATCAGCTCAAAATATTGACCTTCTTTTTTTTTTTTTTTGAGCATTGTTGGGTTTTATTTGGTTGGGCTTTTTCCCCTCTTGCTTTTTATTTAGCAGCAGCAGATATTCTTCTACAAAAAACTTGAGTATCTGAATTAAGAGAGGTCAGATTCTGTCACTGGACGTGTTTTTTAATTAACACCAAACCATGAAAACTTCCATGTTGCTAACACCATTTCAGGTAAAATACTGTCTATTGTAAGGGCAGTTCTTTAGAGCCATGAATTGTCAAAACACCTGGCAGCTTCCAGCTCTGCCTACACGGACACATTAATGGACCGTGTGCTCACTGACACATGGACACCTGTGATTCCTCCAGGATCTGTGTAATCAACACCTAATTAAGAGGCATTTCTGGCAGTCAAGTAAATGAAAACCACAGATCTAAGAGACACAAGAAAGAGCTCTGTCAGGGGAGTGCAAAGGCAGTGGTAACACTTCTTTTGCAGCCAAGTATTGTTAGAGGTGCCCAAATCCACCACGGATCAATCTCAGGATCACCTTACAGATTTTGACTGAAGCGAACTGTGGAAGCAGCAGGCTACTCATGAAGCTACAACTGCAGCCAAGAGTGACAGCCAAGTCCAGTGCAACCTGTGCAGAAGCCTCTGGGAAATGTAAAATTAGTATATCTGTGCTCTGCTTATATGACCTATTTGGAAGGAGCTCTTGAAATGTGTTCATTAGCACAGAAAAAAATAAAAATAATGAATGAATATAGAGCTTGGACTAAGAAAGAAACTGAACCAACTCCTGTGTTTCTCTGCTTAACTGTAAAAATGGGTGCAAATGACCTAACAAAAACCTTCTGCAATTTTTTGCAAAATACTCATCACTTCTGAATGTGTAATTACCAAGAAGTCAAGAAGTCAAGTGTGAAATGCCCGACAAAAATACCAAACAAATTAACATATCACCCATCTCAAGGCACAACTGCTTTAAAATTGTAGTATTTAAAACAATTAGTTATCAAAATCATCCATTCAGTTTTCTAGAGCCAGCTGCCACTGAAGAGTCTGTAATTGAAATATTTTAGCATATTTATGTTCTAGTAAATGCCTGTGCTTCTAACATGACGCAGAGCTTACTGCCAAATGGCTTTTTATAGCAATGGCAAGAATCCCTGAGCAGCTCTGTTAAGTTACTATTTGAGGGCCATTAGAGTTCAGTGATGCTACACCCTGTGAGATAATGAGAAACATTACTCAATACTCTTCCACATTCTGTATATTTAGAAAATTCAAAATCCAAGTGCTTATCACAGTTACAAATAACCTCCAACAAGCCAGTGGATGACTAATGCAATCCTTGGGAGTTTGTTATGATGACTTTTGCTTTTTGAAGGAAGTGAGAGTATTACTTTCTTGAAAAAAACTAGCAGATGAAAAGAAGGGACTAGAATAAAACTGACAATCTCCTTGTATTCCATCATTAGGGAGAAATTAGACAAAATAGAAATCTCAGCTATTTATCTGGATGATAAGGATATTTCTCTTCTGGCAACTGTAACTGGCACTGTTCTGGTACCAAACTGAGCTGCTACTGCTATTTGCACAAATGTTCAACAGCACCAGGCTCAACCAAGTGAATTTAATAGGAAATGTTTTAAATTGGTGATACCAAAAAAATTACCTAAGAGAACTAAGGCAAATGGCTGATCACACACAAGTCCACCTGTCTGTGAGGATTTCCATACACAGATACACACACCCAGGAAAAAAACCATCAAATTAACTTTTCGTAGAATCTGGGACAATTTCTGAAAGAGCTATTGTAACAATGCTCTGTGAAATCTTCACCTACCACTTCTGAGCATAACCATGACTTATGTTGTCTATCAACAAAAGAAGAATTTTCAGCTCATTTTTCATAGCCTGCCTAGACTTTTTCTCTTTGTTGTTGACATACATACAAATCGAGGCAGGGCTGCTAATACCATTTGCTTATATTTAATGTTTCAGGCTTTTATAACATTCATGGTTTTAAGTGAAATCTTCTCAAGAACTGTTTCACAAACCATGTGAAGAGCACTGAAGCCTCACCTTAATAGAGAAAGCTAACATTATTTTTGAAACCAAACATGTTAAGAATTGCATATTTGATCTAATATAGTTACTGACACAGTTTTTACTGGAAAAATTACTACACAAATTGTCACTGAATAATCAAGACCACCATGCTTTTTATGCTAAGCATATTAAAATAATAAATTCTACTAATCTTCTGCCAATTTAACATAGTTCCCATTTGTCATTAATTCTGTCTCAGCTCAAAAACATTTAAAAATACACCTATCTCCAGGTGTTCAGTTTTCAAATTGTAAAGGCTGGCACTCACATCCCTTCCCTTCACATAACTCTTGAGAGGAAAACAAGTTTTTATGTCATGATTGCTTATACAGCATATCAAAGTGATATTTCCATTTCTGCACCTGTGTACAATGATTCTAAACTCTAAAATTGAGGGGAAGGAGGAGTTTTATTGTTGTTGCTTGGGTTTTTCTGTTGGTTTTTTTTTTTTTTGCTTTTTAAATATCAGAAAAATGTAAGTTTTGGCTTTGGATAAGAACCAGAAAGTCTTCCTTGATGCCACAGCACTGGAAAGAATTTGATCTAAAATGAAAGCTGTGTTCAACACTAAACTTTAAGAGATAAACTCCTCCTTAAATACCTTTGCATTTATGCAACAGGTTTGTGACACTGGAGAAGGAGTGGACAGAGTTGGAAAGCTGTGAAAAGAGATGGCATCCCAGCAAACAATGCCTCTGCTCCATGACCAGGAAAACTGTTAACTATCAAGTTGGAAAAACACAGCATCTCTGACAGTTGAGCAATATTATATATGCATCAGGCCAAAGAACACAGGACTTCCTGATAAAATAGATACTGGTAATATAAATCTCCTCCAGAGCATAGAAAAAATGTCACCTGCCCCTTAGACTGGCTGCCAATTTTCTTGGGTTTAAAAATCCTACTTCCCATTGTCTATTTCCTACTAAACATGCAGCAATCTCAGACAAAATGCAAAAAAGTAACCTGGAAAGGGCAGGGGGAAAAAAAGAAGGAAAAGAAAAAGAGAAAGGTTCTCATCATGTTTGGCTATTACTGCTTATTCTTCTATCAACAAGTAAACAGTTGGACTTACTGTGATTCATAACTTGTTGCTATATTAAAAGATGATACTCTTTTATAGAAAAAAGCATTTGATTTTTCATAAAGTGCTACTTTCTTTGCTGTATGCTTACAAAAAAAAAATTAGGACAAAAATTAATTTAAGAGCAATAATACTCTTAATTTTCAAGACATTCCTCCTACATCTCTATGCTTATTTCCCAAAAGCTAGCAAGTATTTTGTGCTGTTCATTCTCTCTGGGCATCAATTAATAGCTTTGGGCAGCAAATACAAGATGTACAGATCAAGTTTCATAAACCCATTTTTTTTTATACCAACTCCTTATATAAGTACTGGGCAAAAAGTCAAAGTGCCCAGTGCTGGTGCAGCTGCAGAGAAAACAAAACACACCCAGGAGAACACACACAAGTTTGGTTCTGTTAGACATGCTGGAACTTCAGTGAACATTCAGAAAGAGTTAACACAAATTAAGAGTATTGTGTCGAATAAATGTAAAAGTGCTCAAACTAAAGGATTAGGTGTGTATATTGACACAAAGCATAAAAAACCCTTTATGCTTAAGCAATTGTTATTTCCTGTCTGTGTGTCTACACCACAAAGTATAAGCATGATAATTGTGAAACTTAAAACAAACTTGTCTTTTTCTCCATCATACTGAGCTACTTGTCATTTAAGAAATTTAGACAGCCATACTAAAACAAACATCTTTTACCTGAGGATAAAAAAAATTAATTTCCTGCCAGTAAATGTATTTCATTCCTAGAATAATGGAGAGATAATTGACTTAGAGAGCTAATTGACTTGGTCTTCTCGTTTCTCCAGGAAGCTCAGATCCATGACATGCCAGCAGAGCACAGACACTGCCATGGAAGGGCACCTCAACGTAGCTCCAGATTTTACTCAGCAAGCAACTAAAATCCCTTCTGCAGCTCTAGTCCATCAGCACTCTGATCTCACCATAACAAAGATAAAAAAAAATTAGGTCCATGAGGATTTTGCAAGAGAAACTGGGAGCTAAAACAACCACAGGCATAGCAGGCAAATTACTCTTCCTTTGCTGCCGCCCTGGCAGGGTGCAGCTGCTTGGTCTGTGCAGGAGCATGAACTGCTGCTCACTCACTTATTGCTGCTTCATTATCCTGCTCTAATCACGGGACCTAGATACCAAGGATTCTGCCTTAATCTTCCACTGATGTCCCTTTAATCATGCCATCAATTCTGTGCAAGTCAGGACGAGGTCACTCCATCTTCAACTGTGTGGTGCTTGATCGTGCACATTTAGCTGAACAGAGAGCAGCTGAACAAAGTCATCTTCACTTCAGCAGGAAGGTTACAAAATAGGATATTTATGGAGCCCAAGCAACCAGTATGACAGACCAACAAGGCCTGATGGGCACCATCACTATCTGTCATGCCCTGAGATGCTTTGTCTTACTGTTTCATAAAGAAACATTGGTTTGCATCTAGCAGCTGATATTATTGTTTATCACTCAGTGTTAGCAAAACCACATGAAGAAGCCAACTGATAGCCAGGTATGCTTGTGGCACTAAGAAACAGCCATATATAATATCTTTTAAACAGAAAATGGGCAAGAAATACTGGTGCAACCTTGTGTCCTGCACTTCCTCACTTGAGAAATATTCAGCACAGTAGGTTTAGAGCATTCCTACACATTTATTTTGGAGAACTGAAATCCACTTACAGGCGATCACTGGGCAAAATACGTTAGATAAAGGTGTGTTAAATTATGCATAAGCAGGATCAGTTTTGTTGCTGCCATTTTAGAAGAGAGAGGGAGAAATGGAAAGTGATCATCCTCACTAGTAAGATTCTGAATGTCAACTTCAGTACTTTGAAATATTTCAAAGAGGAGATAATGATGTAACCATAATTTAGGATAAATTATGGGTCTTTATGGTATAACTACAGCATAGTCAGGATGGGCTTTAATTCTCTAGTAGCACACACTACCTGGGCAGGAATGCCATCACCTCTATGGTACCTGCTGCAAAATGGCCCCAAACCCAGCACACCCCTGACATCCAAGACTGTCACCACAGGAAAGAGAGCAAGGAACAGACTGCAAATACAGTTATTAAGAATATAACAATAAATTAATGTATTTAAATAAATAACTTACAAGTATTTCAATTTTCCAACTGCTGCCCCTCCACAACCAGTTTTTTAATTTTTCCTTATCTGTTACTAATCCTTTCAAACCCCCCTTGTATTCAGCACACAAGTAGTTCTGTAATCAATTTCCACAGGATTTAAAATTCCCCCCTAAAATCCATGGGGTTTCCTCCAAGAGATGTAAAATAGCCTTTGAAGCATCAAGCACAGTGCCATCCCAAGCCTGCAGACAGACTGGGGTTTTCTGTGTTGTGTAGTGGCAAACAGGAATTAAGGACACTCCCATCAGGTTTGCTTGAGCTATTCAGAGTCCCCTCAGACCAGTAAAACTCTTGAGAACAGTGTGGGAAAACTGACAGAAGCAGGACACTAAATTATTAATGGTGCAGAACCACAATGGTGCCAGGGAGACCAACTGTTGGAATGTCTCCCCTCATCACCCAGAGAAGGATGTTCACTCCATCCTCATCCTTGCTCAGGTAAACCCAACTGCAAGGGCTGTAACATCTCAAAAAGACTGTGGTGCAACATCCAAGCTTCTGGTACAGTGAACCTGCCAAGAGGTGTGGTCAGTAAGTGTCCTGTGAATCTGTGAGGAACTGAAATACAAATATGGCCAAGTTATTATGGAAGGACAGCAGAGTGTCTTGGATGGTAATTGGGCCATGGAGAGATTATAACATCCACACTATGAACACTAATCCTGGTGTAACCTGTTGATGACATGACAATACCTGCACTGGCTGATTAAAAGGCAGGTATTGAGTAAGTCATTCTTTCTCTATTAAAAAAAAATAAATTCTTATTTGAAATAAACTTCAGAAAAGCCACAGTGATGACAAACAAGAGCATCAAACACAGAGGTAAGAAGTACAGATCAGCAGTGCCTCACGATGCAGTATGGGTCACCTGTTATATTTTCTCAAAAAATAAAAAATTACAGTTTTCCAGCTGTTCATGTTTACCCTGAATGACAATAAAGAAAAGCTTCAGTTTTTAAAAAAAAGTACAAAGCAAATTCAAAATAAATACCATACCCCAACATTATTGCAAAGTTTAATAAAACTTTGGTAAACAAAAGATTAATAAAGAATGGTCTGTTGCAAATAAAAAAGGGAAGAACCATCACCTAATTTCTGCTTTTCTCTCTCTCTGCCCACTCTCTACCTAGAAATTAGATTTACATCTCTAACACCATGTTCTTCCTCTTCAGCATCAACAATGTTCCTTAGAAGACCTTATCACATAGTATAATATTGTGCCATGACTTCAGATGAGCTCACCTATCCAAATGCTTGCCTGGCTTTCATCTTCCTAATGCTTCTATTCAACCCAGATTAGGAGTTAAATGTTTTCCCCTGTAGCTATTTCTTTACACCTAGCAAACTTTAAATCTTGTATGTTGACTCTCAGACTCAGTTCTACCACGAAAGAAGAGATGCTGACAATGAAAACTTGCTTAGAAGCTGTTAGTGAACCAAAATACAAAGGGGGCTGCACAGCTAACTCCAAGTTCTGAACATAGGTGTAAAAGGCAGGCCTTGAAATGGAAAGCTCTCCACACAAAGGAGATCAACAACAGGGAATTGACTTTGTTTTGAGCATGGAAATAGGAGGAAATATCACAGGGTGTACATGAAAACAGTGATGTCAGCGAAGGAAATCACATTCTTTGATTTTGTCATTAAGAAACCAGAGGATAAAAAGACACTGAGCACAAATCTTTTTCTCATCTACTGCATGACTAGCTAGTGACATGAGCTCCACTGCCACGATACAAGAGCTTTGTAAGATTAAAAACTAAAATATAAACACAAAAATGGCTATTTGAACTGGCTAACTACAAAACCCCTCTCTGCTCACGGCAGAGTGAAGGAAGTGCTGACTGATGGACTGAGTGAGGAGGGAGCTCCCGGGGCTCTCTCTGATGTCACAGCCGCTCTCTCTCACCTGTCTCTGTACCTGCACACCGACAGATGTGACAACCCACAACTGTGCTCCCCTTTGGCAAACAGGACACTGAGGGGCAGTGCCTGCCCGCTCTCATCAAGAAATGAGAACAGCACGGGGTTCTGCTTGCACAGCTAGCACCCCTCTTTCTGTTCTGAGGTTTTAAGTGCAAAATTTTTAACTCTTCCACAATGGAAAAAGATGATGGGAAGCAAACCAATAGCAAATTGCTATTGCAATATTTTTCAAATTTCCAAAATTTGAAATCTCTTGAAATGTATACACGCAATTTGAAACATCACTGGAAAACAAATAATTTGGTTTCTTCTTTTAAGTCAAATCCTTACTTTACCCCAATTTAACATTTTTAGGCATTAGTAAGTTTTGAAGGATAAAAAAGGACCATTGATGCTTATTTAATTACCACTGATCAATCACAACTGGCATAAAACAACTGCTTTCATGTTTAAAAGCACTGACCACGTTAACGTTAATTAAAAATTTACTGCAGCAAAATCCTAGGGAAATCACTAATACAGTCAAATGAGGGCACAGACCTACTGTGCCTGCACAATAGTGTCTTTCAAATTAAATATTACCAGCCTTTTCACACTTCCTTTTGAAAGAATGGAGCAATGCTGTAATTAGGATGTGCTAACTAAAATGTTTGTGCAGTTTAACCTTTTAAATGAAAAACATGACTGCACTTGACACATGCAGGCTGTGCCTGCGTTTCCCATTTCCTCCGGAGCTGAGACGAAACAGCACAGACCCTCCTGCCCACAGCCACCGATCCGCAGAGCTGTAACAGGAGTGTGTTTGCCCTCTGATTTATAAATTACACGGGCGAGCACACTCAGAAAAACAAGCTAAAATGAACACACTCTTACTAGTTTCTTTAATTAACATTTTGATTAACAGCTGCCAAATTATCTAAGGGCCTGACAGGGCTGCAATCGGCCATCTAACGTTTGAGTGGTGTTTTTTTTCTCTTGCCAGCCTCCCCATCTGAGCTGTGGCTTTTGGGGATTTTCCGGTTTCCACAGGGAATCAACTCAAAGCAGCGTCTGGCCCTGTCGGGTACGGACTCTGCCCGGCCTGCAGCTCTGGAGGATCAGAGCTCCTGGGTTTGTCCCTGTCCGTGGCCAGCCTTTGGAGCAGTGCCAGACGGCTCCGGTGACATTTCAGAAGGGCTCACGGGGCCGCCTGCAGTGCTTAAT
>JBBMKD010000027.1:7011331-7039939 GCA_037834095.1 Argya squamiceps
TCTTCACGGGGCCGCCTGCAGTGCTTAATCCCCGGCTGTGGGATTTTCCACGCCGTGCACAGAGCTCGCCGAGGCCCACGGCCCCGGGCCCGGGAGCTGCAGCCTTGCCCCGTGCACCCCGCACCCCAAGCCGCCCTCATACTGTGCCCGGCCGCGGCTTCACCCCAAACCCGCTGCCGGCCACGGGCTCCGGGGGTGGCACCGGCCGGACACAGCCACGGCGCCAGGCTCTGGGAATGCTCTTGTGATTCCCACGGACAGCTGCCAGGCCTCGCCAGCGGCTCCAGGAGGGTTTCTACAAGCAATGTGCCTGTCACCAGCCACCCCAGCTTGGGCTGACATGCCCAGCCTGAGGGCAGCCACCATCCCCAAGAGCTGCAGCTCCCTGGGTTCTCGGTGGTCTGAGGGACACAATCCCTGGCAGAGCTCCACTGGATACTCCTGCTGTGCTTTTCCAGCAGCAAAATTCACTCCACTATTTACTGGCCTGAACTTCCAGATGGGTCTTCACATCCTAAATCTCCACGCTCTGAGGTCTGATTGTCAAGCTCTCATTTCCACCCAAAGCCAGCACATGGACAGTAAAATCTGATTTTTACCAAATGATTAATTTCTGGACCATTTCCTAAGTAATCACTTATATTTAAGTGATTTATTACACTTAATTACAGTATATCTGCTAACAAAGGGAATAGGAAAAAACAGTTTGTGGCTTTTACTCATATTTTAAGTTACCATAATCAATGCTGAAATTTTCAGACTTCCCTCCCTTATCAAATTACACGCAAATTCATTTTTAAAACTAAACAAATTACTTTTTCACAAAAATAAGAAGTTTGCCAAGAAGAGAGGCAGCTGGCTTGTACAAACACCTTTGTGTATTAGCATCGGTGTGTTACCATACTATTTTTCTTCATTAAGAAGGCTTAAACAGAAGAAGGGAGTACCATTTCAGCAGAATGGGCTTTGTTAGGGTTGGGGTTTTTTTTTTCTTTATTTAAAGAAACTTGCAAAAGCCTGGAGGTTACTGCTCCCATTACCAAGCTTAGAAATTTATACTAAATCCTAAACCACAGATACTAAACACGAACGTTCCCATGTCTGCACTCAGAATATGAGACAATAACCAGCTCCTCTGGTTGCTCCAAATTTCATGAAGTTGACAGCTCATATCACCTACCCATTAATTGTTAAGGACAACTCAGGAATACAAAGACATTTCCTTGGATTATGCTGTTTTTAAAACACTACTCCTTCCACCACTAAAATTAGTATGAGGCATGCATGTTTTTGGAGGATTTGTTTCTACTATACACATCTACTTCACACCCATAATTAAAACTGGGTAAGTCTCCAACAGATTTTAGTGGTTCACAAAATTCTTGACTTCAAAATACTCTGTGGGGAACCAGCACTGATGTATTTGTCAGAAACTAGAATTCTTAGTCTTTGATTTGGCCCATTCTTATTTTAGGGACAAGAGGGCAAGTTAGTTTTATTTTGTTGCTTGTTCCCCAAATAAACTGACCAAGACCAGACAATGTAATTCCCACATGGAACAATGCAGAAAGCTGTCTTCCTTCTGGGTAAGAGTGAGGACAAAGAATTCAACTGCTAAGAAACCCCAGCAGCTGGGCATCAAGGCAGGAGCTGGAATGGAAGGGAGAGGCATGACGGGACACTCACAGAGGGAGAGAGCAGCCCCGGCCCACGGGAAGGCACACAATGGCACAGAGAATACAATGGCATTTTTTGCCTGCTTATGTTATAGCAGGAGCATATATGCCAACTGCCTCAATCCATGCATTTTTACCAACTATTTGCCAATGTCTAAAGGCTTCTGAGTAACACTGTGCAGTAAATATTCACAAGGTTTCACCTTGAAACGGATTGTGTGTGTGGCACAGTGAAATCATGTGCTGCCACTGTACTGTGAAAAATGCAAAAGTAATTCTACCCAATGTAGTAAAAGCAACCCATTATGTAAGGCAATGAAATTAGCAAGTTATTTTCCTGACACTAAATATTGCAAGAGGTTTTATTTTCTATCAACAGTACTTGAAGCCATTGAAAAAAATCCCCAAAACATCAACAACATTAGATTCAATATAAACACTCATACCATCAGTTAATACCTGAGTTCAGAAGCCTAAAATTAGCCCTGCAGGCTGTGATAATGCACTGTGCAGATCCATACACAAAGAACACCCACCTGCCACTCACTCCCAGGGAATGAGGCTGCAGAGAGGAGACTCCTGCTCTGACATCAGGACAGTGCAGGAGGGAGAGAAGCTGTTTGATATGAATCACTGCAGAGAACCTAATTTCCAGGTCTTTGGTGTTACACAATCACCCATGGAGGACAATTTGAACTGTGCCAAAATCATTGCAATGGAAGAAATTTTGCTTCCTACCACTCCAGATAAAGAACAGCATCAACCCCCTCTTTTTTTATTATTTTCTCACTGAACACATGTAACACAAAAAGGTATCTATATAATTTGTGATGCTGTCACTACACACACACATACAGTAGCTCCCTTGTATGAATGAGTAGTGCCAAATATCAAGAAACTCAAAACAAACAACCAAGAATAAAACTGGGGGAGTGGAGAGAATCCAGAAGTTGACATACCCTGAACATTTAGCATTGCCAGGAAAATTGATTTTAAGAATAAAAATTCTCCAGCCAATCTTCTACTTGCATTTTTCTTGTCTGGTTTTGTAAAGTGAGATAAATGCATCTCCTTCCACTTGTCTCCATTATAGTGTTCTGTATTTCAAAATTAGGCTGATTTCAGTAAAACTGAAGAGCTGGATTTGAGCTGGTGCCCTCCCACCCCCTGCTGGGAGATGTCCTGAAGATACTGGTACCATTAACAATAAAAGCAGCATTCAGACAGCAAGGGTAGGACTTCTTGGTGCTCTTACAGAAGGAAGGCAGGAAGATCTTTGCTGGCTGGACACCACGAGCACATTCCAGCCCAGCTTATTATATTGGCCAGCAAAAAACCAAAAAAGGCAAAACACAACATGAAACCTGAAGCTATGACTGTGCACAGAGCAGGAGGGGCTGCAATGGGAGAGTGATGGCAAAACACACAGGACAAAGCCACAGACAACCAGGCTTCAGTGTCTTCAGTGCATATTAAGACTCATTTATCCTTTCTCAAAATTCAGCAAACTCAGGCACCAATTTCACAACCACTTTAAACTGGCTGGTGTGAGATAATACTGCCACAGGCAAAAAGCATTCCTGCCCTCTCCCCCAATCCTGACCACTCAGTCTGAGCCTGTGCACCATCTGCTCTGTCCACAACAAAGAGCAGAACCATTCACTCAAAGGCCCCACAGTGTCACAAACCAAATGCCTGCTTGTGCCAAAGCTGGCAGTGAACTGAGTGAGGACGAGCAAGAATTAAACTGTGACTTGATCCCAAGGAGAGAGAGGGGTGCAGGCATAAGACTTGGGCACAAAAACTAACTGGGTTGTGAGCTGCCATAATGATGTTTGCCAGTTCCTAGAAGCTTTGAGGGGTACATAGAAAAAAATCAGACTTCCAAGGAATTTCATCTGATTGATATCAACAGTGCATAAGCTGGGCTTGCTTACACTGCAGCCTGCTTATGTTTACAGTTAGTACCGTCTAAGATGATTTTGTTGTAAATATTTTGCTTTAAAGAGATTGTTTGGTTACTGGCTACTATTATTATTCTTCCTGGAAGGAAGAGAATAATGGGCCTTGAGCCAACATCAAACATCTTCAAGTTGATCAATTGAGGACTCCAGTGTGGTTACTTAGAAAATCAACTTTGCTGCCATGAGGGGTGCATGAAAAGCTTTGCTACATGACACCACAAAGCCAGCCTTAGTAAAGGAGCAGCAAAATCATAAAAAAAGTAGTGCTACTGCCTTGTGTTTGGAAATGAGTGCTCTGAAGTACCAGCATGAATTAAATTCCCAGAACCACAAGGCAACAGATTTTGAAATACGTGGATTTTTTTTCTCTAGCAGCTGCCACTTTGGAGAGTGTTTTACATGCTGCAGAACAAAACAAATATATTGGGCAAGATTACTGGTTTTGATGTTTTCTTTTTCCAAGTGGGCAAGCTTAGAGGTTCCTCAGGTTTCAGAAAACTGGAGCGAGTCCAAAATAAAATAGATGACTGAGTACAGAGGAACAACTTGACAGGCTTGTTGGTGCACAATCAAGTGACAGCATTTTATGCCTTAGTATCAACTCCACTTACACAACATGCTTGTTTACACCAGAAATACAAAATATAACTGCTACTCATGTAGCACGGGTGCACACATAGAATGAAGGTTTCTGTACAGAATTATGTCATTTCCAGGGACTAAAATCAGGAAAGGACATTGAGTCCATTAGATTTCAAGTGTACAGCCACAGCTATTGTGAATTTCTGCCACCTGGACAACTGGGACAGAGCAGAGGAAATAGCAAACAGCCCAGGAGCTCTGCAGGGTTTTCAGCACATCCTCACTATCTGCCAACTCCAGCCTCCCTAGATACGTTCTTGTAATCACAGAAAAAAGGGATAAGTATGGCCCTAAAGGTCAGTGCCCATCCTCAATCTGAACAGAGATCAGTTCTAGAGAGAGAAAACCTTGGCACTGACCAGTTCCTAGGGGTCACCAGGTGTCATTCTCAGTCTGCGGCAAGAAAGATGTGGGCATCAAGCTTTGGAATACCACACACATATATAAGTTTATATAGTTTCTGTGGCTATTAAAGCAGTCCCTGGTATTTTTAGAAGCTAGCTGGTGGACTGCTTTGTGACCCACTGGATGACCTTTGGTCAAATAGTATGTCTCTGTGATGGGGAGGGGACTGAACTGTGGTAGTTTAAAAACCTTCCTTCTGACCTTAGAGGCCAGGAGAGGGCCAGTGTGGCATCTTTCCAGGCATATACATGGTTACTTGTGGCTTGTCAGAGGCTGCAAGCCAAAATGAAACTGAAGAAAAGGAGTGCTAGCTAGTTCCATGCCAATGATGAGCAGGGCCAGAGCTTTAACAGTACTATATGCTTCTCATTATAATCTTGAAAAGTGAAAGAAGTAAAAACAATTACTTCACAAAGCCCATCCTACTACAGCAGCAAACCAAAATGCTGAAGAACTCAGGTGAGAACTTCAGCCACACAGTAACAAAAGAAACAGCCAATTTTCCTCTTAGCAAGGAGAAGAGCCACGAATCCCACGTGAATACCATATGTACCATCACACAGTGATGAGCAGCTCTTAAAACACTCCGTGTTCATCACATAAAACTGACAGCTCCAACCCAGCTCTACAGATAATCCACCAACATCAGAAAGTTGTAGGCTCAGAGGTGGAAGAGTGCCCTGAGAGGGGCACGCCTTCTACCTAATGTACAGAATTCACCACAATGCTCCACAGAAACCAGGGCTTTTCCAAGAGCCAGACATGACAAACAGGTTCTTTACAACCAGCAGGGTTACACAGAGAGGACACAGCACAAAACCACTCCTGGCCTGGCAGAGGGAGAAAATACTGTGGGGTAAAAACATAAGATCTGGCTAAAAGAGAAGATTTCCTTTTGGAAAGCTACTTTGTATAGAATTGTGAAATAAAGGTTTTCTGACAATCTTGCCAAACAACAAGGAAAAACTCAGTTATGTAGGATCTGCTTCAACCCTGCAGGAGCCTGGTCTAATTGCATCCTTTACAAAGCAGTGCAGAGGGAGTGTGTCATACCAACCTGAGCAACTCATTATCTATGGAAGAGAGAACAGAAAATAGGACAAGAATCTCTTGACAGTGGTCCTTCTTTCTCTAATACAACTTGGTGAAACAAAACAGCATTGCTATCTTTGTGGCCAGCAGCACTCCTTGACACAGCAGAACTTGTATAAGGAGCTGGAATAGGCAAAGTTTATCAGGAGTTTACATATAAAACACACTGATGGCTTTTTTCCTACAATTTTTTGGTATTGTTGAAAAGATTAGCCTGCTTCCCAGTTGCACGACAACTGCAGGAACATCTACACAAATTATAGAGTAAAAATTAATTATTTTCTATACAAACACTGTATTAGGTATTTGTTTCATCAACAGGAGATAAGAGGGTTCGGAAGTATTTTGGCTGTTACTGCCTGAGATAGCTAATGATAGGTTATATTAGACAATAATACCACAAACTTACGTAAAATTACATATAATATTAATCTATTTCTGTTTATTTTCTACATTTTTAAAAGATAGTTGTAATTGTTCCATACTGTTACGGAACTCTCACAGAGTTGGATAATGCAAGAGCTAATCAAAGACTGCTACTGAAAAGCTGTTTGCATCTTTGTTACAGGTAGACACAACACACCCCTTAGAAATGTGAATTGCCTTCCATTCACATTACTTCGCCATTTACATTACTTGGATATAATTATTTAGTATTAAACTGAATTAAGCCTAACGAGAAGCTTAAAAAGGTGACATTAATTGTATTATTTTGAAAGTGAATTTAATCCTATAGTTATTTTTTAACTTAAAAAAACGTTATGTGGTTATTGATTGCTATTCATCAATAAACTTACAGGTTTCATTTTATAGAAAGTGTTATACACTCCCTCTTCTGGTTATACCTTAAAAACACAGTTTCTAGACTTAAAGTGTATCATATGTTAGATTTTAAGTGTATCATATTGCTTGGAAGAAAAAAAACCCTTAAGGCAGCATCATGTTTCTCTTTAAAAAGCCAGCAAACTGGTGATCAAAACCAAATAAATAACGGGTGAGAACTACTTGACATAATGCCCAACTAAAGTAAGTAGCAGCTACTTTTTAGCTGTGCCTAAAACCAAAATGTTATAAATTTCTTTTAATTTGGTAAGAAAAATATTGTGGCAAGTATTTTCAAAAGCAAGACTTGTGCCTGAAGCCTGGTTACCATTCTGTGCACTATTGCTGTAGGTGAGAATATTGATTTTAAAATGCTGCCTACTTTTCTTGACATGGCAGATGAAGTTCTTCCAAAACATTGTTTTTATGTTGGTCCAGCATGGATAACTTTCTTCAACCTAGTACACTACACCTTATCTTCTCTGGGGGGCATTCCTCTAATAGCAAAGCTGCTGAAGGCTACACATACACCCTACTGTCTAAAAAATACTATTCCCAGTATAGAAAATGAGAATTGTGAAACAACATTAAGAAGTCCAAACAGAAACAGTAAAAGCAATGCATAAGAAACTAAAAGATGAACTATTAATAAGTGCACATACATGCATATATCCATCTCTTCCCTTAATGCTCAGTGCTTGATAAAGCTGGGAGATGTGTCTCAAGTAGGACGCAATCTTGCTGCCCTCACCCTCCACCAAAATGTGCAAAATCCAAGAATGCCACAGCATTACACAAACCATACTAACAGTATTGCTGCCAAAACACTGAGAGAGGAAAAACTTGTGAAAAAGCTTTTGTTTTGCCCTGTTAACCTCTCCTCCTTTCTACCACTTCTACTCCTGGTTACAAAGTAATAAAACCAGCACTGTACCTACTTCATTCTCCCTCCTTCAAGGTAATTTTGTCCTACCTTCCTTATTTAGCTTCCTCCTTATTGTCTTAATCTTTTTCTTTTTACATGTATTTTACTCAAGTTCTTTGTTTTACATTTCCCTTTTTAGCTATTCCCCAGTGTCCTCTCTTTCCCCTCCTCAGACACACACACAGACTGCAAACCACTTAATTCCAGCTGTGCTGAGGCAGCCCTGCCAAAGCTGCCATCCCCCTGCCTGCCAAAGCTGGGCACCACTGCCCCAGCCAGGCCCTGCACAGCCAGCTGAACTGAGTGCACTGGTATCTTCACAAAAAGTAATGTAAATTGTGGTTACTGATGGGATTTCCTATCTGACCTATGAAGTTGTGCTTGCAGAGAAAAAGAGACCATCCCAAACACAGCAGTTGTTCAAGAGTCAGATGCTGGGATGAGAGGGTACAATCTGTGCAACTGGAAACTATGTACTTCCATGGGGGGAAAAAAAAGACAAAAAACCAACCAAAAATTATTTTCTTCATGACAGTTCAATACTCAATTTTACAAGCTTCCCAGAATACTCCTCCCCAGAATCACAAAGCGCTGTGGTATTCATCTGAGGTTTGAAGTTCTTGGAATAATCTACACAGTTCATGAGAACACACACTTCTCCCCAAAAAACAAATGAGAAAGTACTTATAAATAATTCATCTGCATGTGGTTAGTTTTTGAAATTAAACTACTACTAACCCCACCCTCCAACACCAAGTTTGTATCTCCATGGCTCTGCCACATTCCCGTCTCTCCAGAACAGCAGAAATTTGTCTCTTTTTTACTTCAGCTCAGGCTTCTTCCACCTCCCCAGCCCTTGAACAGGTTGCAGCTTTGTTCTCCTGCGCTCGGCTTAGGGCAGTGTGCCAGGCCCTGCGTGCCCATGGCCTGCCCTCGGTGTGTGCCACCTCCCCTGGCTGTGCTCCAGCCTGGAGGAGTGGCTTAGGCGGTAGAAAGAGCCCTTTTAGCCGTGAAGGAAACCTTCCAAGGATGTGGATCATGTAAGCTGATGCAGAATGGCCTTCCCTGACCCTGCAGAAAATCAGGAATGATGGCTGGGAGAGCTGTGTCCTGCTCTAAGTGCCGTTTCCTCCCACAAAATGAGTTCTGAGTGATTAAACTCAACCTTGACTTCTAGGTTGGTTAAGTCCTCTCATTGTCAGTCATTTTTAATTGTAGACCTGATGCAACTATCCCACCTGGCTTCTTTCAAAGTGAAGTAGTAGTCAAATACACTCAATAGCAAGTTTTTATTGGAATTACTTGTTCTCTTTAGATCTTACTCCAATCAATATCAACACGCTTTCTCCCTCCTGCTGAACAACTATTTCTGTGATACTGAACATGGCACTGCTTCTTCTTTTCCCACAAAAATAAATATTTTTCTTTCTTCCTTTCCCCTTGTTCTTCCCCATTAACATTTACTTTGGAAAGCAAGCAGTCAGTCCCAGTGTCCAAGCAAATACCCAGCAAGTAGATCACTATAAAGGATCAGGGTTCTCAGGGAACCCTTGCATAATTTTATATGTTAGACTTGTTTTAAATATTTTAACATTTCAGTAAGAATAGAATAAAAAAAATATACTCTCTCTTCAGCCACCATTAAACCAAAAGGATTTTTGCATCTAGGTCTTCTGCTATGGCAGAACAGCATAAAATTAATTTCACATTAACCAAAGGTAAGAGCAGCCTAAAGAACATCAAGCACTTGATGTCTGTAGTATTTTAGCACAAACGGTGCTGTAGAAAAAAATAATGAGTTACATGGGAAGCAGTAAACTGAATAATCAATCTCTCTTAAATCTGAAGCTGAACACCAACTTTTTTCTTAGCTGATACTTAAAAATCGCTTTATGGCTTCAACCAGAGCTTGACAAACATGTACCACAAAAAAGGAGGAAGTTTTACTAGAAAACTGCCATCAACTTCTCAAACAGACTCCCTGTGCTTTCATGCAATAAACAAAGACCACAGCCATTCTGTGTACAAAAATAATCTGCATGTGAACAGTTTGTGATGATACAAGTAACCACAGCAGTGAACTCCACCACTCTGCAAAATCTGCATGGCACATTTGGTATTCAGCTAATGGCTTGGGGGTGCACATTTCAAAGCTAAAATATGTTTACAGTTTATTTCAACATTATAAGAATTTCTTATATGATGATGCATTATTTAAAAATTACTAAATAAATAGCCAGCCAAAACTTTTCCTTCTGAAATGAATCCTGTGCTGACCTCTGACGCTGCTATATACCAAGACGATTCTTGCAAAAGCAACAGAATTTCACAAATCTTTATCAAGAAATTAAAGTGGCTGTTGCTGGACCCATAGATTTAAGATCCAGCTGCTGGAACTGTATGAACTACTGTGAGAGGACTGTGCATTTAAACAGAAGCTCCTGAACAGAAGCTGCCAATGATAATTTGTTAAAACATATACATTAACTGGAGCCATAATATGCCAAAGGCCACCTGTGTGTGTTTGGCAATATGCTTGGCAGATTGCTCCAGCACATCTGTGACACACCACGAATATTCAGGTTTTTATTTTGGTTGTTAGACTTCTACAGAAGATCACTGATACCCAGGGAAATTCTTATGACTTATAAAAACCCTTTTCACACTGCTTTAAAATCATTTTAGTGAACAGTGGACATTAATTACTGAAACAAATTGCTTGCTGCCAAAAGTATGCAGGCCATAATGAAGGGTTATCCCTCCAAAATGAGGATGAGCTCAAGCAATCTCCCACGAGAAAAAAACCACACAAAAAAACCCCCAACCCAAAAACTAAGCAACAAACAACCCAGTCCTCAGGTCCAATGGCTTTGGAACAAGATTCAGTACATTCCTTTCTTTTCTTATCAGTTTCAAATGCTGCCTTGTACAGACACTTTATCTTTGACTTTGTAATCCATGAATCCATGCTAAACACACTCTCTTATTCTACTCTAAACAAGCAATACATACACAACAACATAAAAACATTAAATATTGACAGATTTTTCAGAACAATTAGCTGCTGCCAAATTTAACAAAAATACAGTAGGACAAATTTATATTCAATTCATACTGTGAGAAGAACCCAAACATGTAACACTGCAGGGACTGTCATACTTAAGTTATGTATGATGCACATCCAAAATACATCAGCACACCAACACAGGTAGTTAACAGATCATTTTTCTCAATTAAGATCACAAGTATCATGTGTTCTCTCTGAATCCAGGAACTTAACACCAACACAAAAAAACCCTCTTAGGTCTCTCAAAGGGGAGACCTGCAAATGAAAGGTGGCTGTGGGCCCTGGCTGAGGGAGGAAGGACCTCGGTGATACAATTAGATGAAGAAGAATCACAAAAGACCTCGAACAGACTCAGAGGATGGACCCAAGTAACCAGCAAACATCCCTTTCTCTACTGCCAGGATCTGCCCTCTGAGTATAAGGCTGTGTGATGCTCCATTCCAATTCCACAACCTCCTAGAAACCACAACAGATGATGGGCGTGTCTGTATTGTAACCCTGCCTCTGATTCTTCAGGTTTAAACCTGCATTGATTGGAAACCAAAATGTTGAAGCAATTCCCCATCAGCTCTCAGGACAGCAGCAGCAGGCAAAGCTCACGGTTGTTGCTCACCTTTGCCACCGTGCCAAACCCATGGAAGTTAATCAAAACACTTGACATAGCTTTTTAATGACTCAACAGCCCAACACATTATCATCATCTCTTTCCAACACGTACTGTATTCTTGGTTTTCACAATCACCACATGAGTCACAGGCACTCTCAGTGTAAGTTTTACAGGTAGCCTCCATTGTTATTGCTGAGAGTTTAACCCTACTTTGTATTCATGGAAACTAAGGCACAGAGGGAAAAAAAAAAAAAAAAAACCAACTCTGGAAAAGAAAAAAAGGAAGTCAGGAGAAAGAAACCCCACACATCTCTATGCTGATGCTCCTTTCACACTGCTGAGTTCTCTCTGAGCCATAGAGCAGCCCAGGCAGGGCAGAGAAGCAGCTCTCATTAGCCAGGAGGCTGATAAGCACAGGGAGATGAGATAAACCTGGGGAACAGCTGAAATGCCAACAAAAGGTCACACAGCCTGAAAACCACGGCACTTCAGGGCTTCCACGAACACTCTGAAATAACTGTCACGATGGCTCCCTCAAAGAGCAACCCTTGGGTGCAGCACAAGAACTGTATCTAACACGTCTCCAGGGAGGAAGGAATGGAACTCAAAGGGAGACAGGCACATCCTGCTGTCCTGAGGAGCGTGACAGCTGGCACATGATCATCCAGAGTGTAGAGAAATACTCCTGGAGAAAAACACTTTCTGGGAATAGGTCATCGTGATAAGTGATCTCAGGTGCTTCACCCAATGCCTGAACATTATATCTTTTTTCCATCTTTCACCTCTGAACTGATCTTGACTCATCCAAGGAAGATGCTGATACCATAAAAGTGTAGCCATTCACAAAGCAGGAACAGGAGCAATAAAGGGCTGCAATCACTTGCCTGCCCCCCCAGATGAAAACAGCTGCGATCTGACAGAACAGAGGATTTATCTTGAAACAACTTTTCCTTGGCTGGCTGGTGTCCTCCTGCCCCTCCATGTCCCCAGCAGCGCTGTCACCCTCAGCCAAGGGGCTAAAGCCACTGGACTGCACTGCCAGCCAGCTACTACTATAGACAGGCTGGAAGGAATGGCACAAGCTGACTTCAGATATGTCATTGTATTAGATTGCTCTTAAAAACAAACCTGCACGTGGTGTTGTGCATACCAACTTTACAAATCAAGCACAGTACATATACCAACACCACTGAATAAATTATTAAAATGGAAATTCATAGCCCAAACACATGCTTGGATTGCATTGCAAATTCTTCTAAAAAAGAAGAATTTAATTTTAAATTAGTATCTTTTCTAGTCAAATACATGAAATAGAAAAGAATAATTTACATACACATCTGTCATTTGTACCAATGAAGCATTTTACTAAAAGGGTGACATATTCTAATTAATAAGGTTACATTTAAATTATTTCTGACTACTTATAGTCCAGAGAAAAAAGCCAGCATATGTCCTGCAAAGCACTTTCAGCCTACCTAGTTAAGTAGTTTATCACAAATATGCTTTGGAAGAAATTAATTAGCTCATTAGGTTTAACTAATAGTTTGTTTAGCTTTCCTTCCACAAACGTGACATTTTAACAGAGCATATTATACTACTTCAGAAAACAAAATTCCACATGGTAAATTTCAAAGAACACCAAGTACAGCAACACACACCACCAGGAGCTGTAGAATATTTTAAGAGATTAATACTTCTCTGGCAACAATTAAAAATAAAAAACCCTATGAATACAAGAAAAAGATACATTGATGGACTGCAAATTTTCAGAAATTTTCAATCCCTGAAATCATACAATCAATAAAAAACTTAATTCAGGGTAAACTGACTGTGGTGAATCCAAAGGGTGCTTTACTTTCTTGTTATGATAACACACTTTCTGTTTTAAAATAACCGTGTGTTTTGAGCACTTCAGCCATTTCCTTCTCCTGAGCTATACAGTGTTTAAAAATAATAGATCACTGTCTGGTAATCAATCACCTGCCATATTTATCAACTTTCATATTTAATTTTCTAAACTAAGGGATAACTAAGGATTTAAAAAATAAGAAGGCTGATATAAGGCTTTGAGAATTAGTCCTACACAAAATCACCAAGTCAGCCTTCTTACCTTTCTGAGGCTATTAGATTGGCCAACTAAGGTCCTTTAATGATGCTCACCCCACCCAAGCCTGTTTTTCTCATCAGAATGACCCCGCCTGTTTCCTCTGCACGCCACAGCCCGTGCCGAGACTCTTCATTGTTCAGAACAAGCTTAAGAAATACTAAGAATAACCTCATCATTTCTATCCACTCCTTCTACACTTCTCGAAGTATGAATCTGCCACTGATGTAAGGCTTGTATTAAGAGAAGTTTTCACATTCAGAGATCACACTTTTACAAAGTGGTACTGAATGGAAACATTGTTAGTATTTATTACGACTTTTAAAAATACTTTCCATGCCTTCACTTGCAGTTCCCTGTTCACTCTGTGCCTTTTAAATTGCAAACAGTGCTTACAGAAGAGCTGGAGTTAACTTCACACAACAAGCCTAACAGCAGTACAAGCAGCATTACAACATGCCATGTTTACATGTCCATGCTCAAGACACAATGCTGCACCTATTCAGCTCCTGAGCTGCTTCTGCCACCTTGTCCACAAGGGCAAACACGATGCTGCCTCCTACCAGAGACACCTGTTGGCCAGACACTGTTTGGAGATCACCTTTCATAAAGGCAACCTTAAGTGTCTGCAGCTATCCACAGCTCTCCATCACTACAACATTCCTGACCTCAAGATGGAATATTCAATATGCCATCACTCAGAACTCGCTATCATCCAGTCCTCCCCCGTAAATTTATTTTTAGCTGTCAGAATTAGTTTAATGTGATATTTTAGAAGGAGTTATTAGACGTCTTAAGTTGATATTCAGTGACATGTGAGGAATGTCACTGGCAAGGGGTAAACTTGCTCTTGGCTAGTAAAAAGGCTTACAGCAACTGGAGCAAGAAAAGCAAGATGTCCTTTTCTTCTCATTCCCAACAGTTCTGAAGACCCACATCCACAAAACCGTGGGTTAAGAAACAATTGATTTGTACAGCCATCCACAGAATAACAAGCAAATTATTAAGAATTATGACACAAAACCTATTCAGGTTCTTCTCTGAGTCACGCCGTGTGACACAACTGTAGGATCCAGCAGCAGGGGCAGGGCTATAATCCGTAAAGCAATATAACTCAAAGCCAAGTGAGAGGGAGAAAGGATAAGAAGTTCACCCTCCGCACAGCCCAGAAAGGCCCTTCTCCAGTCCCAAGGAAGCTGAAATGAATATATCTTTTCTTGCCAATGCATTGGATTACTGGATCCACGAAAGGTCATCCCATTTCCTCAACACTAGAAGAGGTTCCTGCCCATACCCTTATAAACACCAAGCCAACCAGTAGGTGCACTGGCCTAGAGAAAAGAGATGTGTACAAATCCATGTGCACACAGGGAGGAAGGACTAGTTCAGAAGATGCTTTGTCCATCACATTTATTAGGAGTTGGTCAGAAAATATCTCATGAATTTCTTAAGAAACAAAAAGCTGAATTCCAAAAAACCTCCTATCCAAATATTGGCATTAAATGGTTTGAGGTTAATTTCTATTCTTGAGAGGAGCATGGAAAAGCAGAACTGCCAACCATCCCCAGTCAGGCTTGGAGGAAGTAACCAAGCACTTGAACTGGTGTATCACTTCACATTTTCTGAGTCCTCTCTAAACACTGGCCAACCAACACAACAAGAGCTTCCTTACATAGTTTATATACAAAACCACTGAGCCAGTAAAATAAATACAAATTGATAATTCTGAAAATAAATAAGCTTACTGGCTATTGGAAGCTTACTACATTTTACAAATTTCACTATAAGTTTAGCTTTCAAGTTCACAGTTCACACCATACCAGAACCCATGTAAAAATAATCTGTATAAATAATCTGTATAAATATAATCTGTATAAACACAAAGAGAAACGACACACAGAGACACAAACACACTATACATATTGGCTGTGAAATACACCAGATATGTCATTTCAAAACTGCACTGTAGCTATGCAGCATTTCAAGAAAGCATTAAAAAACTAAAAAGAACAAGATCTTTATGTAACTGCATTACAATGTATATAAAATGATTAAACACAGGTTATGTTCTTTGACATTTTTTATAATTTAATGATCTATTTACCATCAATTAAAAAAAAATTGCCAGGCTTAATCCTGATTTAACCTCATCCTTAATTATTAAAAATAGTTAAGCACTTACCATAATGTGATTGAAATGCCTGTGGTTTTACGACCTGATTACAGTGGTTACACATCACCAAATAGAAATCATCATGAGCCGGGCAAAGACCAAATATTGGCATATCTAAAAACAAAAAGACAAAATGGCATCTCTCAGCTGCTGACAATTATAGAAAAACAGTTTAATTACAGAGCGATGACACTAGTGTGGAATCAAAATTTTAGAGACATTTGTATCAAATTTGAAAATGAGGAAAAAAGAGCATATAATGCAATAGATAATGTTGTGCCGGAGAATTACAAAAGCAAAACTCTTACTACAAAGATAAATGTAAAATGAGCGATTACTTGTAGAAAACATCTATTAGAAAACTGATTTAGGACTGATTATTTTATTCCAGATGCAAGAATGCAATAAAAAAAAGACTGACTTCAATTGAGACAAACACAACATAAGAGGGGATGTTTTATGTATTCTGAAAAGGGCTTTGGATTTTATTCCAATGTCATTAAATGAATTCAAAAGTGAGCTTCATTTACTATTTAATTTTTTTAAACCATTTTAAACACACAGTCATTCACTGGGCAGAATTACATGCCTAATGGTTTTATTTGTTTAACAGTGCATTATAGTCCAGCCATCTGCTGCCAGAGATCCACGGAACAGCTACACAGGAGAGAGAACCAGAGATAAGAGTATGTCAGAGCATGTGTGGATTGCAGAGATAACACACATACTTGGAGACTTTTACAAATAAAATTAGTTTCTACAATTTCGTTTTTAAGAATACAGTTTGTTAAGAATATATTTAACTGTTATAACTGCATTCAGAGACTACTGGAGCAGTAAATTTAGCATTCACTACACAACTTAAAGGTATATTACATTTACATAACTAAAAATGTTATTCAATCAGTAAAAGACAAAAAAATGGAAACTGCAAACATAGTATGTGGCTAAGGATCTGCAACATTATTTAAAGGTTAAAAATTGACATAAGCAAAGTTATTTTCTTATAAAAACCTTCAAGTAATACATTTATCTTAACAGAAACTTAGAAAATAAGTGAAACTTATTTACTCTTGTGCTAGAACTGACCCTAGAGTTTTGTTTTACAGCTACTAATTTGCCTGTGTATACTTTTAGCAATATCCACTGCTTTGTTCATTAATAGAACAGCAATTATGAAATAAATTGAGTGTGTTGCACATTGAGTGTGCCATAATTCAAGGCAACTGCTCACAGAAAAACACCATCAGCCCTGTCCACTTTGTTTCTCACAGGCAGAAAATACATCCACACCAAAGTTACTTCCAGTATTAGTATCTTCATCATAAAAAATTAAATACTTTTATTTAGAAGACATAAGGTCTATCCCACGTGTTCCACATATCTTACTAGTGCTACATCAAAATTAAGCATGACACCTGCAATAACAGCCCCAACTGGATTTTGCAGTTGAATGCAAATGCAATGACCAAAGACATCGAACTTGGCTGAGAGAGATCACAGCTACCCTCACCTAAGTCACAGACAGCTTTCCACAACGGAGGTTACATCAAATAAACAAATAATCTGGTTTGTGCTTCTTTAAGTAGCAGCTCTTGTTTATTTATTAATATGATATTTATTGAAAATCTGTGGCACACCTAACTATTGCAAGCCAGGCAAAATTAGTAAATATATGCTGAGGGGGAAAAAAAAACAGATACAAATAATAAACTTCTATTTTTCAATATCTACTTTCTGTGATGTAATATTAAGCCACATAAGAAAACAAGTATAAGCTTAAACGTCATTGCTAATATTTAATTCAGGGGTAATCTCTTTGAGTATGCCCGTGTATCAAAGTTTATACACAAGAACAAATACTCCAGGGTCACTCTCACCCGAGCACCAATACACTGGGATGAATGTGACAGTAACAGCATGCACTGCCTGATATTTACATTGTTAATAGCCCACAGTTACAGCACACAGCTACTCCAGAGTGATGCAGAGGCAACTGTAAATCCACACCCTGGAACCTGCTCCCAGAGCTGTACCTTTCAGACTGTGCTGGATTCTCAGACTTTACACCAGCTTGTACTGAATGCAGGGGGGAATCGTTAACAGGAGAAAAGGATTGTGAGACAAAGCACTCCTTCACACCAGTCAGAGACACCACAGCCATGTGGGATCACTGTAAGAAACCTTCTTTGAATATCTGCTGGCAATACAGCTATTTTAAACGGCAACTGAGACAAATTGACAGAAATTGATGTAAGCAGAAAGTGTTTTCCTATTTCAGTTTGAGGATCCCAAGAAATCTGAAGAATTTACAAAGGTCCTTTACACTGTGAAACACCTTCAGTTTTAAAATCTTAGCTCCAAGTGACAGAAAGCAATGACAGAATGCCAGGAAATACACAAACTCACAAGGTCCATTCTAAGAGTAAAACCACTTAACACACAGAAAAGGATGTGCTGCACACACAAAATCACAACCTGATTTCAAAGGAAGTCATGCACAAGATTCCAGCCAGATCACACAAATCAGTGTAAAAGATCTTGTACCCCACAGTGGTCTCCTACAGCACTGATATCAGAACAACACCTCAACATAACCAGTGAGGGAGTAGCAAAGGTTAGAGGTGTAAATGCAATTTAACAATGGCTTTGAAACTGTAAGGGGTGTGACCCAACCAAGTCAGAGAAGAGACCCGAGTCCACAGTTCCCTCAGGAGCCTCATTCTTAGGCAGGTAAGCGCTCACATCTTTAATGTCCCTCACTGTCACTAGTTGAGCAGGGCAAGAGCAGGTTTCAGGGAAATCTTACTTTTCTTTCTCTGCTCCAACAGGACAACTCCTATCTGGCACTGTTAGGGAGTGACAAATTAGACCATGAAAATTTTGGAGAAAACATTTAGAACAGTTTAACAAAACTTACATAGTAAGTCTGTACCAGGAGTAGGTGATGGATACCTAATTTTTCTGTTCCCCATCAGCCATCTATGAAAGTTCACACACACCATGCAATTGGTATTCTAACATCTAATACTTTATACCTGATCCACTTCATGACATGCACATTCTCTATTCAGAAGTCTAATGAAGTTTCTAATATTTCACCAGTGTCATCTCAATGCACTGTTACTTTGGGTTTGAAGATTACTTTTTGAAATACTTCACTATGTAAAGCCTGTGCCTCTCAAGGAAGAGCCTGGCAACCATGATTCATATGTTCCTCTTTCAAAGCTGGGCTCATTTAACTCTCTCCACCTGAGAATATTTTTCAAGGCCAAACTAAAAATTTAAATCAAGACCTCAAACTTTCCATGTATTTTCCATAAATACAGTATTCATTGTATCAACATACAGATACTATTATAAGAGCTGTTAGTTACATTAATTCTATTAACACCAGAAAGAAAAACAACTTCATTTACCTCCATAATAGGAAGCCTCTGGACACTAATCTCCAGAATTCACTTCTCCTTTCAAATGTAACTGAGTTTTTTAAAAAAAAATTTTAAATGATGCACTACTGCACTCTTTACTAAGACCAGAACAAGCTCATGCCATACACAATTCTGAGATAACTGCATCAGTTGTTGAGTATGTAATAAGGAAAATTCTTCTTACTTGGAAAAGGTTAATGTAGCATCATTTTCTAACAAAAAAAGAAAAAAAGCAATAATGGATAATTTTGCATATTGTACATCAAGTAAAATGAAGCTCATCATGCCTCATCTGCAAAGCTTTCTTACACTGATCTGCCATCTCTTCCTCTCTGAAATACATTGTGGAAACACACAAATGATTGAATACTCTTAGTAATTCCAGCATTCTCTTTCAGGACAGCTACACCAAAGAAACTCATGCTCATTAAAACTAACTGTGCCTGTGTACTCTCAATCCTATTAATATCACACATAACAGAACACATAAAACAGGCTAAAACTACCTCAGCTAGAGAACAGGCCAGCAGCTTGCATTTATTTAGCCACTAGATTTCAGTGACTACCACAACTACATATTTTAATTGGATTTTTCTTTTTTAACCCCAAATTTATCAAATTTCCTATAAATCTTGTTGTCTCTTTTCAGACTGGGACCATTGCACAATCCACCTATCCTAGTATCTAATAAGACAACATTCCTTCTAGAAATGAAATTAAATATCAATTAAAAAAGTGAGTTTAAGATCATCTCCTGGAGGAAAAGAGTAAAGGCAGACCGTGTGCAGAGAGCAGAACACCAGTTTCCTATTTGCCAGAAAACTGGTAATTGCAATTCAAAGGAGGAGAGTGAAAACTGAATTAGAGGAAGTGAAAGCAAAACTACCAAGAGGTGAAAGGGCAAAGAACAAACTGTCAAGGTTATGACAAAAGAATAGAAAACAAAAAAGCTAACAGGAGTATGTAAAGGCTCTGCAGAAATATTTTTAAGCCAGAACATTGCTAATGCTCATTCTCCCCTACCCATTCTCAGCATAAACATCTGCTTATTAAGATTAGTTTTTAAAGTCCAAGCCTGATTTATAACATACTACTCAGCACTAAATGTAATTTGACAATGGACATTGTAAGGCTGATGCTTGGTGTGAACAGTAAAAGGTTCTGGCTACAAAGACTCCACAGAACAGCATAACATGCTTTCAGCACAACACCAACCTCATTATACTTCCAGAATAATTTTAATCACTATAGTTAATAGTAGATGCATTCAAATCACAATGCCCTACACTATTAAATTTATACTGACAATCCAGATATAACCCCCTATTATCTTTACAAGCTTCCAAACACAGAATTCTTTTTTTTTAGTGGAGTCTGATCCAAATCCACCTTAAGTAAATGTACCCAATTTTATCAATTACTAGGTTTTCCATTAAGACATCAGGAACTGTTTCAGAAGTACTATATAAGGAAATTGTAAATAGATCCCATTATTTTGAAATGTTGCCAAAATCTGGATTGTTTGAACTATTTAATTCACAGACCAAGTAAGTTTGAATTATGTCAACCAGCAGCTATCTTGAATACATTTGCTCTGTACTAGCTGGGTTTTGTCTACTCATTAGAAGGTAATTAGTCTTGTTCATACTAAGGTAAAAAATATGACAGTACACCTTGTTTTAACTTAACTGGTGGATCACTTTCTCTACAGGCACACTTTTAGTAGAACTTTTATTTAAGATAACACAACTCTCCACTAACATGTGAAAAATTTTAAAAAGGGGAGAAAACACCACAGTTATAGTAACAAAGCAGCTGACATCTTGGAGGAAAAGAAATTTTGTGATAACTCCCATAATTTGTTTGTAATGTGTCTCAGGTACTGTCAGATTCTGAAAAAGTAATAAAAATACTTGTATTGTTTTACCCTTTATGGCTGTGGTGAACATGTCATTTAGTATCTGTAAAGAGACAAAATCTCCCAAATTACTATTTTTAAGAGCTTGTGATCTGCAAGAGATGCACGAGGAGGGAGAAGGAAGGTGACTGACCAGCACTGAGGACCACATGAAACAGACTGTACCAAAGCTAGGGAAATTTCACCTGTTACCACCAGACTAGCAGTTGGCCCAAAAAACTAAACTTCTGCCAGGAAATCTGCACAGCAGGTAAGTCCTGCTGAACCTATTGCTGACATTAATTGTCAATACCAAGTAATCTTCAGGCAGAAGGAGAATCTTGGCCTCAAACTGAGGCAGCTACAAACAGCACTGCAATGTATCTTAACTAACCTGGTTATCTTAAGTAAAGCTCCCATCTATTTAAAGTAATACAGGCCCTTATTTTAACTGATATGAATGTTTCATTAAAAAAAATAAGTGATCCAAGTTAGGTCCTCAAAACTTCCCTTTTATACACAGATATTTCACTTTCTACAACTAAACCATTATTTTCTAAACAATATCTTCCAAACTATTTTGGAGAAACACTCAAGTGCTTATCATTCAAGAACAGATGTGTTTTTGTGTACTTATCAATGCTGACGTAAAACTAAACTACTGCACTTTTTTTACTGTGTACCATGCAAGATGATAACAAAAGAAGAATATTTCTGAATAGATATTGTGAACAAAATAACTAAACCCACATAGAAATTAGAGTGCTCTAGTTTACACAAGTTTTGAAGCAAAGTAAGAGATTCTAGTAAAACATACATACTTGAGGGTTTTCTGCAAAATTTCAAGTAATGAACATTTAGGTATTAATAGAACACAAGTATTTTATGAACCGTATGTGCAGGCCTAACAAATTTGTGCCTGCAAAGAACATACATATAATCAAACAAAAAAAACCCAAAATTATCAAATCTACAAACAAAAACACTGTTTCAAAAAAAAATCTCTCCCATAAGGTGTATGCTTATGTTGCCTCAGATATAAAACAGCCTTTTAGTACAAAACAAAAACCAAACCCCAAACAAAATGCACATTCCCATATCTGAGCTATTCCATTAAGGTTCAGAGAGAAGCACTGCTAAGTAACTTTTTCAAGGTAACCCATTCTTAAAATTCCTTGCCAACTCTGCTCTGTACATTAAACAACTTACATCTCCTGCACATTCAGCTTTGCAAGTCCAGCTACTTGAGGGGAAATTTGCAAGGCAGAGCTCTCCTTGGGTTCTGAGCACAAGTGCATGAACTTTGTTTCACTGAGTAGTTGCTGATTGATCAGCTGAAGGAAGGAACTTGATTAGCTGTTTTGACTGTGTTTTCCACTTCAGCAAATACAGCGATTACCCAGCATTTTATTGAATACTCAAACCTCAAAGTTTTGGCTCAGAGAAATGACTTTCAGTTCAAGACCAAAAAAAACCCCACAATCTGGTTTAACAGGGTTTGATCACTGTCATAAATCTCTACTAGTGTTAGAATGCTTGGTTCATCTCTAAAAGGGGAATCCTCTCTGCTCAGTCTCCTTTCAAAATTCAAGACACTCTGTCTTTCCAAAGCTCTGTAGATTTTACTTTGTTTTCCCCAAATTCAAGTCAGATTGCCCTGGTGAAGGGGCAAAGGATGACCTACCTCTTCTCCACAGGCTCAGCTGTGTTGTATTCCCAAAACTCCATCCCCTGCACCATCCCCTTGAGCCTCATCTCCAGCAGAAAGGTTTGCTGCAGGCAGCACCACTCCTCTGTGCACACACAGGTGGCAAATCCAAACAGCCATCCTTGTGCAAGGCTATGGGCACAGCAATTCCCCCAGAGCCCTTCTTCCCTCTCTCTGCCAGGATGCAGAATGATGCTCTAAATTTTAGTTCTCTAAAATTTAACAGTTCTGGAAAACATTTGTATCGTACCCAAGGATAAAAACTGAGCAGCAGATACCAAAGAGAAGTGTGTCATGCAGACGTGCACCTGCAGCCTAGGGTACAGCTGGGAGTTCTAATTTTAGGCTCCCAAGATTTCAGTGCTCCTGTAATTATATATAAAGCATATTAAAGCAGACATCTAAGTATTTAGTTAAATTATTTGTATACGAATTCATCTACACACAATTTTTTTGAAAATCTGACACAAAACATATCAAATTCTTCATTCAAACTATTAAACAGGTTTTCGAGGTCTATTGTTCAGAATAATAAATAATTTCAGTGAAGAAGCTTACAGAAGATTGTCTGTAGAAAGACTGATGAGTAAATTTCTCAATGAAACACAAGTAGCATATTTTAATCTGCTGAAAAGCTTTATAAGTCTCCCTACTCACATCGTATCCTGTTACATCAATTTTTCAGCAATTTGAATGAAGTGAGTCATCTGCAAAAACCATTCCCATTTACTTTTTAATGAGTTTTCAGACCTAAAGATATTCTTAATTTCTCCAACCAATTTGTATATTACACAAATGTTGAACACATAATTTGTCATGTAAGATATCTTCATTCAAAGTCATGAATTATTTTTAGTTGGCATGATCTCATCGTGCCACTGCAGTATTTTGGGAAAGCCAACAAACTATTATTTATGTTTTTCTGTTAAAAAAGCCCCAACAATTCTAAAATAGCTTAAGGAACCCTCAAAAATGAATTGCGTTTTGCAATTATGACACAAAAATGAAACTGAATTCAGGGAGTAAAAGGCCTATAATTTGCACAGTAAAATTAAGATCTGGACTAAGCTTATATGAAAGTGTACACAGAAACACTTCAATTATTATGCAGAAAACCTACTATGAGGGGGGAGAAAAGTTCTGGATAAGCCACTAGTAAAACACAGCTTCAATTAAACTGAAATAAATCACCCATAGAATATTCTAAAATGTATCTTAAGTCACACAGCCTGAAGCACACTACAACTAGGAATTGTTCTAACATCAACAGGTTTGGTATTTTTCTCCTGCTCCACACACAGCACTCCATGTACTCTGCAGCAGCTGTACTTCTGGAGTAGGAAAAAGGAAGTTTGTTTTATTTAAACCTAAACTCACAGTTTACATAAAACTGCTCGTCACAGCAGAAGTATTTTGATACGACGTGACTGCAAATGGTGAACATGTTCCAGGCTTCTCAGCCTCTCCCATCTCCTACCTAGACATGCTTTTAAGGGAAAATAAACCTGGCATATGTGTGGCATTTTTGCCACTTTCCTGTGTGACTGTTCATATCCAGACATGTGACTGGGTGCTGGCTGTAACTCAGTAACTGATGCAGCAGAGCAGTAGCAGCCACTTGGATTTACACATTTTCTTTATTAATGGGCACTGGAGGAACACAAAGCTACATCTTTTGTGATAGGAGAACACCCCAAAATTTAGCAATAACAAAGTGCACCTTGAGGCCTGCCACCTGGGATATGCACAGTGCTCATCTTTCCACCTCTTCCCTCTGTTCCCTGCTGGCCACAGCCCCAATCCCATGTGACAGCAGCATGGTGTTAATTCTTTAACACATCTTTGGGCAAAGAACACCCTGGCCACTTTTCACATCAATGCACCTGATACCTGAGGGAGCAAATCAGCATATTCAAAAAATGATAATTAAAAAAAAAAAAAAGGTAAGGAAAACACCACACAGGACCTGTCAACTGAATTGTATATCAATATTTTCTTTTATTAGGCAAGCCAACTACCTAAAACCACCCCACCCCTGCCACTCCCATTCTCCGTGCACTGGAACATCCAGCTTAAAAATAAGACTGTTTCAATCATGCCTCATACAGCCATAAGGAAACTGATGCCTGTTGATTTTCACATACCAGCTTACACTTCCTCTCTCCTCTCAATTTGGCAGGCACTATTAGTTTTTCCATTAAAATTTACTTCCTTTGCTTTGCAGATTTACTGGGACTTGATTTGATACAATTAAAAAAGATAATTTAAGTTGCACAGCAACAAGCATATAAATGTACTATAGCAAAGAAAAAACCCAACAGCACCATGATATTTAATAAGACCAAAAGATAAAGTGGAAAAAAAAAAGTGTTTTGGTTGTTATAGTGCAGTAAAAGGGCTAGCCTACTTGTTAGCCTACCTTGAACACACATGTAGTTACACAAAGTTTTTTGAACTTGGCTATTGCATACCTTTAGACAAAGAAATATGACTATTTCAATTATCTAGCTGAGGAACTGGTAAACGCTGGGTCTTTACTTCTTGCAGTTGATATATTCCAGCACATACAGAGCTACTGTCATGAGAGCTCTCCTTCCAAGAGCAGAGCCACCTGTTCAGATGGGTTAAGGCTTTAAACCTGTGCTAGCTGTCCTCTGACACACAGTTATATTAATTAAATAGGTAAGCAGGGAAGAAAAATCAGGCTACCCATTCACAGAAAAAGGTCAGTAATTTCACTGCTGGTTATTTGTGATACAACACAGAGCTCAGCCTAAAAAATCTTTGTGGAAGTGCATTTTTTTTATTGTTATGGAATTTTGAAGTCTTCAAAAGAAGAAATTTAGGTTTTGCCTTTGCATGTCACCTCCTCTTCAGAATAAACTGATCACTATCCTTATTCCAAGATGTATTTCTTCACTGCTAAGATTTGCCTTATTTTCAGAAATCATTGCCTTCAAAAAATCTTCCAAAATTCCATCTCCAAACATTACACATAAAATACATGATATGTGTGTAACAGAGAAAAAAAAATACTTTGAAAACACTGGGTGAACAAATCTGCATCAGGTATTATTCTTTCATACCTGGCACTAGCTCTCCACTCCTGAAATGATCTATTTCATTCTTTAACAGAAATGGGCTGGGAAGGACTGCAACTTTTATTGTACATGCAGAAGATCTGAAAGGACTGAACTGTTTTAAAGTAGTTTTTCTGCTCTTTCATGGTCTGGGCCTCTTTAACACAACCAGAACACCAGCCCACTTGTGATGTACACAGAAGGTAACACCTTCAGCAGAACAAAATAAAAGGAAAGAAGAATTTGCTCAGACTACTTAAAGTCTTGATTTGGTAGGTTTGGTCCAACTCACATTTTTGACTGATACTTCTGACTACTTCCTTCCTCTGGTCTCTCTGCAGATAACAGCACTCATCACACTTGGGAAGAAGGTATTGGATACACATGAATGGACCTAAACACACAGTGGGAGGGGAAAAAAAGAACTATTCTCCCTTTCTTAGGCCAGCTAGGGAGCAAAGTGCTCTGAACTTGGGGAAAAGTACTGAAATAGGCACCAGATTTAATTTTTAGACATCTCATGTCAAAAAGGACATAAAACCAATAAACCTGATTATATAAGCAGCACAATGAAGTCATCCTTATGCAGATACAAGAGTAGACATAACCAGAGCACTACTGTGCAATGAGACACAAGCAAACCATGTCCTGCTCCCCCAGGAAACCCCCAGACCTCATGTGCTGGACCTGATGCATTGTGTTACAAGATGAAGCCTATTTGCAAAGGGGAAATCACAGAAGACATATGGGGTCAGCATTAAGGAACAGGCACAACAAAGAACACAGGTATTTCAAAAACACACAGAAAAGGACACTTCAAAACACCAGTTAACTGCCCCTGGATGACTCAGGATGAGAACAGTAAGATTAAATAGACAACAGAAAACTGAAAGGTAAACAGAATCCTTTGATATTTTAACAAATTTGTAGAGTTTACCACTCTCCAGTACACTGAAAACAAACAGAACATCCACCTTCCTAAAGCAGATAAAAGATAACTACTGCAAACATATCCAGGATAACAAAACCACGGTTTACAACAGAAGCAGATCCTCTGCCAGGCACAGCAGTTGCACACACACGACTTTCAGGACCTAGGCTGGGATCTTCAGCTCAGACTCACTGGGAGAGACTGAGGCAATCTCTACTGGTGCCTACCCAGGGTGGGCAGGAAGCCAAAGCTGCTGCTGCCAAACTTGTTGATCCAGTCCTCCCAGCGCCGGCCCACAATGCACTGCTTTGTGTTTGGAAATTGCTCAAAAGCTTTTGCTTCCAGCAACAGTGTGGAACACTTGGGGAAAAATGCCAAAGGAGTCCAGGAAAGGGTATTGCCAGGCCACCATAACAGCAGGGACACCCCGAGTGCTCCCGTGAGTCAGTGACATCACCCCGAGGCGCGGCCATGACGAACGACGCCACGCTTCCTGCTACACCGCGGTCACAGCACCTCTCACACGAGTGCAGGAAAACTCTTGGAGGGATTAAATTAGAAATAAAACTGCTGATGCTGCACCTCACCATCATGTCTTCCTATTTCACAATGAAGAGCACCAGCTACCCAGGCTGTGATTTTTGCCCTTTCCTGAGATCTTTCTCCACACTGTTGTGGTTATCCATTAGAATTTTGGATGGTGTCAGCAGGAGGACAGAGAATTGCACTGTTGCACAGAGAACCCTTTTGCATCCCAAGCAGTTGTAAACAAGTCTCAGATGAGATGCTGACAGCACATTGAAGATTTTACTCCTGTGCTCCACTCTGAGGATAAAAATAGTATTCTTATCTCCAAGGCAAAAACAAGAAAAGCAACTTACAAGTTTTATTCCAGCAAATGACACAGTGGTCTGTGCCCCTACATTTCAGGGCACAAGGTGGGAGTCAGGCAGAACCAAAAGGAAACTTCCCAAACAAGAACAGATGCGTTTAGGACTTCTCCGAACACCACAGGGAAATAGTGGTGCTGAAACAGCCACGCACAGTCAGCTGGCTGTTAAAGCAGGTTCTGCAGAAGAGATATCAGAAAAGGAGAGGGCTCTGTCCAGCCTAGATACAAACCATAACAAAATCGTATCAGGTACACCTCAGACATTGACATCTCCCCTAAAATCTCACAACACACCTGGTAGTTAAAGTCTTCCCTCAACTACTTGGCCACAAAAAGCCCCAACCCTGTATTTAGGACAAAAATTATAAGTACATATCCCACTGCCTTTGGTAGGTAACACAGATATATTGAATTTGGCTCAAAATGTCTCCTCAATAAATTACAAACTACAGTGTGGAACAGAAGCTCCTTAAAAAGCAACATTTCTAGGCAGTTGATTTGAGTAACACAACTTCACAGAAATGAAAAACAAAATTGCTTTTGGGAATTCATTTTTAAGTACTTTTATGAAGTAAATGCTGCCCATCAGGAAATTAATTTAGATCTTTCCTCTCAAATACTTTCATTTAGTACCAGTGAGAGCAGGACGACTGCCATCCCTCTTAGCCGAGCAGAACGGACACATTCAAACACAGATTCTATGTTTTAAAAAACAAATTATCTGAATGTCTGTGTTGGCTTTGCATGGCCTGGTTTTGGTATCGGGGGGCCACAGACGTGGCTTCTGTGAGAAGCTGCTGGAAGCTTCCACCATGTCCAGTAGAGCCAGTCCCTGATGCCTCTGAAGATGGAAATGCTGCTGGCCAGAACTGACCCAAAGGAGAGAGGTTGGTAACACCTCTGTGACAGCAGATTTAAGAAGAAAATCAAAACAAAGTGGGACACAGTTTTTCTTCTCGTCAGAGAAGAGGAGGAGGTGAGAACATGTGAGGGAAACAACATGGAGACACCAAAGTCAGTGGAGAAGGAAGGGAAGGAAGTGACCCAAGAACCAGAGCCAAGATTCCTCTGCAGCCGTGGTGAGACCATGGTGAAGCAGCTGTGCCCCTGCAGCTCCTGGGGAACCCTGGGGGATGCAGAGATCCACCCACAGTCCCTGGGGGTCCACAGGGGATGGAGAGATCCACCCACA
>JBBMKD010000027.1:7050734-7077138 GCA_037834095.1 Argya squamiceps
CGCTGCTCCCTCCTGACGTCACCCGCGGCCCGCGCCGACATTCTTTCCGCTGCTACAATGTAACGAGAAAAGTCAGCGGCCGCTTAAGGTGGCGCCCCGCTCTTAAGGCAGCGCCGCGGCGCTGTCAGCCCGCCCGCTCGCTCTGCTTCCTCCCCGCTGGGAACCTGCGGCCCTGCGGCGGCGCCGACTCACCTCTGCGGCGGCCCGGGGGGCAGCGCCCGGGTGCCCATTATTGTGCGGGGAGCGCTGCCTTCCTCTTCACCGTGTAGGTGAGGCGCGCTTGTGTTCGCGCTAACAAAGCGGCGGAAGGGAGCGGGGGCGGGCAGGACTACGCCCCCTGCCAGGCGTACCCCAGCTCCATGGGCCGCCTCGCTCTCCCCGCACCGCGGCCCCGCGACCCTACAAAAACAACGGCCGCATCACAACCCCGCCTGGCACCCGCTGCCCCGGCGAGGGGGGCGGACCGGAGAGCGACGCTGCGGGCGGAGCCGGGCGGGCGCGCCCCGCCCTCATCGCCGGTCCACCTTAAACCCGGCGCATCCTTAAAGGCAGCGGCGAGCAGGAAACTCGCTCCGGGCGGGCGCGTCCCCGTCCCCCCCCCCGGCTCCTTCCCTCCCTCCCTTCGCTCCTCGCCCGCGGCGGCTGCCCGGGCACAGGGGGGACACCGAGCGAGTTTCCTGCGCGCTGCTGCCCTCGTTACACCCGTAACTTGTCTCCCAGGGAAAGGGCCTTCTCATTGTTATTCCACATTGCTTTTTTAAACAGCTTTTTTTTTTTTTTTTTCTCCTTGCCTAAACTTTGCGATGACGTCGTGCCGTGTCAAAAGCGAGGATTAAAGGATGCTGTCGTACCTGCGTCCTCCAAGCTACAAAGTCTAAGCTTTGCAAAATCAAGTTCTTTGATTAAAAAAAAATTAGAATTCATTTATTACAGAGTTTTCTCCACTAAAGTGTCCAAGTACCAATGTCAAACTGTCAGGCCATGATCTGCAGCAATTTCTGGCCACGCTTGATGCCACTGTCAGTAACATCCTCGAAGAGCAGCTAAAAATATGTAAATCTGATGTGCTGCCTCCTCTACAGGTACTCAGAGCACGGGACTGGCACTGTCAGTGGAACTGCTCACAGATCCCATACATGTATTTGCAAAACCACACAGCAGAAATTGGAACTGTAAATAAATCTGTTTAACCTGCAGAGGTGCATATACATGCCGGCTTAGCTAATTTTCCTTTTCTGTTTTCATTTGAAGTGTGGGACTATACAAGCTAGAGATGTTTCTTTCCAAATTCATGCATATAAAAGATCTATAAATTCAAGCTCATCACACCATAGTCATATGGGATAGCACAGGCTGTAATTATAAGAACAGTTCCAGTGTTCCACCCAACTGATAATTTATGTCACACTCAGAACTTATCTCATAAAACTGCAGCCCTAATATAGAGCAGCTAGCATGATTTTTCTCTCCCTCTGATCAACTTGAAGTCTAACTTAGCTCCCTCATAAAAGGCCACCACCATAAAATTTAGGTAAGGAGAGCAATACTGATTTCTACTGCAGACATTTGCAGCAGGATTAATTATCAAAGGCCATCAGCCTCTTGAGCTGGGCCCTGATGTTTCAGACAGTTACACTGGCTCTTTGCTGCCCTGTCTGTAGCTTCCAAAACTCTTCATCTTAGTCTGAGCATGAATAAAGGTGTTCATGGAACTAGAGTCTAAAGACCAGAGTCTAAATATGAATGGAGTGCATTACTGTTTGATTAATTATCAAATAGCATACTTTATAATATAGAAAACTACCTATAATTAAAGCTAAGAACATCATTGGAAGAAAAATGTCTGTCATGTGCTGAACAGTTTCTGAACAGAACCTCAGCTTTTTTTCGTGGTGTAGAAGCCAGACAGGAAAAAAACCTATGTCTGATTTCTTTCAAGTTTAGTTCTTCAACAGTGCTTCACAAATGGAGTCTAAGATAGCATCCATAACTGAATGCAGACTCCAGCCATAGGAAAAAGCAAGTTACAGACAGATCTATATTCTCTGTGTCAAATATTCTCATTTATGTTACAAACTTCATTCATGCAGCTTTCCTTTGTCCTGGAGTAAGCTGTCAGAAAGCTGCCTCAGCTGCAGTTTGAAAAGGAACCCTTGATATATCCAAGTGTCCATCGAACTCATAAAGGATTTTTCTATTATTTGCTTTACATTAATCATAAAGTAAATACAGTGACAAGTGACCAAACAGAGTCACAGAACACTATCACCTACTCTTTAACAGTGACAGAGTTAACCGTGGCAGATCAATTTCATGTTCACACATCACATGATTCTTTTCTTTAAACATTACCAATGTATTTATGTCAAATTATGCAAAATCTGGCAAAATTACATCAATTAACTAACTACATTAACAAGCCAATGGATTATCAACTTCTTAGTTTCTAAAGTTGACACTCATCAAGTTACTCAGAAGTGCCTCTTGCTTCAGAAGTGCCAGCCACACAGGTAAAAGCACACGCCACTGTTACTTCATACAGCTTTGATTATCCCCTTTATGGCTCTTCTCTGCTCTTTCAATCTGGCTGTTGCAGTTTTAGCCTCCCTCTTTCACAGCTTTTCTTCTTTCCCTATATATTCCCACTCAAGATCTAATTCTGCAGTCTGGGCCTCAGGCTGTCCTTTAGTAAACCTTCCGCTACTGAAGTATTTTGTCTCTGTGCCGTGAGTACATCAGTATTCCAGCAGAGGGAGGGAAGTGGCAGCAGAAGGATCAGTTCATCAGTTCAGTGCACAAGACTGATTAGTCAGACAGCAGGAATAGGGGCAGATGAAAAGCTAATTTTCCAAGGACTGGAAGTGGCGAGAACTTTCTCTCCCCACAAAGTCATTAGGCTGAATATGTTGTCTGGGCTCTTTAAAGCACACTAGTTCAATCTTCTTACATTGTTTCCATAATGCTGTACATGGATACATTGATTATTTTAGGCAAAAATAGGGAAACTCCTGAAAATCCAGCATGTTTGAAGGAGATTAGAATTGAAAACACATGTACAAGCAGTAGACTTTAACAGAGGTGACTGTTACAAATCTGAGACATCTGGTTAGGAGAGCAATCATCCAAAGCTGCCTTGGTGGTCAGCAGAGAGGAAAGGATACTTCTGGGATCAGTTTGGTCCCTCCTGGTGCAAACCACTATTTGAGTAAGCCCTTCTCTTTCCACTGACCACAGAAGTTGCCATGGATGGCCACACACAAATTAGGCACCTGCATTAGACATCCAGGATTAAGTGGGGTGAACCTGGCCAGGAGAGGGGAGAACATTCAAGTGTGTAAAACTGCCTAGAAACCAATACCTCTCTTTAACAGAAGAAAAAGGAGCTCAGAAATGCCACTGGTTCTAAGGACTTATCTGAGGAAGCAAAATAGCCCAAGCAGTGGCATTGGGACTGAGACAATGTGTGAAAAACCATGAACTCCTCATACCTGTGAATGAGAACAAGTATTTGGAGAACAGAGGGAAAACACAAGGAGGAGTTAAGTTAAGCTCAAAGAGAAAGTAGAGAAGGAAAAATATGAGGCAGGAAAACAGCAGAAAACAGTGGATGAAATAGAGAAAACAGTCAAATAATGATGTGAAGAAAGCATAAACAAACAAAACACATAACACAGCCTGCAAAAGCAAAGAAAGGAGACAAAAATAGGAAACAAATCATACAGAAAAGGAAAACTCACAGTTTTAAAGCTCACTAAGTAGATTTAACAATATATTAAACATGGCTGGCAACACTGTGATTAAATGTATGCCTACAAACAGCATGCAACTGCTGGGAACTGCAGCAGATGGTTATTTCATGGCATGACACTGCAGGCATTTTTTCACCTGTACCAGCAGGTTTCATTCTTTTGCCAGGTGGTCCGGGAAAGCCGCTCAAACAGGGAACACCTACTTCAGCTGTTCAGTTAGAATCTGTATGACAGCCTCTGTATAGGACCTGAGATATGACAACTCTTAACTGGAATGAGAAAGGAAGGATGAATCTGCAGCCGAACTCTTTTAAGAGCAGAAGTACAATGATACAACTCACCGATGATTTTCCACAATGGATGTGAAAGGATGTGAGAGCTGAAGTGCAAGGGGAGAGAAAGGGAGAAACCACGGGGGTGTCACTTTATCAGTACTCAGAAGAAAGGAAAATAGTGAATTCACAAAAAGTCTGTCAAGGAGAAGCTCTGAGGGGCATTATGGCACTAAATGAAATCACGTAAGTTAACTCTAGCCAAAAAGTTAAATGACCAAGAAGGGCATAAAAACTAAGAACAAATGTCATTATTTGTTGGTAGATGGGATTCAGGATGAAGTGACAACTCAAGCAGCTGATATGCTGAAGTCCTGACCCTCCCATCAGCTCCTACTGAAAACACTGGAACGGGGAGCACATTCTACGTGTTTTAAGATGTATCCCCAGTATGAGAAGTGTAAGACTATAATTGGGCAAGTATGGAAGCAAGAGATCAAAAGTTCACATAAATTGAAACATCCAGATGAAAACAGAACTACCCAGCCATAACCAACAGACCATTTAATTTAAGCCCCATTATGGAAAAATATTAATACACTAAGAAAAACACATTATGGTAATCTGTAGTTCACTCTGACATCCAGGAAAGCAGCAACTTCTCCCTTTATAACTATACCCAGGATTGTGATCCTGGAAAATGATACTAATCATAAGGAGCACACAATAAAAAAATTATATAAGAAATCATGCTAGTCTATTATCCTTTTTCCCACCCATCCTGGGAACAGGTTGATGTGTATAATTTTATTTATGAGTAACACTTCAAAGGTCAAACTGGAGATGCTCAGAAGCATTGGAACACAGCTACTTTAAATGCTGGAAAATAAATTATTGTGCATACCTACTACAAACCACCCATACCAGGGAAAAGAACAATATTGTTAAGATTAGAATACTAACTTAAGGTATCCTTTTCTGAGAAGGAAGAATTGAGGAATGGAGGCTAATAAGTAAATCTGCAAAGATTTTGGCATTTGGGTGAGAATGTAACAGATGTCCTCATATGTTTATCCAAACATCACAATAACACTTTTGCACCCAAATTATAAGACAATGTTATTACCATGCATTAAGAACTTAGTAAAGGACTAAAACCACTTCCTTCTTAAGTTAATTTTCAAATATGTCTGCAAGAATTCACAACATAGTGATCTAAGGCAGAATAATGAATAGAGGGGCACAGATCTTCTCCCTGCTTAATTACACCACACACTGTCAATTATTGAAGGGAAATTTACAGAGAAAACACTCTGTAGTGATACAAAGTTTCCAAGTGTTAAAGGTAAATAGGCAAAACTACACGAAATACACCCAGTTAATGATCTGGAAATCAAACTAATGTTTACTAATTTTACATAAGGTATTGAAATTACCTTTTGAATTTGGAAATGTTAAAACAATTTCAGCAACCCAACTGTGCAGATGAATCATTTTAATCAGAGGAATCATAAACAGGTATGACCTTTTAGCTTCTCATTTATACACAGAGAATATGATATTACAGCTTAGAATTATTCAAGTACACAGCTGTTCAAGGCAATTGTAACAAAACATTAATGCTGGATTTCCATTTATTGAAACCAAATTTGGGGACAATTTGGTACTACTGGTCTTCTGCTGGAACCCAACTACCGTGCAATGTCTCATAACCTGCCTGGTTTCTTGCCAGTTTATGACTCTGGGTCCAAGCACAGCTCACAAGACTCAAGTTCCTTGAGGCCACAGCCACACTATCTATGAAGGGAAGCTGCTGAGGCCCCATAACCTCTGATGTGCTTTTAACACCAAACCAGGCATCCTAAGAACCCTGGCGCAAGGAAATTTAAGTTTAATCTTTCTTCTCGTGTTTGACTGCTGCCTGCTGATGCTTTGCTGATGCCACCTGCTCTGACCACATGCTTAGCAAGTTAACAACAAAATATTACACAAATTGGACACAGACAGGTCTGTGGGACTTGACAGGATGCACACATGGGTGCTAAGAGAGTCAGTTTGCAAGGTCACAGATGGGGACCATGAGGTTGCCAGCAAACTGGATAAACTGCTGTGCTCAAAGGGTGGGAAAGGCTCAAAATCAAATGGCAAACAGTCACAAACAGAGATCCTTGGGGGTCAATATTGGCCTCAATCCTATCCTATATCTCTTAGAATTACCTGGATGATTGGAATAAATACATCATCAAGTGTGCAGGTGACACAAAACTTGGAAAACAAATAGATCCACCCAAGTGTCCCCATGTACAGAGATTGTGACAGGCTGGATGACTGAGCCACTTCAAGAGACATTAAAAAACTGGACAGGGTCCTGCAGAGAGCCCACAAAGTGATTAGAAGGTTGAAAAACTTCGAGAAAAAAAATTAAAAGCAATTGGGCTCGATCAGCCTAAAGAAGAGAAGATTCAGGTGAGATGTAATCACAGTCTTCCAAGAAGCAGAAGATAATTATAGAGAAGATGGAGGGAACTCTCTTCACAAGGAACAAGGTGAGAGGGCAAGAGGCAACGGGCACAAGTTGGTTCAGAAGTTCTGTCCAGTTGCAACAATAAAATATTTACTGTGAGGACAATTACATATTGGAACAGGCTGCCCAGAAAAATTGTGACCTTTCTCTTGCCAAAAATATTTAACCCTTAGCTTGACCAGGCCTCAGATAACCTGTCTTAAACAGAAGGTTGGGCCAGATGATGTCCAGAGGATTGTTCCAACCCAGACTTTCCTAGGATTACGTGAAAACCCGATAGATGTTGTGGTCCTATTCAGTGATGTGGAGCAAGGAAGTGGAAAGAACAAAGGCAGATTTTGCAACCCAAACACTCTGGGTTCACTAAGACAATCACCTCTCAGGTTGCTGGAAAATCCAGGGAAGCATTTTGCTATAAAAACTTCAGATATTACAGCTTCAAATGTTACCTATTGCAAGATCCAGACAGCAACAAACATTCCTCACAATTCTTGAGCCCAGGGTAACTCTGCCACTTAAATCAGCTCTGCAGGCCAGATCCATGCTAACCATAATGGCCCTTTCGGCTGCAGTCTATTTTAAAATGTATTAAAAGATGATTTGTCCAGCAAATACTGGCCAGACTATAACAGTCTGGATTCTTCATATCTGTGCATAAGAGTGAAGTCTTTTTTATTTTTATGGAGTTAAGCAAAAATATACAAAATGGTGAAATGCACGTGATGATAAAGAGTAAAGATAAATGTAAGGGAAACAGAGAAAGAAACAGATAATCTTTCAATGAATTACCAGTACCTGATAAAATAATCTGCACTAGCAGCCCTTCAGGCAAAATTTCAATTTATTATCCTAATTTTCTCTTTTTTTGAACATTCTGCAATGATCTCTAGTCATGCAGAATAAACCCACTGTATTAGGCAACTGTACAGTCTTATCTCAGATTACAATTCCACTTTCTGAACTTGTAAAATAATAGGACTGATGCAGCAGATAGGCTACAGCGTATGCCAGAGCCTAACAGCCTTCAAATGCTTTAACATATGGAAACATGGAAATAGAAAAAATAATTATTCAGAAAATGAAGATTACTTTTTCTAAAATGTAATAAATAAATTAATTAATTAATTAAAAATATTGATTCTACTATATTCCCCATCTGCCAAAGTTTACTTTTCCAAATCACTTCACCTAATTGATTGAAAGATACAATCCAGCTTAGTTTTATCTTTTTAAGTTTGGCAGTTGCATGCCAAGTTGAACTCCTTTCAGGTTAACTGTAACATCACTTTATTTCCCACTGAAACATACATTAAACATCTGCATTTAAAAAGTCTCCCCACTGCATCTGGTAACACTTCAGACTCGCTTTGCAACCCTGCCAATATCCTGTTCTCTACGCTTCTCACATCTAAAGAATGAGAATCTTAAGCTTAAGGAAAATATTTGGGTAAGCATGTCACAGTACCTTGAAAGTATGGTGAATCGCTGGGTTGATTTATCAATTGATCTTCATCTGTTCAGATTTTGGAAGCTTTTCCTAACTTGTACCTGATTAATTCTGAAAGAAAAGAAAAAGAGGACAGCACTAAGACATCTGAAACCTTAACTCCATTTTCCTAACAATGTGTCTATTGCAAAACTAATGCGAAACATTTTATCAGTTTTACAAACACAGTTTGTGCAATGGATTTCAAATTGAAAGGTAAGCAGGGAGCTGTTATGGTGTGTTCTGCACAGAGCAGCTCTCTAAATGGCAGCCTGACATTACCAGAAAGGCATGCATTGGATGAAACCTCAATCTTCAGCCCAGTTACGGCACTTGCATCGACTCTTACTGACCAGGCCCCCGAGCACAAGGCTGTGCCTGTATCACAGGCTGGAAACACGACAGGGCTGCATTTTCTGCAAGGGATTTTCCTAAAACACAGCACGACTGCAAGAACACAGGCTCTGAGGATGCAGCCATTGACAGCTTTACCACCATGCCACAGGACATGGAGAGGTAAAAATGATCCTTCACATAATCAACATCAGGGACTATCACTGTATCACTGATGAAGAATTCAGAGAAATTCACAGATTGAGGCCTTCCCACGAATGGGATGTTTATCGTCTCAAGCTTTTTAAGATCCTTTCTTATAAACCTGTTTATATAAACTAAACTTAATCCCAGTTTGCTTTGGTTTAGCATAAATCAATGCCAAACTGGATTAAAGCTAAACCAAAGCCCTGTTAAAACTTGGAAAAAAGTTCAACTATTTTTGTGCACAGGTTATATTTAAGATCAATTAATTGATTTTTACAAGTGCTTTGAAATTAAACTGGTGGGGTTTTTTTCATCACTAAAAAGCCATGAAGATACATTTAAACAAGCCAACCTAGCACTGGGACTGGATGACACTTCAGAGAAAACTATTTTTTCCCCTCAAAGGACTAAAGTCCAGACAAGAGGAATGCAGTCCAAGAGGGCATCTGAGCTGTCCCCCAGTCTGTAGGGCTCTGCTCCAGTGGAAGGTGCTGAATGAAGCCTTTCCTGACTTCTGGCTGTTCCTCTGGGAAGATGTCTGCCCACTAAAGTCTTTTTCTGCACTGAGGATAAACCCTTTTTTAATCTTTTCCCTTAAACTGCAGCTTAGCAGTTAACATTACCTTGACTGAGATCCTCTAGAGATATATTTACTGTTTCTAAGATTGACTTTGCTCAGTGACATAGCTGACCCTAAGAAGAACATCCTCACTTAATTCTATTCTAGTTACTGCTAAAATCCAAACTTTTCTTGTTTTCAACGGGCAAGACTTGAGAGCAAATCCAGTATTACTTTTTTCTCTCCTCTGCAGGCACTGTTTTGCTTCATGCTTAATAGAAATGATCCTTAGCAAATTTCTACACTAGTAGAAGTCTCAGAAAATGCTGTATTTCCTTGTTATACATACAAATCTCACTGAATACTACAGTATAAAACTTTCTCTTCAACTCCTGCTGCTGTTAACTAGGGAAATGCAATGCACTGTTTACCAAAAATCCTTTCTGTCCTTTATTAATTTAGGACAGGAGACTCTGAATTGATATGGATCATCCCCTTCCAACAGAGGATCATTCAAAGTTTAGCCTCAAAGTCCCAAGCCCTTCAAGCACATGACCTACCTGCTGTGGAAGTAATCCACTCCTCCATCTCTACCCCAATTTCTTTTGAGGATATGAGAGCTCTGCATGCAAAACCCTCTTTCTTTCATCCTGATGTAAATCTTACTTTTTCATAAAAGGCAAGTTGTATGGCTTCATGCAAAAATGAAAACAAAAACTATAAAGCAGAAGATGTCTCCAAATACTTACAGATCTAGAAATAGGGTAGTAAAGAAACAAACAAGATAAGGGTGAAGGAAGGATCAGCAAAAAATTTATTCCTATGAAAGATCAGAGCATACTATGTCACCACTGTGAATTTTGCTGTAGGGATTACACCTGCAGTTGAGTTTGAAAGAAGTTACAAGAGTAAGTCTCAAAAGAATAAATTGACAGCTTAATGACCCTTTAAAGAGAACTCTTTCTCTGGATAATGGGTGGCAGAGAACAGGAATGATTCTAGTTGAGAATTTACAGCGGGTCAATTACAACCCCAACTGTCAGCAGAGTGTAATGCAAGGAAGTCATGGGATGATTGAGAACAAGCCAGGTGGAGCTCTCTCCTTGGTACCCTGGAAAAGGGAGAGCCAGTAGAAAGGTGGAAAAATGACAAAAAAAGCTGAAGCAGCAATCCAGGAAAATGGAAAAAGGCCTGCATTTCCAAACCAGTGAAGCATTATGTCACTCTCATTGCCTGACCATCAAAGAAACTTGGACAAAATTGCTGTTCAATACTTTGAGGAGTTACTGACACGCAAGACAGGAAACCATATCCTGGCAGAGCAGGAGCTATACCCCAGTCAACACTGTATCTACACAGATTACATATAATATAGGCAGAGTTACAATTACTAATGCATATTATCCATTTCAGGGGAAACACATTTACATGAAAATTGTAATTGCAAATCAACTCATTAAAATAAAGAAAATGGAAATGTATGTGATAGAGCATCCCTAACTTTTGAAAGCATCAAAACAAATGCCTCAGCTATCCAAGGTCCTTTAACTCTGTTTCCTTTCAGGTGCCAGAAATATGCACCAAAGAATGTGCCTAAATTTCAGAACACTCCTTCCCCTATATTACCTACTAAATATTCAAATTGAAGATAAAATGCAAAGGCTATATTTATACAAACAAAGATGTGGAGATGCAGGGTGTAATCACACCCAGTACTGGGCTTCACTTTGGCACTCTGTAACTGGGATAACCTGAGGAGGTGTCACTGTGCCCCTTGCAGAGGCAGGAGCAGGAGGGTGTCTGGAGGAAGCAGCACCAGCCCAGGGGCTGCTGTTATGGCCAGGTGACAACTCCAGGGCAAACCCCAGCAGCTCCCAGGCTAACCCTGGCTGTGGTGGAGACTGACCCTGAACCCACCAACTAGAGAATCTCAGGGGGCAAAATGGTATCAGAACCACCAATTGCATAATTGGCCCTGCTGGTCTCTCCAGGAGACACAAATTCTTCACGTCTTCAGAGACTGAAAAATAACTACCAGCCCCATTCAGAGATTAAATACCAAACTTCTGTCAACACCAATTACAAAATAACAGTTTCTCAAGATTTCATGTATTTCCTATGTGTACCAATAGCAAGTGTTTCTCAGAAGTACCTAAATATTTACTATTATTTGTGCAAACAGAAATGCAACAGAATATTTGGTGTACAATGTAATAATGATACAAGTTATTCTGAAACTATTTCAAACATGCATAGTATCTTAATTAACAACAAGAAGGATCAAACTTTAATAACTAATATATTAGTTACTACATAACTAATACCTTAATCAGTGGAGAAGAAATAACACCTTTTGGATAATTGATAAAAATTGCAAAATAATTATGCACAGCAAAGTGCACTTGATGGGTCTTAACTTTGACTACTATAATTTTCCTTTGTCTAATGACAACAGGCAAAGACCAGCTTTCATTACCTTCCTCAACAAATCATGTCATTGCTGATTTTATCTTCCAACAATTTCTCTTTTAACTTAGAAGTCTTCTTCAGCAGTAAGATTAACAAAGTCATAAGAACCCTTTGCATATTCCACTTCAACAATTTAAGCAAAACCACACAAAGCATTGAGCAGAAAGGTAAAAACCATACCTTGTGTCAGAAATAATGCAAGATTGTCTATAAGCAAGTATTGTGTCTTATATTTCAAAACACCCACATCTTGCAGTATGATTTATGCCACTATTTATTTGAAAGTTCAATCCCTAAAACACATTATCTTACTGCAGCAAACTAAGATAAATATGGACAGTTGAAATTATATTTATACTATATAAATATATAGAAATTATATAACATATAAAGAAATTATATTTCTTTAAATATTGTATTTATAGGCGTCTGTAGAGAAGAAAAATGTATGTTCTGCATTTTAAGCCACAGGAATATTTCATACCAATTGCAACTTGTATTACATCAGAAACACAAACAATGAAAGCCTGGTAGCAAGCAGTAAGACCCCGGGCACCGGGATTTTCCATTTTTAAAATTAAAAAAAAATCCTGATTGGATCATTTAAAAGGGTGGATGAAGTAAAACAGTAATGAAGTAAAAAACAGAGGAAAATATACAAACATAATATAAACATACTTTTCAAGACAGAAAGGCACAGCTAATCAAGGCAATTGAGAGTACATGATTAATATGATTTGCAAAATTTATTACTGAGCTTCTCTGTTAAAGGTAACATTATTCAAACGACACCGTCACAGTTATTGCAGATTAAGGATTTCAAATTAGCTCCTTGTGTATATCATTATTTTGAGTAGCTGCATTTGATCTGTCTAATTTTAAATTACTGCAGGCAGATGAAAGTCATCTTAAAATCTGACTCATAATTCAGGTACCATACCACTAACCTTAACAGAGATGCTGGTTCCTACACAGGTACAACACTATTCCCAATGTAAACAAAGGACACTGGCATGCACCCCAGGCTAAGGATGTCAGCATTTTTCAAACACCTTTCTGACTGTTCCATTTTATGGTGATGCAATATGACCTACATTTTCAACGGCCAAAGAGAGACAGAGAGATACAAAGGGAGGAGATAGAGAAAATAAAGACAGACAGACCTTTGCTGTCCTTATCCTCTACCAACTACAGCTTTAACTGTCCCTCATGGGGGTAGTAATGGGCAAGAATAAAAGCAGAATAACCTTATCATAAATTCTGAATAAGAAGCCCAAAGGTAGGCAAATGTAAAAAATAGCAATTTTTTTCCCTACAATCCTGTGAGCAAGTACATAGTGACACCCTCAATAAGGAAAGAACAGCAAAATCAATAATTTTATAATCAGTTGCCAGAACAAAGCTGTCTGCAATACAGATGCTTATTTTACTACCTTGTGTTTCCTCTCATGTTCCTACCACTTCATTTTCATGTATTCCCTTAAGATCTCAAAACAAAACACAAAATAATCCACCTCATCATCATCATTTTTACAGACAGAGGAATTGAGGCAGGAGTGATTTGCCCAGTTATGTACCAGGCCCAAGGCAGGCCTGGGAACATAAAGCATCACTCTTCATTATCTCTGTCCTTTGCAATCTATCAGGGACTGTGATACCTGTCACCCTAATATATAATCTTGACATAATACCAGAATTATCTCTATCTTGTATTTCTTGCACATGAACTTCACACAGAAATCTGTACTAAATTACTCCTAACTCACAGAAAGCTTTCCCTCACAAATGATGGTCCACATTTCTCAAATTGGCTCTGGAAATGCACTTGACTGAGCTGTAAAATCATCTCTGGAAACGTTAATGGTCTTTTTCAATATAAACATGTGAAAATATAAAAATCTAATTAAATCTTTAGGTGATTGTTTTGGTGGTTTGGGTTTTTTATTCTTCTGCAGCTGAAGCACCTTTCTTTTCAAAAATCTGTAGTTTTCCATAGTTAAAACTAGTATGTTAACAAATTAAAAGCTTGTTGCTAGGCTTGTGTTAAGCAAAAATCAAGATCTTTTGGCTTTTGGTTACTCTTCTTTAGTACAAAAATATCCTGCAGAATATCTGCAAAGCACCTAGAGAATCAGAGTCCCTTTACTAGAGCTGGTAGTAAACACAACATGCAAAATAACAGTAATTTCTTTATCTTTAAAACTGAAAGCCAAAACATGATCTTAAGTATATCTCTGTACAACCAGAATTATTTCAGCTCTTTCCAAGGAGTTTTTTGGGATTTGCACACAGGTAAACAAGACTGTAATTTGGCATGATATTTGAAACCAGAGATCAATAAAATGTATAGACTAATCCTGGGTTTGAACTGTGATTTTATGATAACAGGAACTTTCTTATCAAACAGCATTCATCTCATGAAGTGCAATCAGCCCTACACAGCGAGGGGTGAGAAACTGTTGCTCATTTGCTTGAGTGCTGCTGCCTTTTCCAACAGCAACTCTCTCAATCAAATTGTTTAGCAGTGAGGAGTTAGGGAGGCAAACAGCACCTGTACCAAGAGAGAGAAAGAAGAACCTTAAAGCCCTTCCTGCTTTATAGAGAAGAGACACAGTGCAGAATCAATAGACAGACAGCTAACAACAAATACGAAGGAAGGAAGGGAATTACTTGTATAATGATGGGAAAGAGCTTGGAAATTGAGAAAGGATGGACACTGCAAAGGGAGGATGGGGATGCAGGGGGTAGGGTGGAAGACACAAGGTCTCAAGCAAAAGAGAGAACAATTTCTCCTTCAACACTTGCCCATAAGACTGTGGGGAAATCCTCACTCAATTAAATGAAATTACAATCACACGTTTCTCCACTCCTATTATCCCTGACTGCACCTCGGTCAATCTGTTCTACTCTTTGAAACTGAATTTAGTGAGAAACTGGTATTTCTTCCATTATAAACAAATTTATGTCTGTTAATCTAGGACAGGAGTTCTGCTCCTGGATAGAAAGGATAGAAATCTTTTTTGTATTGTCAGCATTACTAAAGCTCTGTTTTGTGAAAATTTCACTGCAACATTTTCTGCCCTTTTTTCCCTTTTTTCCCCCCTTTCTTCACAGTATCTCTGTCGCAGTTCAGAAGGGAAAGAAGCAGAAGTGGCACTTTTATTGCTGTCCAACACCATAAAAATTTCAGCTGGAGAAGCCAATCAGTGCAGGCACCAAGCCCAGCATCCATCCCAGAACGACTCTTCCCTTTGCCTGCCAGTGACTGCCACCTAGAGCCAGAGTGCTCTGCCTCACACAGGCAGGACAGAAATGTTACAGCAACAACAGAAATGTCAACCCAGGCAAAAGAAAAAAAAACAAACCAAGAACTCACACTCTAGAAAGCTACAAGCAACTTACAAGACTAAATTTATTAGGTTTCTCTTCTTAACGTGCCTTCAGAATAATAAGCATTTGGCCCATGTCTCCCTGTTTTTCTCTGAAAACTGCTATTTTGTTATACATATTTAAGTCACATATATAGGAAAATATATTTATAAACCAGCACTACACTGCTTTAAAGTAAATCCTGTGTCTCTGTTTGCTAAGAAATATGCTGGGCCACGCTAAGAAACTGACTACAGAATCTCATCATTAGCTGAAGATGCAACAGTGAAATTTCAAAGACTACCTCTGTTAAAATGCTGATAGGGCTTTAAGATTCATGACATTTGTGATATTAATAAGACAAGAAATGTCTTTTTAGTGGCATGAAACTTAATTTAAGAACTGTAATATTATCATTAAAAAATACACTCATACTGCCCTAATTATACTGGTAGCTTAAATGCCTACAAAAGCCCACCCAGGCAAACAGCACTTCTGACACACTGTATGCTTAACACATATTTATAAACTGTATTAATTCATAGCTGTTTATTATACTGTATAAAATCATATCTTTTTCTAACTACTACTTATGTAACTATCAATAAGGTGCCCAATTCTCAAGCATTAGTCAAACAACCACCAGATACTCTTTAACAGAATAAAAGGAAGGATTTTTTTGTTACCATTTACCTGGAGAATATAATAATTTGCATTTTAAAATACTCCCAGTAGCAGTTCCCTTCTCTGCGAACTATACACAGATGCAAAGCCAAAGCTGGGTGAGTGTTAGCATATTCTTCAGCTATTAAAATAATTTATTAGCTATGACTAATAATGCCTTGTGAAGAAATCAGTTCTGCAGTTTCCTCACTCTGCTGCTCATGGACAGGCAGACTGGTAATGGAGCATTAGAAAAACAGAGGATTTCTTCTCACATTTATCATTCCATTAGATACACAACCTCCAGGTTCCACAGTGTCCCTCCTTTTACTGCTACTCCCACTAAGAAATTAATTCTTCCTAAGGGGATACATGTTCACAGACAAAATGAAATTAAATGGAATTACAAATCTCACTGTTGAACATGGTTACCAACATATGAACTAAATGTCAAGCTGTGGTTACTGAAATCAACAGTTTGAATGCAGCCAGCTGGAAAAATTGCTCATTCTGAGCCACACTCAGGACATGCTTTCCCCCACAAGGCACTCCACGAATCCCCATCATTTTTCCAAGCAGAATAACAATTCTGCAACTGGCCTAGATGCAACACTACAGCAGAACAGAATATTTAAACAGAAGGATGACAGGGACTCGCTGTAGAATTGTCCTGGAGGATGACATGAAAGAAACACTGCCAAAAAACTCAAACCCGTTGAAAAACACAACCCTTCCTTGACAACTTCCACAGCTTTTCTTACAGATACAACAAATTCCACTTGAAATACAACTGATGAACAGAGCTGGAGAATAGGTTTCAGCATGATCCTGTTAAAATGTGTCCAGTGTGCAGTTAGAGATCTGTTAACCAAAGGAGAGAGAGAAGGAACCTCCGAAGGTCAGCCAGTCCATCCCTACCCCCAAGGCATGATAACTAAGCCACTTGGTGGGAACAATACAAGTAATCAAACCTGTTCTTAAAGACCTGGGGCAATGGACAAGCCATTGTCCCACGGGTGATTATTCCAGCCTTTCAATCCTTCCACTAGAGAATTGTGTTTGCCCGTGATCAATCTTCATTGCTCGAATATGACCTATTTATTTCTCCACCTGTCACAAGCCCCCTGCTTTGCAATGCCCGACAACAGATCTGTGTTCTCTCCGAGTCCCCTCTTTTTTACTGTAAGGAATTGCATTCTTGTGGCAGGCACACATTGTTTATGCATCGTGGTTTTTTAGATCTTCAAGCAACTGCACTGGCATCTCCACACCTCCTCTTTCCTAATTTCATTCAACACAGACCTGATGTCCTCCATTCGTGCAGTTAATGAATATTTTATTTCAAAACTAAAGCAGATCAAGCAGACTTATTTTCACAAACTCAGGATCCTTAATATTATATAGATTTACTTTGTGGTTTTTGTCTAAGGAAGTTTAGGAAGCTCAGCTAGAACGAAGCATGGACCCCTACTCTATGCAGTAATTTTACATTTAAGTAAAACAAATAAAAACATAGAAGACATTCCTATCACTTTAAAATTCAAGTCCTGTTCATGAGTGAATAAAATGTCACTATTATGGTGTGAGAACAAATACAAAAAGGAGGTTGGGCCCCTTTTGGAACAAAACTATGCAGTTCCCCATTGATATCAGAGATGGTGCTCAAAGCAGAGCTGTGATAAACCAGAAACACAGAAAAATACTCATCAAATGGCAAGAAAAATAAAAAGTCATAAATTGATTGGAAAGCTTCAAAGTAAATCTTAAAAAAATATGACCACATGAAAGTTTTTCTTTTATATATCCTTCAGTACTGTATTTATGTGCATAAAGTCTCAATAGCTATGTTTTCTCTTTTTGATGTATTTATTTTTCTAAGGCAAATATCACTCTTAAGCTTTAAATTCTCTGATAACAACAGACAACTATATCTCATATCAACATTGCTCTCCATGAGTCACTTGCCTGGGAAGATCTTTGACACCAGAGATCATGGAATTTCCAATCACTCCTCCCTCCTTTCTCAACCAAAAGGATAATGGAGTGTAGCCCAGTCTGGGCCCTGCTGACAACTGGATTAGCACAAAGCATTCCTTTAACTGCACCGACACGCAGTTAGAGTAGTATTTTCCCATTTCTATAGCTTTGTAAAAAAATAAATTACATTTTGTAGTTAATTGCTGTGCATTTCTCAACCACACCACACGGTGCTGTACCTACCCAAGCTCCCAGAGCTGCCTGTTACTTATTTTTCCCCAAGCCATGACAGTTACTGCAGCTGCTTAAAAGACACCACCTGCACAGAAGCCAGCAGAGAACAACTGCTTATTCAAAGACAATTTAACTTTTAGAGGCCTTTGCAAAGAAGTAAGACATTCTCACAGCATCCATCTCAAAAGATGGAGAACAGAATTTCACTAACTGCTATTAGCAGAAAGAGAAGAAAATGTAGGGTGCAAAATGGCTGTCTTAAGAGTTGAAACTCTCTGTGCTCAGTTCAGTAGGCCAGTCCTAGAAAGACTGGGAGGCAATTACAAATCAAGATTCAATAAGAATAATCCAGTCATTGGGAAATTTGTTGCCTGTATTATCATCACAAGTCTGTGCCAACATTCAAGAAGATGAGCAAGGTTCAAAATCCCTTCAAGGCCTTGTAAGACCAGGACAGACTTTTTTTTTTTGTTTCAAAACAACAGCTCTTGAGCTATTTCCTTCCATTTGTTTGATGACCTGAACTACAGTTACAGTCAGTCACTCCTGCTTGTGCAAGCCTTTCACATAGCAACAGGATAGAAAAGCTCCACCAGAAAATCTGACAATAAATATCCTCCTATTCCAATCCAGACAAAGTGGCTGCAGCTCAATTGCAAATTGGGTAATTCTGAAATTAAATTTAAAACTAATGACATTTTTAAAAAAATCTCATATGTTTCATTTTAATATGCATGTGCACAATTTTATTTCAGGATATGTTATTGTTCAACACCATCCTAACTTTATATATATACATGCACACACCAAAAACCACAAGCAGTTCTCAAAAATGAAAAAAAAAAAATAAACCACCAACTCTCAACTGCCAAAGTGACACTGGAATGAAACTGAAGTGAAAATATTTACTATGAACCACAAAATCACAGGTGCATACTTATTAATAGCATGGCTTTGGTTTACTCTGATCTCCTACAAGCCAATCTTTATTAATCTAAGTTATAAAATCCAACTTATCTGCCTTGCCTCTTTTATTAGTTCAATTCTCTCTATGTATACTCAAAATTTAAATTTTTATTAAAATAAAAGCAAAAGGCAGAGCACCAAAAAGAACTCATGGTTTTCAAGCATTCTGCACTAATGTTTTGCAAAAAAACCAAACAACCAACCAACCCAACAAGTGAATTGGAACGCTTGTTTACAAGGTGTCTACTAAAACATTATTATACAAAGAAGTTACTCTGTAACCTACTTGAAATAAAACACTCCAAGGATAGATACAATTGTTACCTACTTTCATAACCACTACTAAGAGAAATAACACTTTAGGCTTAATGTTTTGGGCACACATATAGCCACTTCCCTGCCTCAACTAAAAATGTACATGTATACATACATACGGATATACACACACTTTATAGATAATGTACTCTGTGTCCACTTCCTCTTTTTCCCCATGCTTGACATTAGCTTGCCTATTTACCTTTTGTAACTCACCAAAACATTTTATGAAGTAGATTATTTTATTCCACAATTTGTTGGGGTTTTTTTCCTGTTCCTTCTACTTTTCAAGCGCCAATTCTATCCCTGCTTGAAAATAAAGTACAGAAATCACCAGGGAGGCACTTGTATATATTTGAATAGAATCTGACCTGCAATGCAAAAATTATCTTGATTGTTCTTTTCTGGCACTTCTGAAATCACTGGTTTGCTTTCATGAATTACTCCCTTAAACACCTTAGTCCTCAGTCACTGAGTATCTTTTGTGTTGGGTTTCACTGCTGTGTTCAGTCTATCATTCTGACAGCAACACCACCTCGTACTAGTCAACAGTCTGGTGATTACAAAACTCACTCTGATGGAAAGAATTACGGGCACTAATCCCTCAGGAAGGAGGATAGCTGGGTTGAAGTCTCCCACACATGTGGCGAGCAGTCCAGCAGATAACAGCTCTGCTAATGATGAAAAGGGAACCAGAACCACCACCACCTCCTGGGTTTTGAAAGCAAAGATTGACCTTTGCTCCCTTTTTGAAAGAAAGGGCTTATGATCCTAATTTCAAGAGAGCATGAATCCAAAATGCTCCCTGGAGAAAGGTGCTTAGCCCTGGAAAGAGGCAGGATTTAAGCACGTTCCTACTTCAGCTACTGTGTAGAAAATGTGCAGATTCATCATCTCCTTCAAACCTTTCTCGCTGGTATAATTTTAAGAAAACACCAACAAATACTAAAGAATTTGGCTTCCCCACCTTCATGGAAACATGACCCAACTGGCCTCAGCCAGACCAGCCTTCCCTTTTGCTGCAGCCAGTTTGAGCCACAACATGGATTTGCCCCTTCTGGATCTGACAGTCTCTGCTGAAAATGCCCAGTTATCCTCTCATCACATTTCTCTTGAAATATTTGCTTAAACCATCTGTTTAGACAGCAGCTGAAGCAATAGTTTAGAAGCCACACTGGCACACCAGAAAAAGAAAGTGAAGAGAATATGCCATCTTCCTAAGGCCATGAATTCACTTTGGGGTTTTTACACTGTTTCCAGTCCTTATTGGTGGGCTATCAGTGGTCAGAAACAAAGTTCAGTGTTTTCACGGGATCATGGAATCAGAGAACCACAGAATATTATGAGCTGGAAGAAACCCAGCAGGATCATTGAACCCCAACTCCTGGCCCTGTTCAGAACACCCCAACAATCCCCCCAGTGCCTGAGAGCTTTGTCCACACACTCCTTGAGCTCTGGCAGCTTTGGGGCCGTGACCATTCCCTGGGGAGCCTGTTCCAGAGCCCAACCAGTGCCACCTTATGACATTCAACATTTTATAAATGAAAACCTCAGCAGGCATCACCCCAGCATGTACTCATGCCTCCAATTACTTCTATTTCTCTGCTCAGGCTTGTACCTCAGAAATTAGGAATGAGAACATGTGTCAGTGTATCATGTTTAATGGGAACTGCAAATTGTAGTTGTGCTTGAACATTACCCACTGGCAGAGTTTCTCTATTACAAGAAAATAAACCATAAAATAATCCAAAGCAAAATATAAACCCAATTAAAAACAAGAAACAGATGTTTATCAATAGACCTGATACTCTTTCTCCAATTCCTGAGGAGAAGCCTTTCTTTCAACATCTCTCCACGATGTGGCCAAGCTCAAAGCCTTGTAAAATTTCTATATCTTCGTTTACAGTTCAGGACTGCTTTTAAAAAATAAAGAAAACAAATATAACCAACCAAGTTTTTTTTAAACTTCAAAAAGCTGACTCAGAAGCTGCGCAATAGCTCTGATTCAGCTTTCTTAGCTGAGTCAAAGCATGTGGCCACGTGATTCAGAAAACACGGCTCTGAAGTCGGGCAAGAGCTGCTTTCCAAAGGAGGAAATGCCTCTTTTCCCTTGTCATCATTGCACAAAATTACCTCGGTAGCACTAACAGTTATTTATTTAAACTTGGTATAAGCAAATATGAGATTCACAGCCCTCTTATTGTTCATCCAATGTTTCAAACCACAGTTAAATACAAACATTTACAATTTGGCCCAATGCCAGCAAAGACAAATTCTTCTAAGTCAGTGGTAAAACCTCATTAAACATCCACCTCTTCCTCTGAAAACCCTGGCACCACACTCATCCCTACCACAGCCATGAACTGAAAGACTGAGGAAGGAAAAACCAAAAATACACTCTCTTTCCTTAGTAAAATAAAATAAACTCACCCTGAAAACATCCTGCCAACAAATTAAGAGAACGCTAGATAACTGACTATTCCTGTCAAAAAAACCTCCAAAATAATAAATGTCTGCTTTCTTAAAAAACACATGAAACAGAATCACAGACCAGCATGAAATGCCACCCTAACATTACCTGAGTCACTTTAAATCACAGAATGCAGACATCATGTGGGATCCCCGAGCCTTTGCACAGGCAGCTGAAGTCTACAGTGCTAATGATTTTTAGATTTAAATTCTAACCAGCTAATCTGTCTTGCAGTAGCTTCATGACACAGAGTTTCTCAAGACACCTGTTAAAACACCTTGATTTTCTTGCAAAGTGGGAATCTACCAAGTCTTTAGAACAGGTATCATGAGCCACGGTGCCACTGCTGTTAATTCCACCCCTCAGACAGAGCCCTTTTGTGTATATATATATATACACACCTGGCACACTGCCTTTTGCATCCTGCACCTGAAGGCTCTGGCTTCTACACTCAATAACTACACTCCCACTATCATGACATTTCAAGCTGAGTTTGACAAGCTTTAATAAATTGGTCACAGATCATCCTAAAATGTAAAATAATTGATCCTCAAGCTTCATAAATATTCAGTAGGATCCGGATATGAAATTTGGAAAGCTGTTACATAATTCCTGTGAAGACAGCTGAAAGAGGGCAATATCAGAATGCCACCTGTGTAATTGAGATTAACTAAGACACAGAGCCCTTATTTAGGAAAAAAATATTTCAAAGGACCATGCAGCACTATTTTTTTTTTATGGCTAAGATAAGCTTTTCTCCCTTCAGGAGAAAAGTAGTAGTGATAAAATGTCTTCCTAATGAACAAAATATTTCCAGGACTAATATTTTGCAAAGTGCTTCTGTCAAAACTCCTGGAATTTCACAGGCTTCTTTCAGTTACAAAATAAAAAAATAACAAATAAATCCAATACCATAGACCACAACTTGTGGTGACACTACTATCTGATAGGAGCCTGGTTTTTAAAGTATGGGATTAACAGTACACTTAATCAATCTTGGTAACACAGGCAGTAGACAGCAAAATTGATTACTGTTCAGATAATAAAATGTTGCATTTTTAAATTACTGGTATTATCACTACAGCCACAACAAGTGTTTTCACCCTCCCCTCTCTCATTCTGCTTTAATTCTATGAAAAGGAGCTGGCTCTGCAGAAACACAAGGGTCCACGTCAGGAAAGCTTTTTACAAGGCTAAGAACCACTCACTACTTTTTATACCTCAATCACTGGCTTGAAAAATTTCAGGTTTATCTGCCAAGAATGACTATTTTAATATCTGCAGAATTACACAGCCAGTGTCTTAGAATTTTTACAGAAAGAGATGACAAGCTCTTGGAACACTGATGCTAATTTTCAGTAAATGCTGAGGCTACAGGAGACTGCAAAGAAAATAAAACACTAACATAATTTAAAATGAGAAAAGCAGCCTGATAGGTTAGTTTGGTGTCAGTCTTGCACAAAATCCTGGTATAAAATCAAGAGAAAAATAAAGGATGGTGGTAAAAAGTAATGCTAAACATAGGCTTACAGAAAATAGGTCTCACTAAATAAATTTGGTATGGCTTTCTGACAAGAATATAGGTTGGACTGGATAAAAATACCCTGCAGTTTCTGACCTACTATACTTAGATCTCTGTAAGACTTAGTGCTACACAGAAGTCTGATTTAGAAGTTAGTCAACATGAAGAAAACCTGGAATCTAAAACCACCTCATAAATTATTAGGGAGGCTAAAGAAAAATATTTTAAATCCACCTTGTCAATAGTTAAAGCTGTTTTCTTAGCTCTTAAAAATCATAGCTCATTATAGCCTGGAATACTATAAAAAGCTTCTTCCCCTCTAACTTTTTGTGTGGTTGGGAAAAAAATTATATATATACACAGTTAAAGAAAAAGGGAGGAGATACAAAGTCACTTGAAACTTTTACTCTCATAGATTGTTTTTCAGGAAAGAAAGCTTCACTATTAACAGATTTCCTCAAAAAAAAAAATCAGTGCACTTAAAAGCCATATTTTCAGGAACAAAAAAAAAAGTATACTTATGGAAAATCAAAGCCAGTTCCACACACGTGTAACATCTTGCAGCACTAAACTTACCTAGGTTGTACTTCTTGCATCCAGAGTCACCTGGAAACATTACAGAGGATTATTTAACACTTTTGACAAGGACAGATGTGCAGCAAATTATTATGTATAAGCTGCTCCAGGGTCTTACCATATGGCACACATAAAAGAATTCAAGGAAAGAGGGAAAACTGCATGACATTTTAGCTTGGCTGAAAGCACACACAGGTACTTATTCCAAAAGGGCTGGCACAGAGTCAGGTGCTACCCCCAGTGCAAGACTTGTTTTCCTATTGTGTGAATCTCCACTACTGATGCTCCAGGGAAGGTCCAGTGCTGCTCAGTGTTTCTGCTGGTCAGCTGAAGGATTATATAAAAGACTGCAGCTGATACAATCTGCACAGAATACCCGAAGTGGTGAAGGAGAAATAAATACAAGTAAGTCAATCCTGTACCAGAGATCTACAACATACATCACACTGAATTAATGGCAAAGACAAGGCTGTACACAGCCCAGTGCAACACCCTCCACACACGAGAAACAAGGGTTGTTTCACACTTACAAGATAAGGAATCCTATTTGGAAATGGAACAAAGCAAAACAAAAAGTCTTAAGACACAGTGAATTCCCAAACACATCCAGAAACCCAGCAAGCAGGAACTGGCCTCCCGAGCAAGAACATCTCATGGATATTTAATATGTCAAAATAGAGCAGGAGAGAGAACAGGCATTTGCATCAATACTAGCCTTAGTGAGATCCTTGATGATGAATTTACCAAGTTCTACTTCCAGTCTAAAGGAGAAAAGTTAATGACCATTGATGATGCCTGAAAGCCCTGTCTTAAAAAGAAAAATAATGGGTTTGTTCTCAAAATTGTTCTTATGAGCCTAAGACCCAGAACAAAGAAATTCACAGAAGCTTGTAATTAGTAAGACATATGAAGAACGGCACAAAAGTCATTAAATATTATTAACTAGTCATATGTACTGCTGTATTCTAAATCAATTACTCAAGGACTATCTGTTAGTCATTGTGGAGAGCCTAATAAGACTATCTGACCAAGAATGGAATGATGAACAAAAAGTGAGAAAAGATTGTATTGGATTAAATGACAGAAAATCACACAGAAGTTCTGAGATGATTAAATAAATAATTGTGGATTTTCATGTACAACAGTCTTAAATTCTGACCAACTTCTCTCTGTGAGAAAACCAAAAGGGCTCAGAAAATGTAAAGAGCTCAGAGAGGTGTAAGAAAAATATTAAGTCTTGATTAAACTGGATGTTTCAAGATGCTTAAGACTTCCAAAAGGAAATAAGTGGATAAAGAGAGAAAGGCAGTAACTGTACAAAATTTGCATAGAGAAGTGCAGCGAGGTCTTCCTCTCACCCTTTGGCAAAATACTAGGCTGCACCACAGTGATCAAAGCCTCAAGGAAAACAAAGTTTTCAGTGAAACCAACCAAATGGCAACATAATCAGAGCTCATAAAAGTGAGCACTTTTAATAGCGCTTACACAGTTCATGAATGCATGGCCCATTTTTCGGCCAAAACCTGGGTAACTGATAGTTAGGTTTTCATCTATAATTATATCACTCACCAATCACATGAGAGTACACAAAAACTTCAGGAACAGAAGCCACTTATACAAGTTTCCTATGTTGGAAATGCTTTATTCTTAAAAGTTCTGGGGAGTTTTAACGACAACTCCCAGTAATACTTTCCTAATACCACCTTCCAAAGGCCCTGATCAGTTGCCTATTGAAAAAAAAGTACTGACTTGAAACAATCTACAAATCCGTAAAGAGCTGTTAAATGCCTCGAACCAGAACAATAAAGCGCCTCAGTCACAGGAACTAAGAGATTACATCCAGCACGTTCTCATCCCGATTTCCCCCACCACCCTAAAAGTGTCAATGAATAGTGCTAAGCAGAACAAGACCATGAGCCACTTAACTGTCCAAACCAAAATGAAGAGGGAATAAAAAGGTGTCAGGTTCTGGCAACGCCCCAGGTACTGTGATATACACTACAGTAACATTACCAGCACTGTCCAAGCATACAAGCCTAAGGACCAAAAGCCTAAAACTCACACATGGTAACACCTTAATATCTCTTTTCTCTAGACACCTCTAGCCGCTTTTTCCAGCACCAACTTAGTTTGCCGGGACAGGAAGAAACAACTATTGTTCCTATTTGCTGATCATAGTGAAACTCGCTAGGAAACATCAGAATAATGATTTTTTTTTGCACGCCCCAATCCCTGCTGCTTGTCCTCCCAGCATGGAGTGGGGATGAGCCCACGGGCGGCCAGGGCAGCCCAGCCCAGCTCCCTGACACCTGCACCATGGGCACATCCTCCACACCCTCACCGGGAAAAAGGCATCGATAAAACAGTGCCTCCTGCTCCCTCCAGCCACAAGGGCTGGACAGCCACCACAGGGGCTCCCACCACCCTCACAGAGCCATGTCCATGACCCCGAGCACCGTGACCGGACCATCCACCTGCTGCTGCCCGGATCATCGCCACCACGGCGGGACCGTCCACCCGCTCCCCTGTGCCATCACCACCGTCACTGCGGGTGAGATGACACCGCCGAGGCCGTGCGGGAGCCCTGTGCGGGGAGGTGGGGACCACCGATGGCGAGGGTGACTGAGGGCAGCCTGGGGAGGACACCCCGATCCGCGGCCGCGGCGGGAGGGCACTGGAGGCGCCCCCGCTGCCGGCGGCCTCGATGGCGCGG
>JBBMKD010000027.1:7077578-7191956 GCA_037834095.1 Argya squamiceps
CGCTCACCCCGCGGCCGGGCCTCCATCGCGGCCCCGGCCCCGCGGCTCTCCATGCGCCCCGCAGCCCCCGCGGCTCAGCAGATCCGCCCGCTCTGGCTCCGGGAATCGCTCTCTGAGGCGCCGGGAGAGCCCCGCGCGCGGCGCTGGGAGGCGGCTGCCATGGCGTGAGGGTTTGACTGGAGTTTCTCCTCAGATGAAGTTATCCGCAAGCGGCTGCTGATCGATGGCGATGGAGCTGGTGATGACAGGCGGATCAATTTGCTGGTGAAGAGTTTCATTAAGTGGTGTAATTCCGGATCTCAGGAGGAAGGGTATCTGTTGTTTTGCTTTGGTTTTTTAAGTCTTGGAACTGCTTAGCTTGCGTTTCAGTGGAAAGCAGGGCTCGATCCATTTGGAAGGGATCCGTGTTAAAATGTGCACAGCTGCTTTTCTTTGGCTCTGTGGTGTTTCCAGGACAAACGCCGAGGACTGTGCTGGGAGAGGAGGGCTGCAGACGGGTTAGGAATCACTGAAGGCTGCGGGCTGTATCGTGAAATCTGCCAGCACCGCTCGAATGCCCTCAGGATTGCTGTGCCTGCTGCGTGATCCAGCCGGGAGTCCCGCTCTTGTAACAGGATCATGACTCGGATATTTTAGTTGGCAGTGCTGCGTTTGTTTTCTTAGGGAAGGGAAATACTGCTGGTATTTCTGCTGCTGTCGTTGTTGGGTTTTTTGTTTTGTTTTGGTTTTTAAAGTCTAAATTAGTAAGGTACGAGTGACAGCCTTCTGTGGGGTCTCTGTTAGCAATGGTGTAAATTCCCAGAGGACACAATATTATGAGTGTGTATACAGAGAAACACTGCACTATTAAAATACTGCTTCGGTGGTCACAGAGACAACCCTAGCTGGAAAATTTATAAGCCCCGGGTTAAACTGCTCACTGCTTTAATGCTCACTTTACACTGATAAGGACACGATGATGGATTAATGTGTACAGTGTTTCTAACTGCACTTCCAAGAAAATTATACACTGAATCTTTGAAGTGTTTTCTTTATTGAATAATTGTTATTTAGCTGTCCCTTATGCTACATGAAGTTTTGTTTTCTTGCTCTGTAAAGTTAGGAACTGTTTTTGTGCTGCTTGGGAGTAAACGTCTTGTTTGTTTTCAGATACAGCCAGTACCAACGGATGCTGAGTACTTTATCACAGTGTGAATTTTCAATGGGAAAAACTCTTCTGGTGTATGACATGAACCTGAGAGAGATGGAAAATTATGAAAAAATCTATAAGGATATAGGTAAACATGAGAAAATTTTACCAGTTTCTGTTTGATAGTTTCTCTTACAAATAAGCTCAGGCCAGTTCTGGTGAGCGTAATATATATGTGTGATGAGTGGTTTGGGGGTTTTTTGGGTTTGTTTTTTTTTCCCAACTAGATAGCACTCATCTATGTGCTTTAAGCATCTTGTAGTTATATAGAATGCATACAAACAAGAGCTTTTTTAACCTGTTGAGGTGTATATAGTTTTTAAACTGATGGAGCTAACAAGCCACCATGTCACAAACAGCTCTTTTGTGGTTTAGCAGAATAGGTTATTTACATGTATTCCTTGAATTCAATATAATTCTATAGCTTTCTTTCTTTCTTTTTTTTAAAGAAAATAGTATAGCTGCAGCCCATGAAAAGATATCTGAATGCAAAAAACAAATCCTGCAAGCAAAAAGGATTCGAAAAAATCGCCAGGGTAAGGTGCCATATCTGTATTTACAGTGGTGGGCTTCATTGTTTTATCTTTAGAATACATTCTATTGAAAATAGATTCTAAATTTTTGAAAGGGCAAGGCCTTATGGTTACTGTATTCAGCCTGGTGGGTTCCACTCACTACTGAAAGCTTTGGGTGAATGATACAGGCAAGATTGAACCAGATCTCAATGATATGCAGCATCAGGAAAACCTGAAACAGTCTCCTTTCTGAAGACCTGTTTTAAGAGGTGTATTTTTTCCCTACTTTTAAAATTATATACTCATAATTCATTTAAACGTAAAACAGTCTAAAAGATGAGCAGTTGAGAAGAAGCAAAAACCTGTTTTTTCATGATAAATGAAATGGCAAAAAATTTTAGAAATATAACATGAAAGGTTATAAATACAACTGTTTGAACAATGTTGTGAATAATTTTGAACTCAACTGGAAATTAAAATAACCTTAACCAGTAGGAATGTGGAGCTCTTACATCTTCACAAACATAGGTCTGAAGTATTTGCTTTTTGATATGTTCTATCCAGTCTGCAGCACAAATTTTTCCAGGTGAATGAGGTAGTTGGCATAGGCATGGTCTTACTATCAGGAATTGGCTGCTAGTTGCCTGTATAACCATAGTATTGTTCTTCAGGTGTAATAGTTTTTAAAAAAATCCTAAAAATTACAAAAATCCATGCATCATTTTATGCAGCAATGGAGAGCTAAGTTAAGGTGTTTTGAGAAACATTGAAACAGTTTTTCAAGGAAAAAGAATCTGCCATTCTGTGGTACCTGAGTTTGGGTTCTTGAGTCTGTATTTTCAGAAGTATTTAGATTAACTATTTAAATGTCTTTCAGAATATGATGCATTGGCCAAAGTCATACAGCATCACCCAGACAGACATGAAACACTGAAGTAAGTATAAAAGTACATTAAATTATAATAGAGCAGTAAACTAGAAGTCACCAGACTTGACATTTCCTTGATTTCAGTTTGGCTTTTCCTCACATTTATGTAATTCCTTTGACACAATAAAAACTTGTGTTTCTGTGCCCTTATGAGCTTTCCTTAATCTCCCATCTCTGTGGGTCAGAAGCATTGCTAATTGTTCTGTTGTTGAATTTTCCCACTGTTAAGGTGAATAAATGAACTGAGATGTAAACACACATCTGATGTCAGTTTACCTGTGGGTTGCTCAGAAAAGGGAGATGGTGGGAAGTCCTTTACCTTGCACCAGCCAGATTCAGTAGTCACTCAAAATGCATAACACACAAGCAAGTAAAGTGGAAGGAGAGAAAGGAGAAAGCTCCCAGGCTTCTTTTTTCTGGTTTCCTTCTGGTTGCTGTTCCTGCATGCCCAGTTATGAGTGGCTGTGTTGTGAGCACACATAACCTGCCCTGGCATGCAGGTCAGACCTACCTGTTGTCCAACTTGTCTGGCATGTAACTCACAGTGCTGCTTGTCACATTCTGGGTTTGCATCACTATCTGTGCTTTTGGGGCAGCTGTGGGGAGATTAACTTTATTGAGCCATAGAAGCATTCCAGGATTTATTGCATCTATAAATTTGTTGTTCTTAAACTGATTAAAGATGCAGTGTGGGATTAGTGTTCCCATTTAAGTGCAGCTGTGCCCTTATCCTGTTCCCACTTTCAGTGGAATTGCCAAGGGAGGCTGTCTTTTCATATTCCAAAGCCTTTCACAGCAAATGGAAGTGTTTTGGTTATTCTATTACTCTAATAATAGCATTTTTAATAGCTATAAGCCACTGACAATATTTCATACATTTCTTTCTTGTATGTTGTTTTTCTGTGCCCTGATTTCATTACCCCAACTTTGATTATTACAGGCAATGCTCATGAGGCTTGACTACTTCTTACTTCATTAGTCAGCATGTGGTATTTATCAAGTGAGGCTTTAATAAAGAACTGCCAAAAATGCAGTCAATTAAGAATAGAAACAACTAAATGAGAGAAGTTGTGACTGCCCCATCCCTGGAAGTGTTCAAGGCCAGTTTGGATGGGGCTCTGAGCAGTCTGGTCTAGTGAAAGATGTCCCTTCCCATGGCAGGGGGTTGGAACTAGCTGATCTTTATGGTCCCTTTCAACCTGAACTGTTCTGTAGTTCTGTGATAGATAATACTGTTTCATCCTAGAGGATGATGGGTTGTTTGGATTTGGAAGGATTATTCTAATTTTCCTTAACATATGCAAACCTAAGTTTCTTAAGCAAAGCTAGAAAGAGTGGTAAACTATAGCTGGTAAGAATGCAGTCTGTAGGAAAGTCCACAGAAAATAATACAATGAACCAAAGGCCACCTTTAATTCAGAATAGAGGAAGCCTCACCAACAATGTCACACTTATCATGGACCTCTTAATCATTACAGACACTTGAGAAAACTTCTTGTGAGAAGAAACAGAAAGGGTTTATTGCAAGAGTTACTTTTATAGCTTTTGCAGGTTATGTGGCACAAAAGGACAAAGTTTAGAAAAATACTTTCTTTATGCTTTGAAGAGTCTGTTTCTTGGAACAACGAGTCATACAGCACAAAAGAAGCTGTTAAGGGCTTAGTCACAAGTAGTGCACAGGAGCCAATTAAGGGAGTGATAGGAGCTGAAGTACTAAACAGCAGTGCCCACAATGTAATTAGATGCAGTATCAGAAGAGCTGTTCAGACGACCAAGAAATGAGTCTTAGAAAAGTAGATAGGAAAGTAAGAAGGCTAAGCAAAGATTCTCTGGAATTTAAAGTAAAAGGAGTAAAATTCCAGATGTGGCTTGGATGTTGCTAGAAAAAAAGTCTGTCCTCTCTCAGTCTGCTTACACCTGACAGCACAGTGTAAACAGCAAGTGGCCAAATGGAAGTTTTTCAGAAACTAGAAACCAACTGGTTCCAAAATCAGTGTATGAGCCTATATGCTGTTAGCCTGCTTCCATCAAAGAAAGGTGTAATGTCACACACAGCTCTCTCAGGTATTCCCATTGAGGTACCAAGCATGCTGGCTCGAAAAATCACCCCCTCAGGTAGCAGTAAAATAGACCTTTTTCCATCCACAGTGAGGTACCTAGGACTGGAGGGCTTTCTGTGGTTCCCTATCCAGGCTAGTTGCAGCAACTGTCAGTGGCTTCAGGAAAGAAAGGTTGATTTCCTTGCTGACCCCTCTATGACTCTCCCTGCTAATTAATGAGGGATGATCAGCCTCAATCCACTTCACCTTTAAAGGGGCAGTTTGTTCTCATTGCATGGTGCATAAATTATGATAGGCAAGAAGCAGAAGGACCAAACTGGAGGTTTGGCTGTAAGAGTTGGTGCTCCATCCTCATTTGGAAGGTGTATTATGGTACCTGCTGTTCTTAAAAGGATTGTGGGGGTCCATGGTGAGTTAAAGTGCGAGCAGAAAGTTCTTCCCCCAGAGGGTGGTCAGGCACTGAATGGACTCCCCAGGGAAGTGGTCACAGCACCAATCCTGACAGAGTTCAAGGAGCATTTGGACAATGCTCTCAGGCACAGGATGTGACTTGGGGTATCCTGTGCAGGGCCAGAAATTGGAGTTGATGTTCCTTGTGGGTCTGGTCTGGCTCAGGATATTCTAAGACTCCATGAATCTGCTTTTTTAACTCGTATTGTAGGGTCAAGTAAATAACATGTTGTGTCGGGACTGAATTGTTAAAAATGCCCAGGGTGCAACTGTATTCCAGCTTGGAGACCTAATTTTTTGTAAAAGTCCTGAAATTACAAGTCTAGAACATAATAGTGTAAAATTCCACAAAGTGACCTTACCTCTAAATTGTTTCACTTGTTTTGTTTACATAAACAGTTTATTTTGTAGATTTTTCTCCTCTACTTAGAACAAATCTGTTTTGCGAGAATTTTACAGAATTTTTTAAGAAGACTCTGACAATCTCTTTTCAGGCAGCTAGAAGCTTTGGGAAAAGAACTGCAAAATCTTTCTCACATTAAAGAAAACGTTGAAGATAAGGTAGGTTCTTCATAGAGATGGTTATATAATAATTTATTAGGAATACAATTAATGTAGTCTGCTGTGTTTTGTTTGCCTGTGTGTGCTCTCTGTTTCCTACAACATGTATTGTATCATTCCAGTTGGAGCTGAGAAGGAAGCAGTTCCATGTTCTCCTGAGCACCATCCATGAACTTCAGCAAACCCTGGAGAGTAAGTGCTATTCTTTGGTAACAGATATAACTGGGTTAGGTTTTAGCAGATCAAAAGGAATCACAGCTTCCAGCAGGGGGGATAGCTCTGTGCAATTGAGGCTGGTGACCTCTTGCATTGGCAGAATTTTTTCCCCAGTAGTAGTCCACAGCCTGAGATTGCTGTGGTTTTCTTCTACAAGCTACCCACTGTGCCATTTCCTGACTAGCTTCAGGTTAATTTGTAGGCAGCAGAATTCTTTCATATGTGAGGATGGAGAACAGCAATTTGAGGGGTTTTTGTGGTTTTTTTAAATGGAAAGAATTTCTTACAGAAAATTATTCTTGTGCTTATTTCCCAATTTAATTTTATAATTCCCATTTCAGTAGTTTTGAACATGTCACTGCTATCATGGTATCATTTGAGCCTTTACTAAAAAGAAATTGAAATAAAAGGAAGGTAAATGACAACCTACTCAGACTATGAATCTGTGATAGAGCAGAGACTAAAACTGTCAGACACAAAAGCTAAATTCAGGAATTAGTCATATTCATCTTTTGTCATACAAATACTTAATATTTTCAAATCAGCACTAACTTTCCATGCTCTAATATGGATAATATTGTTTTAAATACTATTTGCTGTATATTTGCCATGTCTTTCAAAAACAGAACGATTGGTACAGCCTCTGAGCATGACCTGATTAAATGCAGAGATGGCTGTAAGAGCAGACTTTCATTCTCTAAGGCTGTCTAGATCTCCTTAAGTGGAATGAACTGTTAATCCTAGGTGCACTTTAGCAGAAGGTTGTTGTTATTATGTGTTACTAACACTTGCTTAAGTATTAGTCTTGAAAATGCATTTTCATATGAACATAGAGATTACCTTTCAGGATTTTGTGAAGGAGGTTGCAGTTTAGTGCAAAGCACACCTTCAGTATAAAATAAATAAACCATTAGTAGGCAAAGAGAAAGAAGGGATTAGAAGCAATCTGGTACCATTTGCTTCAATTGATACTATAGAATTTACCCCATATTTGCAGTAACAGCTGTTAGAAATAACATTCTTTGAAACTTTGAAGGATTTTTTTGTTTGTTTGAACATAGCATTTTATAGAATGAGATACTCAACTACACATTTGAGGCAATCAAAATAAAATAACTAAGTGGGACAGAGTTCTTCAATGTAGTCTGTATATATGACCAAGCACGTTTGACTAACAGTAATATTGAATTTCAGATGATGAAAAGCTTTCAGAAGCTGAGGAATCCCAAGAAACTCAGATGGAAGCAGAGGCCAAGCAGTAGATGGCATATGAAGACAATACTACTTAAGAAAGTCCAAGTATTTTCACCTTCTGTTGAAATCAATAGTAAGAAAGATGAAGCTGGAAATAGTTTTCTCCTGCTTCTGTGAACTTTTATACAAAAATATCTGGTTTACATATGCTTCAGGGGAAAACAGTTGCAGATGTTTGCAGACAGGCAGTCAATGTTAATCCACAAACTTTGTAATTTGTGACAAATATACTTTGTTTCACAAAGGATGAAGCTTTTACACTGTACTTGTGAACTAAGGTGTTTGCTAAACTGTGCCAATTAAAGGTGTTTTCACAGATTTTCCTATTTTTAGTAGGGATTGAGCTTTATAATAAGGGCTCCTTTTCTTACATGATACCAGACTGAGGGCAGTGCATCTTTTCATGAGTCCCAGCTTCCATACCCTGTTCTAGATGGGACCTAAATCTGTACTAAGTAGGCTCTTAGTTTTTTGAAGTAGCTGCCATTTTAGAACTTACTGTGACTAGACTAGAATGTTATAGTTTAATATAAAATAAATTCCTTGTGTAGAATTAATCCTCGTTAAGGGTTATAAAAACCCAAAAATGATACTATACTAGCTTTAATTTTTTCCTCAAAGTGAAGCAAAGAACTGCAGTGATCCAAGCCTGACTCTGCTGTGTTTGTTGTACCACATCAATAGTCACATTTTGAAATGGCACATTTAAAACTTCCATTTAAAAGCTTTGTTCTTGAAGAACCAGGAATCTAATCCCAATACCATTTATAATCTGCTTCTGGATTTTATCTGTCAATTGACTATTATCTAAATACATCATAATTTCTGAAACAGATGGTGGAACCCTTCTTTTCTCATGATGAAAAACTGAAGCAGTAGAGCAATAATCATAATGTTAAAGAATCAGAGATACTTTAATTATTAGTAGGCAAAGTGGAATCTGTCCATCCACCTGGATCATCCTGATGTCTGAGCAATCTGTTGGGAAGTAGGAAAAGTTTCAACCTTCCCCAGAAGAGAAGAAAATGGAATATGCTCTGTGCTTTTATAAGGCAGGGAGGACAGAACAAGAGGCAGTAGTAGGTCATGTTCTAAAAACACTCACTAAATGAAGCCTTCCAGTGGTTTGGGTAAAGGAAAACACTTTGGATCTCACTCAGACTGTGCCATAAGCATACGTGGTTCAAGTGAAATAATGTTACACAGAAGAGTTGCTGTCTCACTAGGTGACAGCTGAGGGGGATTTGCATGATGGAGACTTCAGACATTTATAACCTGGATGCTTTATAATTCCCACTCTCAGTGGCTGTGGATCTGTGTGGATTGGGCTGAACAGACATATCTGAGCTTGTTTTGCTCACATTCCAAGTTTGCTAAAGGCAAGGCAGCTGAATGAGAAATCACACAACCTCAGTAGCACAGTAGAGCCCTGGACTAATCAGCTGTCAAAAGCCTTCTAGTTCACAGCTGGTCAGCTCAGAACACAGGGGAAGCTCAGGTTTGCCTGGTGGAGCCTGTACAGACATGCACTGCTTCTCATGCACTACGAATTTGGCAGGTTGAGGGGTGGCTGAGCAAACAACAGGCATTTCATAGGAGAGGTACACCAGCAGAAAGTATTAAGTGTACAGGGTTTTTCCCCTCCTAACAACAGGGAATGGTAAAATATTTTGTAAAGCAACAACACAAAATTATTTCCAAATCAGGGAGGAGTCACTGTCATGAATGTATGAATTACGAAGATTGTAAGTGACAAGGACTCAAGGACAATTTTAAAGCTTTTTTTTTTTTTTGTGGTTGAAATGGCTTCCATGAGCTATCTGGTCTGTATTTAGGTGCAGAGGAGGATGATATTCACCAGTTAAAAACAGTCTCTGTAACAGTGAAAATCTCATAGTTTTCCAGTCATTGTTCTACACAATTCTTTGGAAATTACTTGGATCAATCAAGTATCTTATCTCAGAACTTGCACTGCTCTGTACAGAACCTGACCAGAAATGTGCCAACACCTAAGTCCCTCCCTCTGGTAAGGAATATTTACAGAGAGATAAGCTGTACACAAGAGAAGCAATACAAATACATGGCAAAGGAATATATTCTAGTTCAAATTGCAATGATGCAACCTTGAAAAGAAATTACTGCCCTAGAAAATCAAGTTGTCCTAGTGCAATGTGGGAGCAAGAAAGGGATGTCATCAGGCAAATCAAAGAAAAAAGTAACATCAATTCATTGCAAACACAGCCTCAGTGGGACACCCAAAATATTTGTTCCTGTTTTTTTCAGTATCTATATCTCTAACTTCTTGAACATTGGATTTGTACCAAAAAAAGAAACAAAACCAAATGGAGTTCATATACCTGGCAGTATTTAACCTGCTTTATTACCAAGACTCAAGTTCCAGCTTTGAATCTGCCCTGCATATGCTGGAAATGCACATCTGCATGTCCTTTAATCTTCTGTTCCAGAAGTTTTCTGTGTGTCATGTTTGAAAGGCACACATGATGGTTGCTGTTACATCCCTCTCTAGAAAGCTCTCCTCTGTCATGCTGCTTACCTGCATTGACTCTAAATATACATCTATGAAAGCCTAGGTACATAAATTTAGAATCTCAACAACCACACTATTTTAAAAAGCTGTTTCCTGAGTTTTTGATTTGCCTTGACCCCATCCAAGCTGAAAGATTATTATATGTCAGAATGGTCCATCTCAGTGCCCTTGTCATGTGGATGTGAAAATACAAGCAGAAAGAGAGTTGCTGAAGTGATAAACTGATATTTTCAATGCCAGGACTTGTTTTTCTGTCCTGTCCAAGTGAAAGCAGCCGAGGGAGAGTAGAACATGGGACAGAACTGGTAACTTGGGCAGGATTTGTTAAGACAGATTTAGCAAGCTTCATGAAGGGATGGAAGAAGGAGGAGAAAGAATGTCACCGTGGCACACTGTCAAATGATGGGATATCTCTGAAACCATGTTAATTTGAAGAAAGCTGCTGCCAGAAAAGAAAATTGAAAAAAAATAATATCCCAAAGATTTATGAGCTAGAAATTTTATGAGTTATTTGAGATACTTGTAATTTTTTCAGATGTCACAGCTGGCTTGTACCATGCTTTCTCTCCCTTTACTCAAGGCTCAGGTGGGTTTCCTTTTCATATGAGTTTAAAAAACAACAAAAAATTCAGAAATGCAGGCAAGTACTGTTAGTTCTGCTCTGAGAACCTGTGTGTTTTTTTCTTTCTCAACTAGCTGCATTAGGGACACATCCAGTGTGTGAACCATTTTATAGATATATATGCAACAGACCCTGGAGAAAGCAAGTTAGCAACAGAAGTGCTCCACCCCGATTGTCAAATGTGGTCTTGGCTTACCTCAGCCTTCATTTCCCAAGTCTGTTTTAATAAAGGTTCTTAGCACTGTTGCAGAATTCCCTCCACTTGCAGCCCAGGGCTGCGGGTTGCTGAGCACTGTGCAAAGGTAGAACAGAGAGACTGTTCATGTGTGCTGGGCACTGCCACAGCAGCCAGGAGGCAAAGCCAGGTTTGCCTTTGGCTTTTATCCACCCTGGCCTGTGTGATTCACCTGCGTGCTGACAGCAGGAGAGTATCCAGCAGGAGCTGGCATGGCATGGCCGTGTGAGGCACTCGGGGAATGGGACACCAGGACATCCTGGCCAAGGAAACTCAGCTTCCTTGGACCAAGGAGTTTCCCAAGTATTCAGGAGTAATCCTAAAGCCAGGGATGCAGTATGTTGTGGGCTAGCAGATTGCTGAAGGGAAGGATGAGGGGCCTTACACCTCTCTGCCAGGTGAAATGATGAGGGCTTGTTTCATGGAAAAAGCACCTCTGAACTGTCCTGGCCAGAGGCAGCATGGGTTGGTGTTGGGCTGCCTTTGCTGGCTGAATGGTAGGAAGGAGCTGGTCTTAATCGAAGAACCTACGAGGAAGGAACTCGGGAACAGACTCGTTTTATCACACTTGTTACATTTATGTCTGTGTAGCTTTTGTGAGGGGGACACAAACCCTGGCAGCTCGAGGGAGGCGCTGGCCGCTGTGCCGCGGGATGCTCGGGCCCCGCTCCGGGAGGAGACGGCGGCAGGGGGCAGCAGAGGCCGGGCTGGGCGGGCGCGGCGCTCCCGGGATCCGTGCAGCCGTCCCTGCATCCATCCGTGCAGCCATCCCTGCATCCATCCGTGCATCCCACCGGGCCGTTCCCGGGATCCCTGCATCCATCCGTGCATCCCACCGGGCCGTTCCCGGGATCCCTGCATCCATCCGTGCATCCCACCGGGCCGTTCCCGGGATCCCTGCATCCATCCGTGCATCCCACCGGCCGTTCCAGGGATTCATGCATCCCACCGTCCCTATTCCCAGCGCATCCCAGCCTTGGGAGCCCTTTTCAGACCTTTTTTTATTGTTTTGTTTTGCTACTGTTTTCCATGCGCAGCCAGTCCTACCACTGTCTGGAGGGGTTAAAACCTTAGGGAATCATAGAACATCCCAAGTTGGAGGGACCCACAATGTCCATGGAGCCCAAGTTCCTGGGCCTGCACAGCACAGCTCCTGCTCACCCCCCGACACTTCATTTTCATTGTCTTGCCTGAACCACTCTGATTCTCAAAGCCTCTCTCTAAAATGCCCCCAAACACATAAAACACTGCCAAGGAGCAAAAGGTGCAATCCCAAAGCCTGTACCCTTTGGGATACTACACAATGTGACACAAGTGTATCCAATACTTCATTTTCCTACTGGTGATAACAGATCCCAAACTTTCTGTGCTGCCTCTCCTGTGCAAGGGCTGGAAGAGCAGTCTGACAGTGTTTACAGCAAGAACAAAGCACCCTCTGGCATGCAAGATTCTGCTGCCTCCAACACATCCAGCCCCATCATCCTGAAACCAGGGCAAGAGTTGTTCAGGATCATTACAGACTGGGTTGCTCTGAATTTGCATCATCACAGTGAGAAACTTGGCAAAAGTTTGCTAAAAGCATTATAATGCGTGAGATTTCCTAAAATATTTAATAGCAAGGACATGTGTTTTTAAATTGCTTTTACAATAAAGGGAAAATAAAAAGCAAACTACCTAAACAACCTTTATGTTTTGCCAATTTGCTCACAATGAAAAGTCGCCATCAAGAGAATTTAAAGTGATGGTTGATCTCCAAGGAGGAAAGGATTTGGCTCTTCTCAACACAAGTTTCATCAGAAGTGTATGCTGGAAATAACAGTGTGTGCTGCATGTAACAAATAGGCCCCAATACGAGCCCATTTGAAATAGAAACAAAATATATAATTTATGATCTGGTGGGGCAAGCTGACTGCAGACACCTTTCCAAAGACTTACATAAAATATTACTACACTTAAATCCTATATGAGCCTAAATGAAATCCACATTTACATTTGCTCCACCAAAATCCCATGCATGAGCTCCTATTTCAAACTATGTATCTTCCCCAAAGTGCTGTATTGTTGCTAAAATCTCCCAAACAACACTAAGCTTCAAAGCTGAAAACAGAAGCCTCTGGTAGATTACCAAGCATAAGACACAAATTTAGACACGACACATGGAAACAACCCCCACTGCCCAGTGCAGCTTCTCCCAGTTACATTAAGGAAACTTTTACAACTTAGTGGAAATTCAGAGGTGAAGATGTTTTAAATTATATGAGAGAAAACATGGGGGAAAAAAAAGTCTTGGTTTTTTTCTTAGTGCCTATTAATGTCAGTATCTTCTGTCTCATTCTGCATGAATTCACAGAGAGCTTTCAGATCAGTTCTCTTCTGCTCTGTTATTGTGGCTGCAGGAGATGGGAAGGGTCATGGAGCACTGGGACCACCACACCCTGTTATTAGTGTCCCCTGTGCCCAGAAAGGTGCAAAACTACAGTGGGGACATCTCCTGCAGTGGGAGCATCCACCACCTGCCCACACAGCCACGAATGCCCTGGTGTCAGGAGACTGGTTGTGCTGGAGCTTTTCCCTCACTGGCTGACACGTGCTGGTAATTTTTCAAAGCTTGTACATCTGTGAGAGATTTCTGCCCTTCTGACATACTGGCATGTCATGTTATTGAGGTGACTTGAGGAGTGATTGAAGGCAAACTGGTGGTTTTGATGACAGAAACCTTCCCTGCAAGACCTGTGCCTCAGTCAAATAAAATGTGAGCTGCAAAATTCTTTGCTGGTATGTAACAGCAGCAGGATTCACTGAAGGAATGAGAAACTTCTGCACCTTGGGACTCAGCTTGTCGGGGTACATATTCATTCAATTTCTTACATAGAAAAACAGGTCCTTCACAGCACTTCAACCAGCCTTTCCCAGCCCACAACACTCAGCAAAGTGAAGGAAAACTTTCTCCCCTGTGTGGGCTCTGGGAATGCCCATGGGTGCCTTTGCTTGTGTACATGGGGCCCAGGGTGGCAGAGAGGGGGGACAGGAACTGTGCTGGACAGATGGGCGCTGCTCTCCAAGACCTGTCTGAGCACAAAAGCAGTGCTGAAGAGCTGGGGGAGCAGAGAGACCTATTTGGGAAATGTTTGGTTTTGACTTGCCACTACTACACGTCCAGGAGAATGCCATAAGAGCCAGCAAATACCTCTTTGAACAGACAGATTATATTTGTATTTAGCTTGTGATAGTTTCTCTCCTTTTCTCTACTGCCTAACCCACCAAACCCGCCAGCTGCTGCACTGAGCACACCAAGCAATGCCTAAGGATCTCAGGGCCCATGGGGAAAAACCCTTGTGTAATCTTGTTTCAATACATTAAATAGCCAGCATATTTACTGAATGTAGAGAGGTAAAAAGGGGATTTGTGCTCCACTGCATCATCTCTCAAGATGCAGGTGGAGACATTCCCTAAGCTTGATAGGGCTAAACCCAGACACGAATCCTAACAAGAACACTGTGCCATCCTATACCAAATCAATGAAAGAAAACTGTTCACCTCTATTTCAGGCCTCTCACATGATGTTAATTTGCTACATAAGGGCTTCAGCTAGCACCCAACGAGCAAATTTTAGGAAGGAAATCACACAGCTCCTGCAATCTGAGTAAGGGGTTGTGCAGAAAATGGTGCAGGGAGGCTGCAAAACTATTCAGATGAAACAAACAAATAAAGTAAGAAAGAATAAAAACATCACAGCATGGTTAGAGACCAAAATCCTGACGGAAGCAGCAGAGTTGTTTGGCAGCACAGCATTTCCCTGCAGTTTGGGCTGCAGGAGCAGCAGCAAGGCTGTGCTGTGCAAGCCCAGCCTTGGTGGCACAGCCAGGGACTGCAGGCTCTGCCCGGGGCTGCCTGCTCCCTGCTCCCACAGGCCCAGGCCCTGCCAGTGTTTACTTGGCCTGTGGATCCTTTGGAATCCAATGTCACAGGCTTTTCAAGTGTGCCAGTTGCTGCTGCAGCCTGCTGCCAACTGATAGATGGTTTATGCCACTAACAGTGCCTGAGGAGGAGAACTGCTAAAAAGCAGTGGGAATATTTACTTTCTCCTGCTAATGCAAGTAGCAAGCAGAGGATTTCAAAACCCTTGTAACCTGCATGTAGTCAGCTGCAGACCAAGCCTGGCTGGGGGCAAACAGAAACCACGGGATACAGTGCCATAGGGACAAACAGCTACAACACAACAAATGCTCAGGGCAGAGTGCTCAGAGACAGGCTGCAGCATCAAACCACTGCACTGCCTGCAGGGAGTGACCATGGGAGGGATGAGTGCCAGCCAGCTTATTGTCTTGGAAGAGCAGAAATGAAGCAAAAAGAAAGGAAAAGCAAAACCAATTAATTGCAAGCTGATTGTCCATTCCTCATTCCTGTTCTCCAGGACAAGACCTGTAGCCTCTCTATGTGCATATATGCAGGTGTATGTGTATATCTGCAAACACACACATCTTGCAGCTGGAAACCTTGCAGATTGCTGGGTCAAAGCACATCTGAAAGGTTAAATGGATTAAATCAACACACACACATCTCAGTGACTCCCATTTTCTCTGACTGTAGCTCACAGCCCCACATCCATCACTACCACAGGTTCTCAATCGAGCCAGCCCAGACCCCCCTCTGCTGCCTCCACTCCCACGCTCCCACCAACAATAGAAACACAGAGCCACTGTGGAGGAGTAAATACTTGGTATTATTTGTCTTGACACTTGGGGAAGCACTGGAAAGTTCAGCTACCTTGCTGTTTCACGTTGCCCTGTTACCACCCATTGTCAAACTTCCTCCTCCTGTTTGCTTTATAATTGCTCATCCCTTGGGGGAGCAGCGGGAAGGAGACTGGGTACTTGGAGCAGAGAGCTGCAATTTCACTGAGAAACAATAGCAACCGACCAAAATGTACTGATTGCACGGATGCATCAGCGCAAATGAGAGGAGAAACATTCCCAGTTGTGTTATTTCCAAATTGCTCCCTGCCAGTCTCTGTGCCTGTGATTAACCACGTCAGACTCAGCGGGCTGGGTTCAGCACCCTGTCCTTCTCCTGCTCATTAATTTCAGCTGCCATTCCCAGGGCGTGAAATGGCAGCAAGTTGTGTTTATTTGCTAAAAGGCTGTAAAGCTCCGTGGATGGTGTCCTGAAGCCAGAAAGACACTGAGTCACACTGAGCTGGGGCTCCACAGCAGGTCCTGGTGTGCTCACCAGGTCCCACACTCGCTGTGTGGATGCTGCACGTCCCCCCATCCCCTCCTGCACCTACTCCTCGTTGCTCACATGTAAAACCTGTGGTACCTAACCTGGCCATATAGGATCATTCCATTATTCCAGCTGAAAAGACTTTTTGGAGGTCTCTAGTCCCACCTCCTGCTCAGAGTAGAGCCATCTTCATATTTAGATGAGGCTACTCTAAGCCTGAATCTGGGTATTTGAGTGTCCCCAGGGATGAAGGTCCCACTGCCTCTAGGGTCCCGATTGCAATATTCGACCACTGGGAAATTTTTTTAACCTGCAAAGTTAAAGTACAAGTCTGCTACTGCTCATTTAGACAAACCATTGAACAGGTTAAAAAAGCCCCTATATTGATTGTGCTCTGGTTTTCCTTGTGGCAAAAGAGGAGATGAAGAGTTACAGCTGCACATAAGACACAAACTGAGCTCGCAGGAAATGTTATTATCTCCCTACATTAGGGCAGCCACCCCAGCCTTTTCAGCAGCCAAGGGGAGAGACCAGTTATAGGATTTATCATGTCAGATTCTGCTCTCCCATCAGACTGGATGGCTAAAAACCTCACCTTGATGCTCTTCCTCCTGGAAGCTTTGCCTGCAGAGTCACCTGCTGAACACTCGCACTGTGCATTGTATTAGCAAGGCACACTCCTCCCACTAGCAGAGTGACACGATGAATGTATCATTTCCAATAATATTTGATTTGAAAATCTTGAAGAAAAATAATTACTCATGCTCCCTATCAGAAAGGAAAAAAATTAGAGTGGTGAATGATATTGTAGCAGTGCCTGTAATTAAGGAACTGCCAGCATTTTAATTATAAACTAATATCTTCAGTGGCTGATCCAGCTGTTCAGCAGACCCGATAAAACTGAGATTTCCACTTCCAGAGTTACAGACCAGCAATTAAGCTTTTAGGGAGGTTTTCTGTACTTCTTGCTTATTAAGCTGTGCTTCTTGCTTGTTAAAGGCTTTGGGGAAATTTCATTGGAGTCCTTAGGTGAATGAGTAGTGAGTTTCCTTTCACTTTCAATGATTCCTCTGTTGAAACATTGGGTGGGGACATCCTGAGGCCAGCAAGTCTCACCAGGCTTTCCCTCATCACACTAAAGCCAGCTCAGTGCTGCTTTAACATTTTTCACCTTCAAATCGTTGGTCCAGCTATTGTCCATTATGAACAAGGAGCTTTGCTGAATTCTTTTTAGAGGGTATCTCAAGCACCAGTGGGGATATATTTAGTTATTACATAAAATTTAGAACTACATCTTATGCACTGAAACATCATTAAGCATAACAAGGCTAAGACCTCAGCAGTTTGCAATATTAAAAATACTAGAAACAGGTTGAAGCTTATCTCTTCCCCAGCTTCTGCTTCTGAGCCACTGCAGAATGAAACTGTGGTTCACTTTATGTTTTCCTTCATTCAGGAATTCAGACAAACTGTTAGGGTGTTGCAGACATGGAGTCCCTCTGGGCTGTCCCTACAAGGATTCTCACTCTCCAAGCCCAGGTTGGACCCAGCAGTGGGGCAGGTCAGGGGGGGCAGAGCAGCCTCAGCACACAGCTCAGAGGCCACCAGTGATGGGCCCTGAGTGTGCAGGTACCAGACCCCAGGATTTTGCTGGCTGCTCCCAGGACATGTGGGCTACAGCAGGAAATGTTCATGGCAGCTGATGTTACCTGCCTGAAGGTAGGAGTGTGCAGCCCTCTCCATCTCCTGGCAGCCAGCATTATGAGCTGTGCTGTCTGGCTTACACAGTTATCCCTGTCCTTGCTACAGGAGGGACAAAACCCCAGCCAGGGCATTCCCCCCTCTCCTCATCTCCCTGCCTTTTCCAGCACAGCTCTCCAGTGAGGATCAGCATTCTGGCTTTTCCCTCAGCCCTTGCCTGGGGGCACCCAGGGATGCTCACACTTCCCACAACAGAGATGTTCACTGCATGGAAAATCACCCTGGCATGCACTTGTGAGGACACATTTCCACCCTGCAGGCCTGGCTCAAGGGAAAAGTCCCCACAGAGTTTAGCAGAGGCAACCCTTGGGAATAAAAATCTGCTGAACGAGACATGCTGTGTCTCAATTACACAGAATCAGTATTCCCAGCATCACCAACATGAGGATGGGAAAATAAAGATGTGAAGCCTGTCAGGCAGTGAGTTTACCACAATGCACCCAGTGCAGGGGTCTCTCAGATGGACGAGGCCCCTTCTGCCACCCACAGCCTCTCCCTTGGGGCATCACACCCCACAGTGATCCTCACATCTGCCTGCATGGCAAGAGGAGAGCTTAGCAGGCAAGGGCAAGGCACCAACCTCAGCTACAAGGGCTGCTGAGCAGAAAGTTCACTCATCTAGCTCCTTCCCACTCCTCCAGACCCTGCAACTCTGCTTCCTCCAGCAGCTGCTGCCTTCCTGCCTGGGTGTGCCTGCCCTCCCCTTTGGCAGCTCCCTCATAAAAGAGCAGGAACAAAGCTGTCTTTGCATCAGAGCCTCAGCCTCCACGGGCACATGGGAAGATATTTTCCACAGGTGTCTGTGGTTTCTGAAGGGAAATGCAACCTCTCCAGGGAAGATTCCTTGAAGAGTGGTAACCATTTTGGTGGAACTACCTTTGCAAAGAGAGGATAAAATACATACATTCTAGACAAAAAGAAGATGTCACAGAAATTGTTCCAGTATCATCAACAGTAAATGCTTTTTTCCTGCATAAAAGCTCTAGGTAATTCTGTCACATACATGAAAAGAAGGATGCTGCAAGTTCTATGGGCATAATCCCCACATTTCTTAGTGTACTACACTGTGAAGACGTTAAGCCCAAGCACAGGACACTTAACAGTAATAAAATCCCAGCCTTCACCCTTTGCAATGAGTCTGTTCTCTACTGGCATGGGACATCACTGCAGCAAAGCTTGAAGAAAGATCTACACTGCAAAACTTCATTATAAGGTTTTAATAATATGGAAACTAAATTCCATGGCTAATGTTAGGGCTGACTGGTGTTCTGAGATGTAGTTATGTAAAATCTGCTGCCAGTTCAAATTAACATACCTCATACTAACCCTGGAATAAGAAGTGATCAGCTGAGTGATGAACAAGCCCCAGTTTCTGTCCTTGCTTATGACCTGCCTCGAGGCTAATCCTCCCTCCTTCACCACAGTCCAAAGCCTGTGGAAAAGGTGTCAAATCATGGTTCATAAGGTTCCAGCATGAAACAAAAGTATTTTTTTTATAGCTTAAATGTCATTAATGCCTGCTAGAAGCTCGTATTTGAAGTGCATTTGGTGCCTGCATTCTTCTGTGGAAGGGAGACAGACTTTTTCTCTGCCAGAAGAGCCCAGCTCTGGGCCCTGGGGTTATCTTTGTCTGTGGACAGCAGGTATCCTCACATGTACCTGTCAAACCTGTGCAGGGCTCAATGCTGACAGCAGAGACTCATTTGTGTCTGGAGTAAACTGGAAGATTTGTGAGGTGCTATGACAGACCCCTGCACATGGAGTGTTGGGGCTCTCCAGCATAGGAAATCATGCTTAACAACCTGAGGGTTAGAAAAGTAATTTGAAATGTTGAAAACAGGTACTTTGCTCTTTTTTTGTAACTGGAAAAAAAAGCTCTTGAACCCTAAAGTTGCATCTCAAAAAGACTGATGGCAAACTCTGAAGTCATTAATTTGTTCTGCATATACAGCTCTTTAGGCATCACAAGGTTCTCACCTATTTACTTCCAGCTCTTTGTTCAGACCCCTTATCTCATATTTTTAAAATAAAAATAACCAAGAATCAACCCTGTGAAAGGACTTGTTTTCCTCTTTCTTATGTCTATGTTGTCTGCATAGGGCTGCCTTGGATTTGTCTTGCCCTTGGCCACCTTCTCTCCACTCACATCTGCATTTGGAGCAGAGCTGCTCTAGCAGCACTTCCCAGCAGGGAGCAGAGATCTTCGGCTGCCAGTGATCCACCTGCTGCAGCCTGGCAGGTTCCTGTACTTGCTGAGTAATGACCCAGAGTCCTGAGTGTAAAAGAGCAGCAAAAACCAGGAGAAAGATTGCTGCTCTTTGCTCGCACTAATTATGGATGGCACTTTTGAACACAGGCACAGTGTTTATGTCAGGAAAGCACATTTCTGCCCTGTATCTTCCCTTACTTATTCAGCACTCCTCTTAGGATACAGGAGAGAGCAACTCCTACATGCAATTTATATATATCTGTAGATATGTGTGAGAAATTTTTATTAAAAAGAGGATGACAGTTGCCACGGGAAATTATGAATACATGCATATATACATTCACTCAAATATGCACCCCAAGCCTTTGAGACCTTTCAATTTCTTCAAGGAAATACTTTTTAGAGAAGTGTGATAGACCCCTGTTAGATCTCGCTCAAACCAAGAGCTCAGCAGCAGAAAAGAGGGTGAACCTCAGTCTTCCTCAAGAGTTCTGATATAAGAGAAGATGTAACAAAAGACAAGTTAAAAGAACATTTTGTGACATGGGTGTGGGAATAAGTTGTCTCCAAGTCAGCCATAGCACAGCTACTCTAATCAATATGCATTTACCCTCCCATTACTGCAAGGTAGGACGTGTGGACATGTTTCTGTGACAACTGTGTGCATCAGCTGTCCTCTACGGGAGAGGAGAGTGGGGTTGCACATCTTCCTCACTTTCAGTGTAGCTAACAAAGATAGGAGGCAGCTCCACCTGAGATCCAGTCACTGACAAATTACATTGAAAACCTCAGGCTTTTGTGTTCTTCTAAAACTCCTATAATTGCTACATAAAAAATCAGTTTGGTGTAGGACGGTTTAATCAATCTGGCCCTGGGAAAACACAAACCAATAACTTCTGTGCAAGCTGCAGAGCAGAGTCCTTATTAAAAAACTACATCAAAACCCATGTCTAGTCCAGTCTATTCACGTCACTGCTCTCATTTTAACTGTGCTCATACACCAGAGATTCCTGATGGAGCCATAGGAGGTAGACCAGCAGATTGAAGAGGTTAGATGTATTTCTTTGTTAACAGGCCTGATGCTGTTCAAAGCTCCCATAAAAATTCAGCATGAAGATCTTCCTAAGCTCAGGGCCTTCATGATCATTCAGCCTTTAAGCAGATACAAAGAAAATCTTTCTGTGCCTCTCTCTGAATATATCCATCTCCTCAGAAGCAAGGGAAAGACTTTTATAGAGAACTTGATAAAATTCCTGAGACAGCTCATTAATTCCAGTCACTTCAGCAGTGACTTCCCTACCACTTGTGGCACTCAAAGAAGTTATAGATTGCCTTAGTAATAACAAATCCTATTCATTAGCCATGTCTCTGCACTTGCATATTAATATTGTCTGGCCTTGTTAAATATAGAAGCCTATTCTCTTTAATCTGTTTTTAACAGGCATTTTTTCCCTAATGTTAGCCATGAAATAATTGATAATGATAGTCATCCCACCTCCAAAAAGCTTGTGAAATTCCTTAAATGGCCTCCTATTGCTGCTGGGGAGCTGAGGCAGGCCATCTACCTCTGTAGGTACTGGGATTTTACCCCCTATTTTGACGGGAAATTAGAAATTTTTGCACAGTACACTCTCTTCTCCACTTTACAGAGACATAATTTGATCAGCAAAAACTTTAATCTCCATTGCATGTGTGCATCCAAACAGGATCCAGTGATGAGAATAGGAAATAATCACAAACAATGCACGGGGTGGGTGTTTTGCACAACCCCTTATCCTCTCTGGAGCTCCACTTCACACAGCACAACCCAAGCAAGCACCATTCATCACACAATTACAGGATGGTTTGGGTTGGAAGGGACCTTAAAACTCATCTACTTTCAACCTCCCTGCCTTAGGCAGGCACACCTTTTACTAGACCAGGTTGCTCAAAGTCCCATCCTACCTGGTCTTGAACAATTCCAGGCATGGGGCAGCCACATCTAACTCAAGATACTCTCAAGTAACTCAGAAAGACTTGGCGGCAGTAGCAGGTAAGTTGATACCAAAGTCTCTTCTACAGGGTAAAGAGAGTTGTGGTCACTTATTTGTCTAAAATGAGAGCTGGTTGAAACTTCTCAGCTGTGTTCTATTGAGCAAGGCTTTTCGTGCAGACAGAAACTTTGAAGTACCTTGGAAAGAGGAGGTGTGTTGAAGAAAATATAACTTTTTTAACAAAAAAATTAAAGCTTTGGAGGTTTCTGTGAGAATTATGCCTTTTGTGCTGTTAACTGCCTTAGGAACAGTGTTATACCATGAAATAAGAAATGGGATTTTTAATCTCTTTTATCAGCTTCCAAGATTAGTAGCTTTACAAGAATCTGGTAATTTCAGAAATCCATCAAAATTTTTCCCTCTTGCACCTTAGATTAGATAAAAAGAAAAAGAAGGTTTTTTATTGTGAGGGCAGTGATTCAGTAGAACAGGTTACCCAGAGAAGCTGTGGATGTCCAAATAGCAAAATATTCAGGCAAAGTGGACACTCAAAAACCTAGCCCTGTTTTGAGTTAATCTGGCCATTCTGACAAGACTGCAGGAAAGGAACTGAAGAGAGAACTATTACAGGGGAACACTTAATTATCAAGTGGCAGCCAAAACCTCCCCCTGTTACTGGCAGTGCACCATAAACCAGGAGCAGTTCAAAGCCGTGGCTGCTGCTAAGCTCCTGATTGTTGGTGTGGCAGTATTTTCAATATTTATTATACTGAGGAGTTCCTGATGAACTCTGGCTGCTGTTTATAGCACAAGCCCAGGTATAGCTCATTTTCCAAGAATAACTTTTGGCAAGATATCAGTATCTGTTGCAGCCTTTTGACAACTTATAAATATGGTTGAAAGTGCAGTCGAGCAGTTTCAGACAGCAGAGCAAGTAATTTCCCAGAGTTATCCACTAGGGCACAACCCTCCCCATCTGAATACCTGTGGAGAAGGGAGCACTCCCACAGCTCAAGTTCCTGCAGAGTACTACTATGAGGAAGAAAAGCACTTTTTTCCCTTAAGAAAAGAAGCCCCAACCTTTCAGTTTTTCTCTCCTCTACAGCCTTAAGTGATTTTCTGCATGCTAAAAATACACCCAAAAAAATCCCAGTGTTCCTACACAGCACAATTGTGCCTGTCAAGCTGAGTCCCCAGGAGCCCACAGCTGTGTGCTGGAGCACTGATGGTGAGCACTGCACTTCAGCTTTTAATTCTGCAGTGTTAGTGACTCACCTTTTGTCATCTGACTCAACACACAACACAGCCATGACAAAAGTCCCTTTCCTGCTCTTTTGGGAGTTGCTGCCCACCCTCAGCACCTGTGCTGGATGCTTGATTCACCCCACTCAGGCTCTGTGAACAGTGAATCAGGTCCTCTGTGTTTTCTGGAGCTGGCCCCTCGTGGGGCTGCACAGACAGCTCTGGGACAGCAGAGCAAGACACAGCATCATTTAAATAATTTTAATAATTTAAACCATCTAAATTTCAGCACCAGAAGAGCTGAACCTGCAGCCAGCATATTTCACCACTAGCTTGATGCAAGGCTGACATAAATGCAATCACAAGTGTGATTCATCACTTTTAGAAGCCGCTTTGCTGTTCTTCAAGAATCATGACACTCACTCAGACAAATCTTACCAAGAAATCAATTACCTGCTAGCTATTATATTTATCAGAACAGCTTTCCAGTGATGTAAATGAGCATCACCTTGCTGAAGCCATGGCAAGCACCAAGCCCACCCTCACAAGCCAGACAAGCAGCCTGTCTCCTGTTAGGATGGATGGCAAAATATGAGCCTTGTACAGCTGACAGATATTTATGGAGGATAATTATGGAGACTGCAAGTATATCAGTTACTTTGACACGTTAATGGTTTCTTTTTAATTAGATGCACAGCTACAGGGGTGACTGCAAATAATCTGCTTGTGTCTTTAGCAGGACAGGTCCCCAGATGTACTTCATTCTGTGCCAGAGAGTAGTCCATAAAGTATGGGGAAGCTCTTCAGGCAAAATAAAGGCTGGGAACACCATCTGGGAAGTAAAACTTAGCTCAAGTGCCTTGTTTGCAAAGACTACCTGGTTTATGGTGGTGTCCAGCCTGACCCAAGCCCACACATAGCTGGAAGCAAGGTGACTGTGGTACAGAGCAGTTGGTACCACAGGGTTTGGGTCCATGGCTGCAGCAGGGAAAGGAGGAGAGATACCTGGGGAAGGAGATGCTTCTGCTGGGAATGAAGGTGGCTTTGAACAGGAGATTGATTATTGCCTCTAACATACTATTTTCAGAGTTTAAAAAAGCCCAAACATAAATGCTCTTTTCCTTTACCTCATAATTCTATACCTCATAAAATATATTCCATATAATGACAAGGTAATTCTAACAACCACCTTGAACTGGAGGTCTGGTTTGTTTTATCAAGATTTCAAGGTCACTGAGGAATGAGTTTATGAGGATCCAACTGAAGCTGCAGGTGTCAATATACATGAAATGATGGTATCTGTAATGTGACATGAGGCCTTTCCACACAGGGATATTTTTAATGTTATTTAAAATCCTTTATGTTATTTTAAATCCTTATTTAAAAATCACTTTTGCAGGCCCATCTGATTTTCCTATCCTTCCTACCCATCAGCAGGATTTCCCCAAAAATTCAATTAATTTCCAAGAAATTTGGCCAGTGGAGCAGCTTCCACTCCAGACACTACAGCTGTGTCACTGTGAGCAATCACCATCCTCATGCTCCATGTCCCCAGGAATTTCTTTTTTACTGTCTGCAATGAATGCTACTGGGTAAAAGAGAGCAGTGAGTTTTGAATTGGTATTTGATCCCTCGTTTCTAGGAGTAGGATGCAAAGTTGGCTGCATTTCCAGAATGGATGCTGACTCAATGAGTTTCTCCAGTGTCCTGTAACAATCCCATTGGGAAACATCACTCCCTACACAGGCACCACGAGTGCCTGGACATGTGTGAGTGCAAAGCCTGCATGGTGCCAGCTTCTCTTTTTTAACCTAAATGAGGATAAGGAAGCATGGCATGGAAAATCCCAGTTTTGCTGGGATTTAATGCAAGAAAATCCTCCCTCATCCCCCTGCTTGCCTCCAGCAATCTCAACAAGAAATTGAGCTAATTTGTTTAGTGTCAGCCATCCTCGCTCAGAAAGAAAATATTCTTTCAAGGCATACAATTACTACACATGGCATTCATAAACAATGCCATGTTTAGCAATTTGTAGCATTAAACATTGAAAGGAGTTTTCTCTGATGGAGTTTGACAATTTTGTCAAAAAAAAAAAATTCTGATTAAATAAGCTGATAAGCTGCAAATAGTCTTTAATGGAAACAGATTTAAATACAAACTATAGTTCCTTCACACTGTGCTGTAAATCACAAGGGAAACATAATTCATTTGCAGTAGTTTTCAACAAGAAAACTTGGCAGTCTTTCAGCAAGTTTCATAATTGCTCTATTTTAAACTTCATCTTGAAAAAGCTCAAGATAGCTTTTAGTTTTATTGAAAGGTTAATTTCACACCTACAGAAAAATATCAGCTTTCCATTAGATCTAACAGAGTGTTAAATGCAAAAATTACAGTCCCTTCCCTATGAATGTGCAAAGTTCGTTGAATTTTTAACCCACCCTGATTTTCCATTCTTTCCTGGTGGAGCCAAGGCACAACAGACATGGGGCTGCCTGGAGCAGCAGCACCAACAGCACGAAATCCCAAATCAGCCCTGGGTGAGAGCTGCAGGACATCGCCAGCTGCAGAAATTTGGGTGCCAGCTGTGCAGGGTGGGGGGCTGTGGTAGCCCACACCTGGACAACACCCAGCACAGAAGGCAAAAAGGGACATTTCCCTGGGAGAAGGCTTGAACAATACTAATTCTTCACAGAATACTAATTCTAATTCTAATACTGCACAGATTTATGCCAAGGTGTGTCAAAAAGCACCACAGTATCTCTGGGCTCACCTTATTGCTGGGAAAGCACAAAACAAGGGGTTGGTAAAGAAGAAATTTGCTCTTTCCCCTTCCCACCCCATCGGCTGCATTTTCTGTTGGAGTGAAGCATGCCATGGGGAGCCAGCCTGCTCCCATGCTCATCTCCCACTGGAGGGGTAAGATTAGGTTTCATTTCAAACAATGAAATATTTCTGGTGGCCTGTGCACTTGGTGTAACATCCCATGCCACCAAGGTACACCGAGTCCATCACTCATTCAGGGTGGGGCAATGTTTCCCTGGAGCCAATCCTGAAGAGCCAGGGAAGTCCCAAGAGGACACTTCTCAGCATCTAGGGCTATATACCTTGTAATTATTTTGTGACCTGGCCTGAACTTCAGCCTCCCACGACTTGAGAAAGTCCCTGCAGATGCAACACTTTTTGGTTTTGTGCCTGGCAACCTGCACTTCCCCAAAGCCAGCACTTCCCCCTCTGCTTCTGAGATCCCAGCTTCTCAGCAATTAAACACTTGCAGCAGTAGTTTCAGCTACCTCTGATGGATACAGACACCTCCTGGCTCCCAGAACCATCATCCCCCCATGCAACAAGTGCCTGTGTGAGCGTGAGCGTGCACAGAGCTGGAGGGGGTGGATCCAGGCACAGAGGGGAGAGTTTGTGCAGCCTATGTACAAGGAGTGCCATTAGGGAAAAGAATCGTTTTTGCCTCCAAGAAAACCATGATTCAGTCACTTCCTTACTGGGTGGGGGGGAAGTCACACTGAATTTCATTTAGGTATTTTAAGTTCAGTCACACCAGAAATTACTTGTCAAGGGAAGAGGAAGAGGCAGGGGATTGATTTACCCCAATGAATCCTGGTACCATGGCTCTGTGCAAGGTGTGTTTATCATTGCACAGTGCTCCCTGTCACTGCTAGGGGCTCCTGCCTGAGGAACAAGGGACAGAGGGACTGTTCCCAGGGCTCAGGGGCCCTGCAGAGCTGCCATCTCCCCCCACCTGACTGAGGTGCAGCACAGGTCTGAGGTCTGACACACCCAGCTGGGATAAGGTGTGGGCTGCTCCCTGCCTGATCCAATTAATCACTATTTGCAGACAAAGGATTAATGCAACAGAAGGAACAGGTTTATTGACTGGGAGTTACTGCCTATGGCAGGGCAGGGAGGTGCAGGGGAGGCAGTGTGGCACAGCTCAGGCACCAGCATCAAGGCACCTTCTCCTCGTTCAGAAACACCTCTTGGGTTTGTGGCACTTTGGGGAAAGTTCTGTTGCAAGCCCATAGCCCCAAAGAAAAAACTGAGGGCATCCCATGCTCCAGGGTGTTGGCTTGAAAGCCAGTGAAATGCTCCTCCCTGCACCAGCAAAGCAAACCTCAGTGTGGCAGAGAAAGCCAGGCCTGCAAACAGCTCAGGCTGAATTCTGAATTCATCACCAGCAAGGGAATATAGAAAACAGCTTGGAGAGGCAGCTTTGAACCAGGTGTGGAGGCTGGGAGCAGCCAATTGTCCCTAAGCTGTGCTCTGGGAGAGCTGGGACCTTGCCTTTGTAAAGGCTGGGGTGGCTGGGAAGGGAGGCACAGCCCTGATAAGGAAGTGTCAGGCAAGAAAGTGATAAAATAACTGGGTTTCTTTAGCTGCTTGCATTCTTTTTAAAAAAGGGCTGTAATTTCTCTCCACAATTATGAGAATGAATAACTTCGATGTCTTGGATTCTGTTGTCTAGAAACAGCAAGAAAAATGTAGCTTAAGGAAGAAGTCTTTTCAAAAGTAAGGCTTCCTTTTAACATTTGCAAGTTATCAGCATTGCCAGGATCCTGGTAGCAGGTGAGCCATCCTGCAGGAGATGGATGGGCAATTGCTGAACAAAGGCTCCTGCAGTTTGGCTGAGTTAGTGGAAAGTTGGAAAAAAAAAAAGTTCAGTCAATACTGGGAGCACCTCTGAAAGTCCCAGGTAAGCATCATCCCTCATTCCAAAGGCAGATAGCCTTTATATTCCTCTCTGGTATTCAGTCTCTAGCCTTTGGAATTGCTGCTCTTCCAATCTTCCTTGTGTAAATCATCACACTTCCCCTTTTTATGATATTCTAATTAAGAAAACTGTGATAACAGTAACTAATTATGTCCATAACACATTTTGAAGTGCTCTCTCCGCCTGTCAACACTCAGAATGGGAGTCTAAACTTTGGCAAGGGTCCCAGAGCCAAAAAAGGGTCTCGAGCAAGATGCCACTAACCTCCTGTCATTAATCTCAGATAAAGAAGTTCCTATGAACAACCAGCAGACTCTGGGATCCTTGTTCAGCTTTTCTGCTACAGCTCAGTTACATTCTTCTAATCACTCACTCTGAAGCATGCAGTCACAGCCATTTTACTATCTGATTTTCCTGAATAAACGATAGCTGTGTGAAAGGATTGTGAATTAGGATGGGCTACAAAGCAGTATTTTATCTTTTGGGGAGATTCTGCACTGTGCCAATCCTTTAAAAAAACCAAACTACTGACAGAGCAGGGGAATTGAAGAGCTTCCCCAAATACACACAAACATGTCACGTTTTGTCACCTCAGTGTTTTAGTTGCAGTATCTGTGTCCCAGCTTGCAGAGCTGCTCAGTGCAGCACATGAGCACCAGAGGAAGCACAGCCTGGGGACCCCCTCTTGCTGTGGCCAGAAAGGAGAAGTTAAGGATTTTCAAGGTTGAGGGAATACAATTTCATTTTAGGATCATGTGACAGCAAAGTTCTGGTGCCAATTTAACAGGTTGAGGAAACAAACACACGCCTCTAAATTTCAGAAGTTCCGGCAATGAGCAGGGACTCTCACACCTGCTTTGCTGGGACTTTACCAGAGAGGTGATGGTCAAAACACCTCGTGGGAGCACCTCAAGGTATTGCTATCACCCACCAGCCTCCTCTCTCTGCAATTCCTCCAGGTCTTCCTCCACCAGCAACGTGCTGCAGCTGTGACTTCAGCCTCCCCCAACCAGTCCAAACTGGGACATCTGCCCCTGCTTCCCAGTGCCTCCCTCCCCCACCACACAGCACTGCTGGCAGCTGGAGCACTGCAGGCATCTCTGCCTCTGCAGGGGATCTTTGTGTTTAAAATGATGGCAAACAGACTCCTGTATGTCAAATGGGGGGTTCAGGTTCCCCTATCGCATCTCTGGCTAAAGATGTTTGTACCGTTTTCCCCCTTGGTTAAATTCCCGAAAAAATCATTTAACACACTGGATTTCATGTTGCTAAAAGAGATGTAAACTCTGAATGCCACAGCCCTGGGCTGTACCTGCAACATTAAAGGAAACCCATCTTGACAGATAAAGGGTGAAATCTGCAGGTATCTGGCTGTCTAGATGGTGGGGAGTGCCTCTCTAGGGAGTTTTCATATTTTGGCCATGTCAGGCCTCTGAATTGCAGCTTTTTGCAGGGAGTAAATTGATTATGTAGATTCATGTGGTCTGTAGGAACCGTGATGTGCACAGAAGGTGACATAAATACACATTACAGTGCCAACAGCTTGTTTTATTTCAATGCCTGACAGGTTACAACTGACATTGAAGAGAACAGTGATGAGCACTTTGTGAGCCCTCCCTGTAAAAGGCAATTGCATCCAACAGTGGAACTGGTGGGACAGACCTCCAAAGCTCCCAGCTAATCTGTTGTGTTGGGGTCTGGAGCAGCTCTACACTGTGGATTCAGAGAGCAGTTGGTAATGTGCTTCATACTCTCCTGTGCTCACTGCAAATAGGGATGAGTTATTGGTCATTTCTTTTGGATAAACTTGGCTGTGCAACACAGCAGAGTCCTACCTTCCATTTGGAGAGCAAAATGGATTAAAAGGACTAGGACTGGATAATGAGCCTATCAACCATGCTAATTTCACTCATGTTATCAGGGTTAAAACCCACACAGCTATTGCCAAGCCCATGGGTGCAATGCAGTGTCTGAGAAGCAGCAAGTGTGAACTCAAAGAGCAGCCCCTGGGTTGATCAGGGCAGCCCAGCCAGGGGCTGCAGGTGCTCCCCACATCTTCCATGACACACTTCCAGAACAGCCCCCTGCCCTTCTGTGACATACAAGGCACCATGAAGAGCTGCAGACTCAGACCCCGAAACAGCCTGGTTGGGGCCAATCCAGACATCTCAATCAGCCCATTACACTGAATGCTGTTCTCTGTCTGCACACCAAAATCTCTGCCATGGGCTGCAGCATTTGTGTGTAAAATGGAGACAACACTGGGATGGAGAGTGACCAACATGGGCTTGCAAAGCAACAGTAGAAATATATTAGCCATTGCAAAAATTATAGAATTATTCAGTTGAAAAAACCTCCTAAGATTATCAAGTCCAACTGTTAAATGAGCACTGCCAAGCCCATCGCCAAACCACGTCCCTGAGTGCCATGTCTATGTGTCTTTTAAATTCCTCCAGGGATGGTGACTCTACCACTTCCCTGGGGAACCTGTTCCCACACTTCAATGCTTATGGTGAAGATACATTTCCTAATATCCAACCTAAACCTCCCCCAGTATAACCTGAGGCTGTTTACCCGTGACCAGTCACTTTTCACCTGAGAGAAGAGGCTGACCCCATCTGGCTACAACCTCCTTTCAGAGAGTTTTGGAGAGCAATAATATTTCCCCTGAGCCTCCTTTTCTCCAGGCTGAACAAGGAGTAGTTATTCCCTGTTGACACCACTTTGCACACACAATCATCTGTCATGGGAGGTTTTATGTTTCTTTTATTCTATTCCATCACAAAGCAAAAAATAAAAATATTGCCAAGCTAGAACAGCAGCCCCGTGCCCCATGTGAGTACAGCAGGTTACAAACTCTGCTCAAGGAGTTTCTAGCAGCAGTGGTGGTGCTGGGCTTCCCCTGGGAAGGTGGCAATTTCAGGGGTTAAACCATGGCTGGGCTCACAGGGACACAACTGCAAAGGTTGATTTGTTTCTACACAAAACACTGGAGGGATTTCCCACTCTGATCCCAGCCACAAGAGCAGGAAAGACTGTGGAGTCTCTCTCTCATGGTATATTGGCACTAGAATGCATGTATAAATATATACAAAATAGTGTTCTAAAATAGTGTCAGGCTAGTGGTCTGACTGGGAATAGCAAAGGAAAAATTAAAAGAAAAAAATCTAGGCTTCAAAAGAAATGTACTTAATGATTAAAAGAAGCTAAAGAAAAAAGAATTGTTTTCTCCTACTAAAAAAAACAACTAACCAAAGAAAAAATTATTCAGAACTTCTTCATTTCACAGATAGAAATTATTGTCTTGCTTCTAGTGCTCTCTGCTTCTTCCAAGGAACTAGAATTTTGCAGAATGAGACAACTCTGTGAATTCTCACTTAATAGAAAGGCAAAATGTTTGGGGATAATTAATTTCTGGGAGGTTTAACCATACAATGGGATGCAACACAGCATCTGCTCCTTTGGCAAACTATTCCCTCACATTTGTTTTGGTATATCAACAGCTTTATTCATTATTAAGGATTATTCACATGCCAAGGAGAGATTGGCATTTCTGAGAGATGCTCACAAAATTTCCATGAGTTTTAGCACATGCCTCCTTATTAAGTTTACACCAGAAATATGGCACCCACCATCCTCTTGTCCTTAAAAATATTTCTCTCATTCATCAGCGCATGGTTTAGATCAAAACCAGAAGGCAGGAACAATTCCAGTCAATGATCTGTGAGCAGTCCCTTGTCTGAAGCATACACATCCAGAAGTGATGAGTTGTTGATCACTTGGATTAAAAAATAAAACCCAAAAACAAACAACCCTGGAAACGCCGTGTAAATTAGCTCCTTATTGAGAAAGGGATCTAATTTGCAGCTCGTCACCTGACTGTGTCAGCTCCACACCGATTGCTGCTCCCACCTTGCTGGTGGATGGCACTTCTCCCTGAGACTGGTGTTGCTGTGATGATGCTGCTCCCTGCCAGGGGTCCCCCCAGTTTTGTGCACAGAGGGTTACACAACAGGCAGAAGGATTATCAAACCATCGATAAAACCAGACCTGTCCCTGGTCTGCAATGAGCTGTACTTGAAATGTGGGTATTTCCTGACACAGGTGCCCTTGAACCCTCCTGTCACACCCAGAGGAAAGTCCAGCTCCTCTGCACACAAGCCTCTGCCTGCTGCTTCTTCAGGGCTGGGCAGGGACAGAGAGGTTTTGCCCAACCACCATCCCCACACCGGCCAAAAGACAAGACAGCACCACTCTCCACAGGAAAACTTGGCCAAAAACACAGAGCAGGAGATGTAACCCTTCCCAAGGTGATAAGCAGCTGAGTTCCATAAAAGCCAGAACTGATTCAGAAAAGGCAATGAGAGACCCTCCATGAGCAAAGCACAAGGCTGACCCCTTTCACACAAGGTCCCAGAAGGTGTTAACTGCCATAATCCTCTCCCAAGAATCCTTTTTAAGCCACAGTTTCACTGATCTTTTAAAACCACATCCTTGAATATTTTCATGCATATAAAGGTCTGCTTAATGACCCTTGTAGGATAAGCCCAGTAACCAATAATCCCTACATGTAAAGTGTATCTGCTGCCTGCAGCATTCCCATTCCCATGGATGCTGTGGTATCTCAGGCATCTATTGAGTGGCCACAGCTCCAAGCTCAGCAAATTGAGCCAAGTTGCATCAGCTGTGCAATAATGTCCTCATCTGCCCAGTGCAGCAGCTCAGCAGCTGCTGTACAGCCAATTGAGACATCTCTGCCTCTGGCACAGGGAAAAAGAAACCCTACAAAGGCACTGTTTGTGAATTACAGCCCCAGCACACAGTTATGTCAGGCTGTAAGTTAGATCACTGCAGGCAAGGGTAATCTCCTCCCTCTGCACATCCATTGCCATATCCTCTCCCTCTACTTACAGGATGCTCTGTTTCCATCCCTCAGCCCCAGGATGTACCTTTTATTATGTGTCACCATATAGCAAGCACAGCACATTCTCCCTGTCATTGGGTCAAGCACAAGAATTAACATTTATAAGCTTTCTCAGCCTTGGACACCTAAAGTATCTTTCCATGACTATATAGGGAACCAAAGCCTTCTCCCATTTGGATCACAGCCAGCTGTAGCATGGTGGTTTTTTCATCAGAGAGGCTTAAATTCTTCATTCAACCCTGCAGGCAGGGCTGCCCAGAGCTGAGACCCAGGGCAGTGCAGGAAAGATGCACATGCTGTTAGGGTTGTAGGAGAAATCTCTCTGTTGATGACCACTTACTGATTTGCCTACCAGTTGTTTACATAAAGGGGTATTTACTCTGGGAAGGCTCTTTTTTGGAGCAGTGCTATAATATTTACACATGTGCTTTATGTTACAAGCTGCTTTTGGCATTTTCTAGAAGACATCTCAAATGAGTTGCTTGAAGATACAATATTGCAAAGCCAAGGTTATTGATATTTGTATCAGGAATCATTTACCTTTCAGAGGAAAAGGTTATAGAGTCAAGGAAAAAGTAATATGTAAGGTGGGGGTAAAATCTGCTGTGTATGAGACACAGATTTCTGCAATGATTTAATTTAGCAAAATATGTTGTACTCAAGTGTTTAAATTAGAAACCTGCTCTGAGCTGAGGAACTTTGATTAGACAAAGAGAACAGCAATCACTTGGAGCACTGCATGCAAGGGGCAAGCACCAACTCAGAATCCCTAATTTGTAACTTATTTATGCACTGCAGAGCCCACACACCTTAATGGGTTAGATATTCTGCTTCATGCCAAATGACTAAACACTCCTCATGTGAGCAGACTGTGACTTGCAGGCAGGTCATTTATCTTTCAAAAAAAACAACAGAGCAATCTTGTCCTCTCTGCTTGGAGGTCTCTTGAGACACAGGCATTTCAAGGTGTCTCCATTTCAATATGCATCATTTCAGAACCTTCTGTGGACAAGTTCAACCAGGCAGAAAGTTATAAAGGTGTTTTTCCATATGCAAACTGTGATTGTTATTTTATGCTGTGAAAGAGCTAACACATCACAGTGCACAGTGGCCATGTGAGAGCTGCTTCTGGAAACACTGTAAGAACCCAACAGCAGACCTCCATTTCTATCATAGAATGGTTTGGGTTGGAAAGGATATTAAGGATCATCTAGTTCCAGCCCTCCTGCCATGGGCAGGACAGTTTCCACTAAATCCCATTGCTCCCAGCCCCATCCAACCTGGTCTTAAACACTTCCAAGGGTGGGGCATCCACATCTCTGGGCAACTTGTGCCATCACCTCATCACCCTCACAGGAAAGAACTTCTTCCTAATATCCAATCTAAACATACTCTTTCCATTTGAAGCCATTCCCCTTTGTCCTATCATTACATTTCCTTAAAATAGGTTTTGTAAAATGAAAAAGGTATGTGTGGAAAGCCTGAGCCAACGAGCTGCCTACTCAAATACATCAGGAACAAAGCAGCATCTCTCCTTCAGACACTTGAACTTGGCCTTTTGAACACAGTAAAAGGAGCTTCTGACTTGTCTTCAAATCTAGGTCTCTCTCTGGGGTTGAATTGCAGATGTTAGAGCCATGAGCTTCTTTCCTCAGGCTCCAGCATCAGGCAATCAAAGCTGCTTGCTGCAGGACCAGAGCCCTTGCAGCAGGGAGGAGGCACTTGGGCAGCCAGTGCAGGAGAATCACACCCTGCAGTGGGCTCCAGGATGGATTCATCCTCCACACCTTCAAAAGAAACCCTCTGGGAGGGAGGTTTGAGTGTCACCATCCACAGCCTGGGCACCTCTGCCCAGTGCACATGAGAGCAGAGTCCCAGCATCCTGCACTTGTTTCTCAAAGATAATTGCCCAGAGTCTCATCTGGGAGGGAGAGGAGAAATGAAAAGTTACAAACACCTTCCTGTGAGGCTGCACAGATACTGCTGTTATTTTTGTGGCATCAGCACATACCATGCTCAGCAGCACTTGAAATCAGTTTTGTCTGAGATCAGCAGACAGATCTTTGCCTGCTGTCTTTGCTGGTACATTAGCACTTCTCACATTAATTCATCAAATTAAGAGCCCTGCAGTAAAGGGGAGAAAACTTGTTGGGGAAAAAAAAGGTTGTTAAATATTCCCTGCAATTTTGTTTTGGATACTTCAAGCAACAGCATCCCTACCCTGTGGTGCTGCAGTCACTCAACAGTCTCTGGGACAAGTCTGTGTGTGGGGAGTCAGTATAGATTGGAAGAGACCTCTGCCCTCATTGAATCCAATCTCTAACCCAGCACGGCCGTGTTCACCATAAAACCATGTCCCCAGCTGCCACATTCACATATTTTTTGAACACTGTCAGGAGTAGAAACTCCACCACTGCCCTGGGCAGCCTGTTCCAATGCCAGACCATCCTTCCAGTGAGAAAACATTTCCTAATATCCAGTCTAAACCTTCTCTGGAGCAACATCAGGTTGTTTCCTCTTGTCCTGATGCTTGTTTTCTGGGAGAAGACTGACCCCCACCTGACTACAGCCTCCTTTAAGGGAGTTGTAGAGCAAGAAGGTCCCCCCTGAGCTCCCTTTTTGTCCAGGCTGAGTCCCCCCAGCTTCTCCTCATCAAATTTGTGCTCCAGACCCTTCCTCCGCTCCATTCCCTTCTCTGGACACTCCAGCCCCTCAATGTCCTTCTTGTGGCGAGGAGCCCAAAAGAGAACACAGGATTTGAGGTGTGCCCTCACCAGTGCTGAGGACAAGGGGACAGTCACTGCCCTGGTGCCACTGGCCACGTGTCCAGGTCACTGTGAAGGCTCCCATGACCAATGATCACAAATAGGGCTGTGCCCCTCCTTGAAATCAGCATCACACAGGGCATCTCCAGGACATCAGTTCATGTAAAGATGAACCCTTTGTGCCTTTAGACTTGTATTTGCAGACAGGCTCCTTACAGTCCCAGCCTCCCTTACCTCCCCAGGGAACCATTAACTAATGAATAATTGAAATACACGATTTTGGAGCAGCATCTTAGAGCTCACACCACGTGAGCATTTGGCTCCTGCAGCTGGGGGAGGTGTGGGGTGTGTGTCTGGAGAAGGAGCTGATGACTTTTCCATGGTAATTACCTTCAGCAAGGCACAGTTAGAACACAGCAGTGTGTCACAGGCAAAATGGCAAAGCAGCAAGGCTCTGCTATCTTCATGGCCCCCCTCCCTCTAAACTAATGGGCTAGATTACACTGGAGGAGCTTCTGAGGAGAAAAAAAGAAAGGATATTAAAAAAAAAAAAGAAAAAGTGGTATGTGCCAGGAAAGTCCCAAATCCTCCTGAAATATTTGGCACCCTTTGGGTTCTAACAAGCAGGAAAGGAGAGAATAGAAATATTAAGTTATGAGTAAGACTGGTTTTGTACTCTTTACACTCTCACTGGCAGTAAAGTAGTACTCAGCTCACAGATATTAAACAAAGAAAAAAGAAAATATTTGCCAAGGATCTTCCACCACAGATCCCAGTCACAGCTGCCTGTGGTGGGTGACAACCCTGCTCTCATTAGCATCAATACCAGAGACAAGAGAAGTGACAATTGTGAGACTAGGTTTAACAGAGGGCCTACTAAGGATTAACGGACCAGCATCTGCAAGCTGGGGAAAAGCTTTATCAGAAACAGCAGCAGGGAGGGACCAGGATGTCTCCTGGCAGAGGAAGGCCTTGTCACACCAGCAGAAGGATTGCCTACTCTGTTCAGCAGCATTTTAATGCCAAAGGGCTTTTAACAAAGCCCCTCTCCAAGGCACTTAAAGCTCCTAGGATGTCACAGGATGAGAAGTAGGATCTTTTAATGCATTACTAAATAGAGGGATAAAAAACCCAAACCCCACAAGACTAAGAATAAGCCCCAGTTTTTCAACAGAAAAGGAATATATCCAGTGATTTGTACTGCTCACTGCAGTCATAAGTGGCCTAGAAAGTAATTTAGAAGCAAAATGAAGTTTTTAGGTAAAGTAAGTCAGAACAGTGAAAACTGGAAGAGATTTTATATGTGTATATGTGCATAGAGATATTTTATATGTAGCATGTGTTAGTAGTTTTATACTGTACATATTACACATATAATATATTATAGATTGTGTATAAATCACTATATTTTATATACGTACGCAGGTCTACATAAACTAATACCCCACCCCATTTTTTGCCACCTTTCCCTGGTACCAGGCTCCAGGGCAGATGTGCAGGGAGGCAGCACAGCAGCGTGTGAGCTCCATAGGAGTTGATCAGCAGAAGCATCTTAGCAACAAGTTAAACACATTCCTTCACAGCAAACCAAGTGGCAAACCAACTTCCTGGGCTCCCTACGACCCCAGAAGCCAAACCCTCCTGTTCTCCCCTGGGGCAGCCCCAGCCCATCTCCACCGCAGTTCCCAAAGAGACCCTGAGGGCAGCGTTCACCTTTGAATGTCTGCACAGACCTGAGAGGTTGCAGCAATCAGCACACAACTGTTTCAATGCCTTCGCTTATTAGATGAAGTTCAAGCTCTCCCCCATTAAATTAACAAACTGACCTCGTGCTCCAATCGATCTCGAGGCACCTCTTGGCCCCTGGTACTCATCAGGATGCACACATCTATCCAGGAATCTTATTACAAAATAATTGTCAACAGCAAAATGCTCCGGGGTTGCAGCACAGCACACAGACAGATCAGGTGGCTTCCAGCTCAAGGGGACAGTCCTGCCTTTCCTAAGCTCTTGCTGCTTACAAAAAACCCCAAAAAACCAACAACTACAAAACCCAAAAACAACAACAAACAAAAAACCAACCAAGCAAAAAAATAAACACAAGACCTGCCTGGCCCTTTCTAAGGCTACCAGGACGCAAGATTTGTGCTCAAGACAGCTACAAAACTGCACTAGATCATGGATACCAACAACATCCCATCTCCAGTTAACACCAGCATTTATTCTCTGATGTATTAACAGATCTCTAGTGCAAGGAGGTATTTCACATACCTGTAAGGCAGGACAAAACAGCTCTCCATCTGCTCAGACTGGGAAAGCCAACACCCTGACCTCTCTCCCAAGAGCTCTGCAAAAAAATGGTGTTTTCCTTTAATCAGAATATCTGAGCTGATTTGAAATATGCAGCAGCTGAGAGCTCCCAGTTAAATGCCTGAGGAAAAGCTACTAAACATTTCTCAGGGCTAGAAAAAATGACAGAACCAGAGTCAAAGTATTGTCCTGTGAGGGCCCTGGCTATAACAGGTGAGGGGCAGCAGGTATATCCAGATTTGTGGCTGCCACCCATGAAAGGCACAAGCCAGTTTCCCTGGGAGCCCTTTGCCAATGTGTTAGATGTATGCATCCAACAGTGTAAGGAAAATGGTTTTTGAAATTTCAAAAGTCTCCAATCTCTCTTAGCCTTCTCTCAAGTCCAAAGCCCACTGTCCTGGAACACCAGTGGTCTCTTTACTTTTGAGGTGAATCAAAAGGGAGGAGGTGAATCCCCCCAGACCCTGCAACGTGCAGCACAAATCTGCCTCTGCTGCAACTCTGAGGTACTACCTGCCTGTCCCAGGGCATCAGCAGACCCCAAACACCCACCCCAACACCCCCAGCCCCACTTTGCACCCACACACTGCCCAGGCTGTGGGGCAGCCTCTCCCTCCTTGGGGGGCAGCTAAGAGCACCATTGCTCCTCAACCAGTCCAGTCCTGGACACAACACAAGCCTGGGAGCTTCTAGATTAATTCAGTTCCACGTGGAAGAGCTTTCCTTTTGACCTTTGTCATCCTCCAACAGGGATAAGAAATCTGCAATATAGCCCAGTCTCAAGAGCTGGAATAGGTATTAGAGAAGAATTAAGCATTTATCTTTAATTTGCTGTGCTTACCCACTCTTTGCTTTGCATACATTTGAGCACTCCTAGCACTGCTTGCCCTCAGGCTTCATTCAGCAGAAGGTTTTAGGTGCTCTTTAATTAATGCTTAATTTGTGTGGGCCTCTGCTTACAATTCTTATGCAAATCCTTATCAAATTGTATTCTGTTTTCAGCTGAGCTGGATCCAAGCCCTAAAAAGCTAAAAGAGGAAAGACAAATTGAGGAATGTATGTGCAGGTAATCAAGCCTTTCTTGTCCTCAGAGGCTTTGCAGTAACCTTGGGTCATGTGTACTACAAGTATAAATTTAGAGGAGAAATAAAGAGTGCCTTAATGGTTGAGTCTTGCAGAATGTTGGAAAGCAACTACCAATAAACACTTACTGGTGTGTTGGTTATTAATGTGATGTTTTTATGTAAATGCGTCTTCCCCTAGAAAGAAGATAGATTTTTACCAGAGGAGAAAAAATTAGCTTTTTCTGTATAACTTAATCACTGTGTATATTGCCTGGTACTAACATGGCATTTGATAAAGCCACATCTAGTATGATCTGTTTTTAATTTGTGCTCTTTATTACAGTTTGTTGTAGCTACCTAATTAAAATTTGTCAGGGAAGTAATCAGCCTTATTTCTGCAGTGAGATCAGTTTAATAAGAAAGTAATTTTGCAATTTGGTTTCATTAATTAATTAAGCAAAACCCTATACAATCCACGTAGTGGTGTATAAACCCAGGGATGCCATGACACCACCTACAATGTGCCAAGAAAAAAGGGATATTTACCTGTGGACATTCTATCCCCAGTGTGGTTTTTGCCCCTGCCAGCTTCAGAGAAAAAAGCTGTCATATAACGCTTAACCTGAATGTGTCTGCTAGTGCAGGTTTTCTTCAAACAAACCTCAGAAGAGCAATTTGTGGGGATGAAGGCAGAACAACTGGATTGAGAAAAATTCACCAACAAATGCAGGAAATGGGTCAGCATCTCTACATGGACTTCCTCCAACAGTCCCAGGTGTCAAAGTGAAGATGTCAAAGAAAACAAACCTTATACTCCTGGGAAAACAAATCAAAGAAATAGTGGGAAGGCTGTCTGGGCAACCATTGGAGGAGGGGGAAGGGTCTCAGGGTTGGCTTGTAGATTTTTCTGCTTGTCCCCACTGTAAGAACACGTGGACTGCCCAGCTTCATTTTCCAAACTCAAGCAGAGACCAGGCATCCATCAGTTTATCCAGTCAAAGCTGCCTTTCCAGAGAGCTCTTTTTGTCAGTTTGTAGCATTGACTAATACTTAACAAGGCTCCCAGTGACCACATGCAGCAAGACAAGACTCACTAAAATCAGCTCCCATGAAGCTTGCTCTCCTTTGCTCCAGTGATGCTTGAGTCCCCAGAGACCAACCAGCTTCTGTGTGTGAGAGGTTGCAGGAGTGGAAGAGCTCCTGGTATCCTGTACATCATTTATTGATCATCTCAGGAAAATCAGAGGCTTGATTTTGCCCACTGATGAGCTGCTGCATCTGTTTGGGCTGCTGGTTTTACTGGAAGAGTGAGACATTTTGGGCATTGGGGTCTCTCCCTGCCCAGAGGCCCTCAGTACTCCAGGTCCTGTTTGAGATTCAGTGGATCTTTGACAAAAAAAATCACACACTCATTTGTTATAAACCCAAATTTGCATTTTGGCCCAGAAGCTGTTGAACATTATTTGCTGTTTACCTTTGCTGGATGAGGACTCAGTTCTAGAGACACAAACCCTTATATGGGGTGGGGGGGAATAGCAGGTGAACAAAGTGGAGACATCTTCACTGGAAACCTTGTAAACCACTGACTGCAGTAAAAGTCGATGCAGGATTAAAAGCTGTCAACTCAAAAAACCATAAACTACCACCTCTTCTACATTTATGTTCCCTGACTGAGCTTGAAACAAAGAGATTTTATTTTTTCAAGAGACATTTCAGAGCACTCCTTTGAGGCTCACAAATTATCACACTTTGCAGAGAACATAATTCTGGGACAAAGCTTTTCCTCTGCTCTGTCTGAGCTCCTAAGGGGCTGTACCACATAGCATCTTCCCAACGCTCCTGGAGAAGGTTTTCCTACCGTGTACCTCCAATTTAACCACTTTCTTTGCAGGCTACAATGCAAAACTCCACCTCTCTCTGCAAAGAGACCTGATACAACAACCACTGGAGAGGATGTAGCTGCTGAGAAGCTTTCATGGGCCAGGACACACAGCAGCACTGAGAGGGGGGTGTGTATTACACAGGTACTTTCAAAGTGTTTGCACCCAGGGCAAGTTTAAACTTACAAAAAAAAGTAACACAACACTTGCTCTGAGGGAGGAAGAGACAAGGAAAACATGTCTCAGACTGCAGGATTCCCTCAGCATCTAGACTCTAGTGCCCCAGATATGAGGTCTTACCGAAGGTACAGTAACAGCAAGACAGTTGAAAAATGGACTTCTCTTCCCTGAAAAACTTATATGAAAAATTGTACATACAGTGTGTGTGGCCCTAGGCTCTCAGATGAAAGTTCAACATGCAGACCCTGCCCTGACTCACCTCAAAGTCAGTGCACTGGGATGTGAGGGCTCCCCTGTGATCTGTGAGAGCCCCTCAGGGATTAGGCTAAAGCCAGATTTTAAAAACTTTCTAAATTCAGCAGGCCAAAGAGTTAAGGCCAAATACAAAGCAAGAAGTCATAGGGAGAAGCTGTAGGTGGGCTAATTAAAGAATGAGAAGCCTGCCTTCCTGAGCTGATATTTGGAAATGGAAGCTGAAGATCTGAGGTTGAAATTCTCCCTGACCCTCATTTCTCCTCTGGCAGTCATCTGAAAGCTCATGTAACTGCAGAGATGATTCAGACTTTTCAGAACAGAACTTAAAGCTCAGATCCAAGTCTACAGAACCTCCCAAGGTTCATACCTGAATGGGACAAATCCCAACACAACCCCAAGCACACAGAGGTCAGGTCTTGACTGGCTACTCTTCATGCCACTTTCACTTCTGAGGGTATCAGATACGATGTTCCCACTTGCTGAGGTAGAGGAAGCTGCAGATTTCATCAACTCAGCTGCTGCTCAACCCCTCAGCACTTGCTGGGCTCTGCTCTGAGAAATCAATGACAAACTCCCTTTGCTCCCAACAGGAGTAAGCTAGGAACAAAATAAATCACAACAGTAGCCTTTTTAAGCAAGCTTACAGCCAGCTCCCTGAGGATGCAGCCAGACATGCTGTCTGCACCCGATCAGCTTCAAAGCCAACAGCTGAGAGTGCTCAGGGTAGCCACAAATAGTCTGAGATAATAAAAGAGCATCTTCCACAGTCCAGGTGCAAACTTCTGCCTATTTGTAACTAAAAGAAGATGCTGGGGCTCTTCCAAGTACGTCCTTCTGCTTCTGAGCATCAGGTGGGACTTTCAAGGACTGATGCAGATCGAGCCGTGTATCCCATTCACTTTGTTCAGAAGCTCTTCCAGAAACCACCACAGTGCTTTGGCTCCTGTGAGAGGAGCCCAGTGTAGGCTGGAAACCAGCTCAGCTCTGCTACATGTGCTCACAAGGTGCTTGGTTTATCTGTGACTCTTGTTCCTTCCCTACAATTTGAATATCATTGCTATTGAGTTGTTCAGGAATTGCATCTTACTTTGAATTTTCACCATGCTTAGCACAAGGGGCTTTTGATCCAAGCCAGGGACTCAGGGTGTTGCTCACAACACATCAAATTGGGATAAAAAGGGTTTGCACACGATGAGATGACAGAGTGAATTGATCTGATAAAAGGCTCTTAAGTCATTAATTCAAGTCATGCAAGATTTAGAAACATTTCAGCAATAACAAAAACTCTGTTAGAGCCTTAGCAATTTCAAAGAACTTTTTCTTAATTGGCTTCACAATATTTTTTCCTTTCATTTTTTGGGGGTTTTTTTTGCAACAGAGGGATGATAGGAAATTTATGCTCCCAGCATCACCAGTGGTTCTCAAACAATCCTTTCAGGGCTGTGCTCTGTTTTCTTTGCCTGACTAACAGGAAACCTGCCCAGAGACTCACATTCAGTCCATCTTCCCACCCTAGAAAAGGAGTATCAGCTGATATTCTAGGCTTCCACAAATCTACCTGGCCAAAAAACAAGGTGACAGGGAAAGGGACTGAGTAACACACCAGGGACACAGTATCAGTGTTGAACTGTGATACCAATGGGGGTGATCCCACTCCTGGGGAGCAGTCATCCTCAGGGCACTGGGATACCAGTCCCTCAGCAGGGGGATGAGTTGCAGGGATGTCTCTGTGTCTCTGAGCAAACAGACAGAAATGCTGCCTGCTGGTTCTGTCACTTCCTGCCACAGGCTGGATACTGCCTGGTTTTGCAACCCACCATCACAAAAAGGGGCTTGCTATTAAGAGGTTTTATTTGTAGCAGGACCAGTTGTGAATGTTTAGCCTCCAGATGAGGCTGTGTCCTGGCTGAGGTCCAAACCCAGCACCTTACCTGCTGAGCTTCATTTCAAAACCCACCACATCCATTTGCATTTCTTCTTTCAGCTCCATCCCACACTGCACAGAGACCTCCCTTCTCCAAACAGTTGGCTGCTGGTCTTCCACTATAGTCTTTCCTTCACATCAAAATCCATTACAAAACATCATCTTAGCTCCTGAAAACACTAAGAGCCTTTTTATGTGAAAGAGTTAAATCTCATTACTCAGCTGGCATTAATTTCCTTCTTTTAACACTAGAGGGTTTGATCCCTTCCTGTTAAAAAGTCATGCACCAAAGCTAAATCATTCTTGTCTTCTCCTTTCCAGCCAAGGAAGAAGAAAAATCTAAAAAGGCTCCAATGTTTTGCTGGCTCGTTCATCCTGGTAGAGTCTTATTAAATCCTTACAGAGCTGCTCTCTTCCTGGTGCATGAGACTGCTTTTCATGTCCTAGAGGGATGTCACGGTGGGATAAATGTTGGCTCTGACCCAGGACTTTGTAGGTAAGAATCAAACCAAATATTAGGATGATGAGCATTTAATACTGAGGCTCTGTCCCTAATCAATATCACTCAGTTCCAATACAAACAATTTATTAGCCATCCTTATTTCCCACTATCCCTGGTCTGGACCACCTCTTATCTGGTTTCTGCTTTTCAGTTTCATGGAACAGCAGATTCAGCTGCCTGGCATGTTTGGGTCATCCCCCAGGTCATACAAGCACAGCACTGCCAAAGATGCCCTGCAAATGCTGGACTTAAATTCCTTCCATTGTGATCTCCAAATGAATAGAGCAGTTGGAGGAGGAAATAAAAGTAAACAAAAGTAAAAAAACCCTTCCCTTCAGCAGCGTTAATGGTGGGGTGGAAACCACACAGACTAAAATCAATCTTTACCTAAGACAGCAACAGATTTTGTGGTCACTGCCCATTGTGAAACCTATCCCTGGTGGTGCCCTGCTCAGGGCTCAGCCCCCTGGGGTGACTGGGAGAGCCTGGGGGAGCTGGGCAGCCCTGCCTTGAGGGATGGGGCTGCACATTCTGTCTCCCCATCATCTCCCACACCACTGTAGGGAGAGGATGGAGAGGTCTGGGAGAGCAAGGACTGCCTTTCCCTGGCATTAAACTGGGCTGGGGGTTGCCCCCAGCTCTTACCTGGTCTTGGACCCAGCAGGAGCCAGTCACTCACCCTCCCAATGCACAAATGTGGTGGACACAAACCCCTGAGGACAGACTTTGTGGAGTGTTTCAATAGAGGAGTAAGTTCAGCCAGGCTTGGACACAACTTTATTCCATTTAAAAGGGACCAGCACAGGGTATCCAGGCACACAGTGGTATCTCTTGTGTAGCTCGCTCACACTTTCCTCCTATGGTGCCAAGCCATTTCTTCTTTAAAATCACTGATCATTTTGTGGTTTTCACATTTTTGATCTCCTGCAGCAGGTCAGACATTAGAGTGAGACTGACTAACAAGATCATGAAATCTTCAAAATTAATTTTGTTCTCTGACTCCTCATCCAAGGAAGAAATTATTTCCTGGTATTTTGGTTTGTTTTCTTGGCCCTATGGAGGATTTTAAAAGAAGAAAAAAAAGAAAAAAAAAGAAAAAGCATGAAGTTCCTTTTTTATTGCATTGTTAGAAAAAAGACATCTACCTATGTAAATATTAATGTATTTTTTATTTTCCCATTCAGGCTGTTATGTCCACATTCATATTAGTTTTTCAGAAGGTATCAAAAGAAATTCAAACAGAAATATCATTGCAATCAGAAAGGAGAACAACCAGTCCTCAAAGGTTCCATCAGAATCCAGAATACATTTTTAAAAGACATCTAACCATGACTGAAAATCTGACAGTGATAATGATATAGCTGGCAACTGCTAGGAAAAAAAGGGAATCCTGTGTCTTGATAAAACTGGGAGGAGGAAACAACCAACCAACCATCTTAAATTTAATATTCAAATATATACAAATACATATTGTGAAGGTTTCAGAAAGTGTTGATTTTATAGGCATAATTTTTGCACTGCTACTCTTGATCCTCTTGGGCATTCCTGTTGGAATGGATTATTAAAATTCTGAAACATATCTATTATTTATATTTCCTTACAAAAAAAAACTTTCTAGAGTTCCAGGGTAGTTTTTTAGCTTAATAATACCCAAACAATCTCAGGATCCCAAGCTTAATTGCTTCCAGTGATACTTCCAATTCTTTTTCAATAAGCTGCCTGGTTTCTAATTTGGTGCCAATTTCCCCATCCCAACCAGCCATGTGATTTTGTTATTTTTGGAAGTAAAGGTATTACCTCTCTCATTTACTTATTTGAGCTCTTTTTTATTAGTCCTACATAGCTTTTCCTACCACTTGATGATTTTTTTTTTCTTTTTAATTTAGGGAGGGGGAAAAAAACCCCGCACAGGAAGTTTACAGCCACAAGTGCTGCTATGGTAGTTTTTCCCCACACCCAGCCAGGTGGGTGAGGGCTTTCTGCAATTCTTCACCACAGTGAACACAGCTCAGTGGCACAGGGCTGGCTCCCAGTCCTGGCTCAGTGCTCTGGGAAACCACCAAACACCTCATTAAATGCCATGGATTCCTTCCCTTCATAAATCCGGCCTCCTGTCATCATCCAAGGGTTTTAATTTGGTTGGTTGGTTGGGTTTTTTTTTTTGCAATTGCCCTGTTTTCTTTAAACTAAATCAAGCAGGCATCAGTTGTGGCTTATTGCTGTCCCCCTCCTTTGGCCCTGTGTTAGACACAGGCTCAACATAAAGCAACTAATATGTATTCTAAACAGAATATGTTTGTACCAAAGCCCTGAAGTCTCACTTGGGATTACCCCATAGACTGATGCTTGCCAAACTGCAGGACAGAGCCTGAGCTGCCATTCCTGCACCCAAAGTGCCCAGCCAGGGCTGTCCCAGTGCCACCCCCTCACCTGTATGAAATGCCAAAACTGGGATTGCAGTAAGCTCTTGGTTTCAGCTTTGCTGAGCTTGCTCTCGGGATCAGCATAGTTGTTATACACCAAAGCTGCTGTAGCAAAAGCCTTTTCAAGGTCTGAGCCTTTTCTTAGAGCTGGAGGGAGGAAAAGTTTATTAAAAAAAAAAAAGGCTTTTGAGATATAATTGAAAGGAATCTGTTAGAACCATCCTGGGTAGGTGGAAATCTGTGTTGTTTCATTAAAGTTAATGAGAGTGAAACTGTTTATACCCACAGAGGATCTGGCCCAGATTTTATTTGGAGTGGGCCAGCAACATGCCTCATATCCCATGCAATCACACCCTGAAGGAAGCTTTCCTTTGGAGCTGGGGCTGTGACACAGCACAGGGCTTGAGACCCACTTGGTCTATCCTGACCCTGGGCATCCAGTAAGGACCTGCCACACCATGGGGACAGGCCATGGTGAACATCTCCTGGGAGCATTTGGACTCCCAGAGACCTGCATCAGGGAAAACATGGCCCATTTGGAAGCCTGGCTGCACAGGAACATCCATGTCTGGGCACCAGTGCTGCACTTCAGTATCATGGCACATTTGGGATTTGGGCTGGATTCATTCCCCCTACTCGTGCATGACTCTGAAAGGCTGTATGCTCACAAGCCCCTATTAGCAGAGGTTACACAGATGATTTATGTTGTGATTTTTTATGAAAAGGCAAGCACAGGAGGAGATGTGAAAACACAGGAGTACGTGGCACAGGGACCCATGAGACCCTCTTGACTTGCATAGGCTGAGGATCTGCACAGCCTCTGCAAGCCCTGTGACACTGCCAGAACTTTCTGCATGTGGGCTGTGAAAGACCTGAACCCCAAAGGGGCAATGAAGGGGTCCCCTTACCTTTGATTGATGCCAGCTGCTTGGCTATGGGTATGCTGCTGGTGAGAAAGCAGAGAGGCACAATTATCACTCAGTAAAATTGTGTCGGGTATTTAATTTCTCCATGAATGAGCTTGCTCATTTCTGTTTTATTTGATCCCCCAGGAACTCAGGGCTTCCCAAGGGAGAGTGTCTTTGCTTCACAGTGGAAAGGAAAATGGCCTCTACAAGCAGCACTAGGACATCACACAGCTTCTAATCCCTCACCTAAGTGAGTAGCCTGGAGTTGTTACTGAAGCTATTAATTTTAAGTGAGGGACATTGAAACATACTTAATGTAATTTCTTCAAGAACATGAAAGAGGTCCCAGAGTTTTATACCCATTCCCAGGAAAGTAGAGAGCAGTCTGCCATCCCCTCCTCACCAGTGCTCTCAGTCTGGAGCAGGCACATAGATTTTATTTCCAGCAGGACTCACATTTGTGAGAAGCACCTTCCTGCTTTCAATCAAAACCTAAAACCTGCTTACCTTGTGCTGAATAGCCAGAAACTAATTATAGAGTGTGATAGAGACAAACACACCCAAGACAAATGGCAGATCACCCAGATGCCATAACAAAGATGACTTACCTGGGCATGCCTGCAGCAGCTGGAGGGCCTTGTTTGGTGGAAGCAGGAGCTGGCTGACTGACTGAGTACTGCTTTGTGCTGGGAACACTTGTTCTGCAGCCACACATCTCGAGGCTGGGGTGTTTGTGATCTCCAAGCAACTGGAGTAATAGCAGCAGGTGGACTGAAGCTCTGCCCCGTGGAAGCAGCCTGCTTGTAGCCATGCCTATCAATAATGTAAACACTACCTGGGAATTGTGGAGCCAGGTAAATATGCCAGTCTGCTGCAGCCCCTGGACGGCACTGCTGGGCTGGCAAAGGTGGGGCGTGTATTTTATAGGGGAATTTGACAGAAACAAACCAAACTCTTAATGGAACCTGGATCCTCTTAAACCCGTGGGGGTGTAACTTTACATCAGGAATAACTTTGACACTGCATCCATTTATTCATACAAATTATAATTTTAATGAGACACTTGCCCCGTGTGGGATAATGCAACTTGCCCCAAGCTATAGAGTGAGTTATTCCTACAGCCAGAGTTGGAATCCAAGAGTTTCCTAGTTCCTGATCCAGCATTGATCCTAGGTGAGCACACTCCTACTCTAATATTTACTCTATTTCCCTGTCACAGTGCAGAGAGACCTGCTCTGCCCCCAAACCACTTCCAAAGCAGCATCCAGCAGGGAGCCTCTGCTGTGGTTCCCACCCGAAGAGAGAGTGCCTGCTCCCAAAAGCAGCACGGAGCCATATGGCAGAGCAGTCGCACATTAGCAGCACTGGAAGGGCTCCAATGAACTTTGTTATTTATTGGCATGGATATCCCTATTAGAAAACACAGCTTGTCACACTGCCTATCTCCATGCACAGGCTCCTCTCTGAGGATCCTTCGCCTAGAGGTGTCTAGACAGGATAACTTCAGCTTAGAAGACCAAGCAGCCACTTTAATTCCAGGGTGGTCTGTTAATAGGTAGTGACTTCAACTACCTCATCCAGCTCATCATTCCTAGTGAAAGGTAACAATACTGATGTTAAAACTAAAGTTAAAAGACTTTATGTAACGGGACACACAAAGGAGACTGCAACAGATGGCCTAGAGAATTAAAATGTTTTCCTCATTTAGTAGAAGCTAAATTACTGAAGGCTAATGAATAAGGATGTTCATCACCTTACCGTTCCTGGATTTTAATTATCTTAAAAAGCATGGGAAAAGAGAACCTTTAATTTTCCATCTAAGAGTGTCATTACTCAAACAATTCAGAGCCTTTTTCTGAGAGGTTTAAGCTGTCTTAGATCTCTAGTGCATTCTTTAGGACTGGCTCATGAATAAAACAGAGCCTGTAATTGCAATGACGAAGCCAAAACACATATAATCAATGCTCATTATTCCATCAATTAACACACTAAAATTAAACAAGAATTCAGGCTTAGTAATCTGCCATCGGCTTAAAAAAAAAAAAAAAAGTCTTGATATCATGTTGAAGTAATAATTCCCTTTCACATCTGTTGAACCATACAAGGAGGCATGAAAAGCATTACATCCCAGTTAATACGTGGAATGGGGATGTTTGGTCTTAGCGTCCAAGATAAAAAATGAGAGTGAGAAACAGACTCAGTTGCCTGTTTATCAGTGGCAGACACTACCGTGAGCGGGCTGGCAAACCCAGCCCTCTGTGTTTTGGGATCTTTCCACCGCAGATCAGATTTCAGCTCACAGTTGTTTTAATCTCACCGACTTTTGAGAGCCTGAGCTCTAGAACAGGTGATTTGCTTTGCTGGGGCAGTAGCAAGTTCAAACAAACCTGAGGTTCATTATCCCTCGAGGATACACTAATTAGCGTATGCAGGAGTGTTTGTGCCTGACAGATAAAGGGTAGCATGAGGATAACCCTTGCCTTTGCAGATGATCAGCTTTGAAGACAGACAGATTTTGGCTGTGTGTGTTGCTTGAGTATTCTGGTCAGCAAGGTGTGTGTGGAGCCAGGCCACCTGCTCTGTAGCTATTCTGGTACTCACTATTTATGTTTGAAATACCCAGGTGCCTTTATCGGTCAATTTTTAGCGTGTTTCACACGTTAACAATCCTGTCTGCACAAAATACACAACCTGCCACTTCAAACTGCAAAATCTTTACAGGCAGTTCACTTAAAATAATTGCCACTGCAAAAAAGTCACAGCCTCTGCTTCACTTTTGGTATTTTCCCAGAGCTTTCCCCTCCCTTTTTAAGGAAATGCTTTCTGCATTTCAAGAAGGCTGATGTTGTGACACGTGTGTGTGTGCACGACAGAGCCCTGAGACCCCCTTAGAGATGACCCTGGGCGGGGCAGGGGAGAGAGAGCCTGCCCACAGCAGGAAAGGGAAAAGGGAATACCTGCAACAGGAGATACACACATACCTCCTGGCCTCGCAGGCTTCATTCCACCAGCAAACCCTTCAGGAGCTGCAGGAGAAGAGCTGCTAACTCGCACTCAGGCAGGTAATAGCTTGAATTCCTCATCCAGGGAAGCTGTGGCTGTCCTGTTCCTGGAAGTGTTCAAGGCCACGTTGGACAGGGCTTTGAGCAACCTAGGGTAGTGGAAGGTGTCCCTGCCCATGGCAGGGGGTGTGGAAACAGATGATCTTTAATCCTGAAAATGCTATTGCCAAGTCATTTTCCCTCTGAAAAGTGTTTTATTATAGGACATTTAGACTTCAGAAAGGCAGCTATATTCTTAAAAACGTAAAATCTCATTAACGGCGGACAGAGCAATAAAAATGTAAGAACAGAAACTAAATGCACAAAACAGGATGCCTCCCTGCTGAACTATTAAAGTTTCCTATGGGAATGCTAAGGTCTTCATAAGATAGCATTGACAAATGATGGGATAATCAGCACCAGATATTAATAGAAAAATACAAATTATTGCTGATGTTAAAGAATTCCAAAAGGAAAAGCTCTTGGGTTTGGCAGAAAAAGGAAATAAAAAGAAATCCTAAAAAAGAATATTTAAGTTCTGGAGAGCATGAGCTAAGTAGACCATCCACTCACACACATTGGGAATTTTGACTCAAATCTATCTCAAAACTAGTAGACAAAGGACTAAATACTTGTTACATGATATGGCATAATATGAGAAGAATTTTTTCAGAAAAGGATTAAATAATACGTGGCAGTTGTTACTCAGTAGTTTTTAATCTGTCTGTCATATTAACTGTGAAACTCTGGAGATATTGTCAGGAGCAGACTACAGGGAAGTGCGATGCATGTTGATGCCACTGCCTCTGTCATCAGCATATCACAGTTTCAGCCAAGACTGATGCAGGGCTACAGCCTGGATTGCTCTTTCAATTTGAGAGCATATAAAGATTGGAAATAATTAACCTAATCAGGTCAGGCAGTTGCAACATGAATTCATGCAACAAGAGCACAAACCTTCTCCAAGTCTTAGCCGTCACTGAGGCTCTGTTATGTGCAGCTCAGTGGCCACACTGAAGGAGATTTGGTCATCAGGAAAAGTATCACACACACAAAAACCCCAACCCCATCCAGCCAGGGCAGAGCCCTGTGGGCTGTGTTTGCATCTGAACTCATCCTTGTCTCCTGGATGTGCTGGGCAGGAAGTGAAGCAGGCTGCAGAGCCAGTGGTAGCCAGAATTATCCTCCCTGGCCTCTTCAGCCCCTTCCCATGGAGGCATTGATGCTCCAGCTCTGCAAAGTGCATCCCCTCCCCAGCCAAGAGCAATGGGGGAAACCCCAAACCAGCAGGTGAATGTGCCCCTTCCTTGGCCTCTGAGGCACCTGGAGAGAAATTCCTGTGCTCCCCCCTCCCCACCACACTTACCAGATGTACCTTCCTCTCCTGCATAGCCTCACACTTGATAATGCAAACATGCTCCTAACTTGGGTAGCTGAGAAATGGGCTATAAAGAGAAACACATGGGAAAACAGGAGGGACAGCACAGAAGATCAAGGAACATGTTTTTTCTCTCCCAGGCTGACCTAGTTATTTAACTAACTGGCAGAGATACTCACTAATGATGAAGTAGGAAAGCAACGAGGCTGCCAGCAGCAGTTTCACAAAGGATGCTTAAGTTTAGTTTGCTATTTGTCTTAAATCCAGGTAACATGTCTTTTCCATCAGTTGCTCAACCCTCGGCTATGCAGTCACCATCCCCAGCTGAAATAAACTTTCAATTTCTCAACAACTGCAAAAGGATGTGATAAGACTCAAATCCAGAGCAAGACAGAGGAAACATTCAAATAAATTTTCTTACATAACACAGACAAGTGCGTGCATCATTTTTGTTTTCACTTTTGCTGCTGCCATACTTTGTTAATCTGAGCAGCTATGGATGAAGAGATTTTTCTTCCCTCCTAATTCAGAGTGAAGATTACAGTCCCCAAAGGATAACAACTGGCTCAGCTGTTCTGTACAGCAGCAAGGAGCTGGGGTACCTGTGAAGATCTGGCCAGCTGGGTAAAGCAAGGACAAGACTTCCATGAAAGCATGTGCCTCTTACACTACTTCTTGTTAACTCTTCCACCAGTTCTGCCCTTCATGAGAAAACCTTAGACCTGGAGTTATACAAATAGTACCCAAAATATGACATAAGCTTAATTCTGTTCCCAGCCTTGTATTAGAAACTGCCCTTTCTCCAGGGGTGTGAACTCCAGAAAGCTGCAGTCCTGTGCTCACATGGTTAGACAAGAATTTCATCTGGTTTGAAATGCAGGAATAAATCAAAGCAAAACTTATTTCCATCCCTCAGCATTGGACAGAAAAGTTTAGGAAAGGGACCCTGCTGATGTGGGTGGGAAAGTTCATGAAGAGAAAGCGAGTTGACAAAAAAACTATTTCTAGTGGGCAAGCTTAGATATAGGAGCTTCATTTGGGATATTCCTCAGCAACTAATAGAAAGGGAATTAAAAAGAACAATAACAACAACAACAAAAACAGAGTAGAAGCAGGACTATGTGGGAGAAGGTATGAAGAGCACACATCCAATCACAACCCTTGCCACACAAACAGATTTCCCTTTCTCCTGACTTGCTGATGTCTAACTTTCTTCCAAACTTAAAAGAAGAAAACCCAACCAACCAACCAACCAACCAAAAAAAACACCTCCCCAAACAAACAAACAACCCCAAAACCCAAAAAACCCAAACTAACCAAGAACCAAAATAACATTTTTCATTAACCCAGAGAATTGTATTTTGCCTTCATTTGGAATAGGAGAACATTTTGATATTCCAGTTTGTTTTCTCTACAACTCACACATAGCTTTCCAGCAATCCTCAGGACTGGGATGGTTAGCACAGTACTGGGCTAGTCCTACTGCCAGTGGAAAGAGAGGTAAAGAGGCAGGCAGGTATTAAACTGCATTTTAATTTAAACTTTCAATTTTTTTAAAAAAACTTGTGATACTGACCTTTAATGACAGGTGTCTGCAGAAGTGTCGTACTCCACTGTACATTACAACAATCCCCACAAAAGTGTCGGAAAACAGTAAGAATATGACCAATAAGGTCAGGCACAGGAATAGTTATTTTTCTTTAATAGTTATCTTCATTATTTGGCAGTGACATTTCAATATTAACATACTCTGAAAACATGCATTGTATGCAATAACTTTATTAGGGTCAAATAGATATCACAATATAGATTCATCCACTGAGTAGCCATAAATTGGTTACAACAATCATAGAAGAGACTAAGCTGTTTTAAGCTAAGATGCTTTCAACATTACAGCTCATACAATAAGATTATATACTGATACACTTTGATCTAGAAATGCAGATGATCAGTTTTGATTAGTACATTGTGCTTCAGGCTTTCATTTGTGTCAATGCATCCCATATGCTGTAGTGAGGGAGGGCTGAATTTCCCAGGGAGGAATCCAAACAGGCTACAAGTCTGGCTCTGGCTCTTTTAGGATGAGTTCCTCTGAGCCTGGGTTATTTGGTCAATCCAGTTACATTCTCCATTAGCACCAAGCTATTGCTCAGAGCAGCAATCTAACAGAGGGATATCTAACAATCTTGAAACAGCACGGACAGGAAGGTTTTCTTCTCATTAGAGGGCATAAAGGAATATTTATGCTTTGTAAGGTCACAACAAGACGTGCGGTTTTCATGTTGCTCTATCAAGCAACAGGGAGTTTTCACATGATTTTGTATACTGATATCTGCACCTCTGTTATCTTAGTTAAATAAATACCTTTGTAAACATATAACACAGTTACTTGGTCCTTATTCTCCACAGCTCACGTTAAAAGATTCACAAAACATCCATAGAAATAGTGATTTATAGAAGGAATACTTAGCTGAGTTAAATGGAATAAACATTGGTCAGGTACCATATATACTACTGAATGCCATTTCAAGGAAAAACAGTTTAGTTACAAAGCATTCAGAACTTGGGTAAGCCATATATTCAACTCTGCAAAATATATAAAAGATGCATACTTCTTTTAAACAGACATTTAACAAAATGTAGTGGCAGAAGTCGAGAAGTTCCATTTACACAGTCCAGACATTTGGTAGTATGAAACTGCTTATCCATGCACTAAATTACAGATGGATGACTCAGTTAACTGAAATAATAGTAAAATCTTGTGAAACAAAAAGGTATAACCAAAACAAACGCTCTGAAGAGTCACAGACAGGCAGTTTTGAAAATTTAGGTGCAATGTTACATGCATGGATATACAGAATAATCTGTAGAAATCATAGTAAAACACTTCCGTTTTTCACCAAAATGCAGAAGGAAATTCAATTAATATTATGCATATTAAATACTACAGACTTGAGGCTACAAAAAGCTTCTACCATCTTAACACATACAAAACTACCATAAAGTTATCTCTACAGTACGTACTACAACAGCAACCCCAGGTCACCGGCGAGGAGCACATCCCCTGTGTCTGGCTAGTCAGGGAAAGAAAGGCCAACTCCAGCCCCCTGGCCACCTCCCATCTGCCAAAGGAGGTGGGCTTAGACCTTCAATGGACATCAAACACCATGTTGTAGCATTAATTTATGTAGAACCCTTAAAAATCTGGTGCCACTGAAACTTGAGACTTGTTAAACTCTCTACTTGCGAGGGATGCGAGAGCTTGCGCTGCGCGAACCCTAAATTTGATTAGCGAAGGAGGTTGGCCCGCTCTGCCCATAGCTCTGGGACTGGCCATATTCACCCACCTGGCCATAGGAGCCTGGCTGGTTGTAGCCACCAGCTGGCCCGTAGCTGTCTTGGTTGTAGCCACCTTGGTTGTAGCCACCGGGCTGCTTCTCCATGGTGTCCGCAGCGTGCCGCTGGCCTGAGGAGTGCCAGCCCGTCTCCTTAAACACAAACCAAATGTTGCCTGCCCAGAGGATAAAGTTCAAGTAGCCAAAGACCTGGGTGGGAAGAAGAGGAAGCTTGTCACCAGCAGCCACAGTCTCACAGCTCAACCTAACGTTATGGACCCTGCATGGTCTTGGGAGAAAGGAAAGCTGCTCCCAACCCCTCCTTCCCAAGGACAAATGGCCTCAAGCTGTGCAAGACGAGGCTCAGATTGGTTGTTAGAAAAATATTCACTGAATCTATTGTCAAGCACTGGAACAGGCTGCCCAGGGAAGTGGTGGGGTCACCATCTGTGGGGTAAGTGTAGATGTGGCACTTGGGGACATGATTTAGTGCTGGACTTGGCTTAGTGGTTGGACTCTATAATCTTAGAGATCTTTTCCAACCAACCCAAATGATTCTATGATTCTCCCAAAACCTGATGGAAAATTTTCTCAGCTTTGAAAACAATTCCCAAATTCACCTCCCTTAGCTGTAGCTCAGAAGGTGTCTGCTTTGCTTTTTGTTGCCAAAAAAAAGGTTGAGTTTTTAGACCAAATTTTTTTTTGTTTGAAAACATAATCTAGTTTAAAGAAATTGTGGAAAGATAAAATTGAAAGAAACTAATTAAAAAGAGAGATCTTAATTGGTCAGGTGGCCTAGAGGGATTTTTTGTGTTTGCTTTTTTTTTTTAACATGCTGAAGTCCAATTTTAAGTTGGTTTTTTTGAGGATTTTTAGAGGAATCTGTTAGGCAAAAACCTTTCCCTCCTAAAGCAGCATGCAGACCCCTTTGCAAAAGAGTTGCTGTGAGTAAGTTAAAAGCAGAGGAGCAACCAGTGCTCTTGGACAGACACTTTGCCTTTTCCCCATCCCAACTCTGCATCCTCATCCTGCTGCTGCTCCATGGCAGAGCTGCTGTGAGTCACAGCCTGCCTTTCCCTGCAGCAAGGCTGCACTTCCAATTAAATCATGTCAGCTACCTGGTTTACACCAGTCAATTTAGGTCAATACTCGGGTAAAAGATGAAAATACATTGCAAGGTAAGGGTGAACAGCAGCAATCAAAGTCACTTACAACCGAAGTGTTGAGGCTTGACATAACAGGGCTGCGAACAGGCAAGCATTTGTTGGACTGCTGTTTGCAGGCAGACATCAGCAGCAGCACTTCATCAGGGTCAGTTGCAACCTTTACATCTGACAGTCCTTTAGCCCAAGCAGATGAGCTCACTAGCCACAAGAATGAGAAGACCACTGTCACAATGAAATCCTAAAAGACAAATTAGTTAGAAGCATTATACTGGTGTGTCCATTGGAAAGGAAGAAGTATTAAAAATCACCAGAAAACCGAAAGCTTGTGTCAGAGGGGAGAAATACCAAGAGCTTGTTACTTAGTGGAAGGTTATGTTACTGCCATCACCCATAGAGCTAATTTTCAGAAGTGCTTGACATGCCTAATGGGGCAGAGCCCCTTGGCTGACATTAGCACCTCTGGCCTTGAGGTAAGATTCCCACAAACACGTGGCTGGTACCCAGGATGCTGAGCTGCCTTGAAAATGTGGCTGTTCACAGCACCATGCTGATGCATTGGGATGAATTACAAAATAAACACGACTGTAAAAGAAGCTGGGCCCTTCTGAAGGCTGGGTCTTGCCCTGGGTACTCCTACAGACAGTCAGGATAGGTTTCCAATAGGAAGTGTTTCTGTCTTAGGGAAAACCTGAAATTGGCTAATTCTCAGGTACCAGATGAGGAGTTTTCTCACCAGCCACAGGTAAGGCCAAATGTCCCTGCTGCACAAGCCATGCAGCCACTAATTACCATGAGTGAGCAAGTAAACAGCAAGACTTGCCAAGCAGAGACTCCCCCCTGGCCCAGTAGAGCACTGGTTCCTAATTTCCATCCACGTGAAAAGAGGGGAGAAGGTGGGGTGGTCCCTCCAGGTTCCAGCAGCTCTGCTATGATCCACTCTGCTCACTTTTCCCTCGAAAGACTCTCGGGAGCATGCACAGGCATAAACTTCTCCCTGTCTTAGCCAGAGCAAGTGGCCAAGTGACACTGTTGTTGTGTGGGTTTGGGGGGAAAGGAGGGAGGAGGTGTGATTTTTCAAGCTTTCTTGTGTCTTGCTAAAACAGAAGAGCCTTTCTGCTGTCATATTTCATCCCATCTGTCAGCCCACAACAGATGGCAGAGGTGCCAAAGTCTAACATACCACTAACTGCATCGCTGCGTCTTGATATCCCACCTCCCATGGGGCTGCTTCCCCTTCCCCCTTGCAAAAGAAAGGTGTGCATGGAAGGAAGGGAAAACACTCATTAAGTACTCAGTGTTTCAGGTTGCTTCTGAAAGAAATAAGCAATCCCTAGGAAACACCATTCTCATCCACAAGCACACCTGACATTTGGGGAAGGAGCTCTCCGTGGCCCTACAGGGGCTGAGGCTCCGTCACGGCGGAAGAGGCACCAGACGATAAAGCCGCTGCACACGGGAGCCATGAACAAAGGATGTCTCCACTGACGCAGATGGGATTAAATTAACTGTGCTTGGATGCTTTCCCAAAGGATACATCCTTCTCTTTTAACAATTTGTTTTCTGCAGGCCTATGTCTGCCACCGAGCTCTGAGTTCCTCTGACCTCCTTCATGCTGCCCAAATGGGCTCTCTTGAGGAGTGTGAAGCCCAGGAGCTGACAACTCCCTTAACGCCACTCCGTGATTTCCAGCAAAAGAGATTACTGTATCTCATATGTCTTAGCAGTGAATGAGAAACAGATTCCTAGAGGCAACAGCTCAGTTGCAAACATTTCCTAAAAAATCCAGCTGGTAGAAAGAAACACGAGATGTCTGCTGAGTTGTGGATGATGATGGGAGATGCTCTTTATTTGCTGTGAGGTTTGACATGCTATCAACCCAGATGCCAAGCTCCCATGCAGTTTTGGACTGACACAAGAGATGGGGACACAGCAGAGTTTTGGGGAATGTATTTTCCAAATGACAAGCAACCCTTTCCCAGTGCCACCACACTTGGAATAAACTAAATCCAGCTCTGAAATATGTGCACTGGCAGTGCCAATTAAAGAAATGCATAACAGCAGGTAGAAATTTGATGCAGAGATAAACTGACTAAAACTAATGCAACACAGGAGATCAAACTTGCTAAAAAGAAAGAAATTTTAAAAGCAAGCAAAGTTCTTGAAGCAGGTGACAGCAGCAGGGGTACAGAGCTGCTGTTGAGCTCACAGGTCCTGACCCCATGTTGGTGAGGCTCATTGCACAAATTACTGCATCTGTATGAGCCCCTCAGTCTGACTGCTGCTATAGCCCAAGGCTGTAAGTCCTTCCAGAACATCCCATGGCACTGTGCAGTTGAGGGGATGGCCCTAAAGGCATTAAGTACTTAATGCTATTTTTCAGGTCTTGTCTTCCCCATCACACCCCATGCTCCAGCCTTCTCCTGACTTCCTCTGCTCCAGTGTGCCAGGGTGTTCACAAAGTCTAAAACCTTGCCCTCTCTGCTACAAACTCCCCTATTCCAGAGCAGGCCAGAGCCTTGGGGAAAGGGTCCCTGCTCCTGGGGTGCCAGGATCAGCTCTTGTATAGAGGAACTCCCAAAAACTGTAAAGTCTGGCTGCCTGCAGGAAACATACTGAACCAGAAGTGAAAGAGGCACAATGGGACTCAAAAAGGAAAACATGCAGCCTGTCCACCAGCTGGCCAAGGAGACAGGACAGAAAGGCTAAAGGAACACTGGGATTTTTTCAGTAGGTGTTCTCATCAAGGCTACATGGCCAGACTCAGGCTCTCAGATGACTTTTTCTGCCTCCTCTGCACAACACAAGAAGCAAAATGTATGATTCTATGACGAGAGTGAACTTGCATTTTCCTATTTATCTTGAATCTTTGCGAACCTTCAGCTTTGGCTGGAATTTGAACCTCTCTTGTTTTCAAGTGGGTTTGCATTTCTGGCTTTGGCTCTGTGAACATTTTCACAGCTCTGGGTGGAACAGAGTTACAAGATAATGACATGCTGAAAATAAAAGTGAATTTCAAGCTAAGCTGTTCTGTGGCTTAATGTCTATCTGGGGAATTTCTGCTTGGTAATTAAGGCCAGAGTGCCTGCATACTAAAACAAATCTTGCATTTCAATGTTTAATATCCCTATAGCATGGGTGAGTCTTTTTTCCTTTGGAACAAAGTAATTTTTTGTAGTTGCTCTCTTAAAGCGGTGTCTACAGATCTCTTCAGTGTGTATTGTTGTACGATTACACTACACTCCTAATTGCCAAAGTTCTCTCTCAGATCTCAGCTGAGATACTTCGCTCTGCCTACAGATGCCTTTGGGAAAGAAGGAAAATAGGAACATGTAAAGAAAGGAAAAAGCCGAAATTTAAAATAGTCTGAATATACAAGGAGGGACTTTTTAAGATCCTGAAGTATGTGAAAAAAAAAACCCTAAAAACCCAAAAAAACCTCCAAAAAAACCTTGCTGCCTTTTTCAAGTTGAAACTTGTTATTACTGAGTCTGCCAAAAATGCCTACTTGGAACAATTTTAGATATTACACATTTTAGAATAGAACTGTGAATGCCTTTTCTTTTCATAACAATTAAAATATTTCTCCTTGCTATCAAGCTACTTACTGGCTTTTGCAAAATGCCCCTCTTTGAAAGGGGCAGTCACTTACAGTCACTTCAGCTTCCTGAGCAGTTTGGATTGCCCAGTGTATGGCCCAACTTCATCCAACCAAGAGCCTCTGTAGAAGCTGCTCATTCACTCAGAAAGGGGTTGTGTTTCATCTGCTCCAAGCTGGTCAGTGGCTTCATCAGCCCCTGAAGGCTGTGACACACATGTCCCTATGTGCCCTCTGTGCCCTGCTCTCCCTCCCAGCCAAGTCTGGCAGGATGGTCTTGGGCTTCATGGCTGGAAACAGGCAAAACCTCATCTCTGGCCTGGCCAGAGTGCTCTTGGCATCCCTCCTCCCTCACAGCTGCTGCCTTGTAACTGGCTTCCATGCAGGGCTCATGCTACAAAACCTTTCCATTTGGAAAAACCCTCTCACGCATTTACAGCCTCCAAGGGACCAACTCCTCAGATGCTGAGGTCCATAAACCCTCCTAGTCAGAGCCTGTCTAGCACTGCCAACAGGTTTCATGGCCAGCCACGCAGCAGCAGAGGGAGATTTCTTTACCCAGCAGAGGCAAACCACTCAGAGGATTTGTTTCACAGTCACAACCATCCTAAAAATTCAAGAAGTACCCCAGCCAGAGCCACAGGCCTGGTCCCGGCCGGGAAAGCGGCCAACAGCAGATTGCCGCAGGCAGCAAACGCCTTCCCACAGTGGCATTTCAGCTCTTTTCTGGTTTGAACGAGGTCCCACCCCAGATTTTCTGCCGAATGAAGCTTTGAAAGAATTACATGCTTCTTGCAATACTCTAAGGCCTTGCAAGCTTGCTTCTGGCAGGGAAGTGCAGAGCCTTTTGGGAGGCACCAGCATGTACAGCAAGGTCACCCTGGCTTGTGCTTTAAAAGGAGATGACAAGAGCAGGCTGAAACAGTTCTTTGAAATTCAAAGAAATATTCAGGTTCTTCCTAATTTCATTTTTCATCTGTAAAGGATTCAGTCTTTGTTTTTATAGATGGCTCTTTACTCTTCTCCTGTCTATTTTCTAGACAACTGGACACTGGTGAGGAAGTACAACATGCTTAATCAAAGAGATGTCCAAAGAGCTGACCAGGGTGTACTTAACTCACTCAATCTGCAACATATGTAAGGAACCAAATGCCTTTCTGCATAAAGTGATTATTCATGGGACTCCAGATGCAAAGGAAAGACCTCATCTTCTTAAGATATAAGCATCTTTATGCACCATAAGAATGAGATTATCAAGCAATCACTATAAAAATGAAATATCTCCTTTCAGGGCTATGTCAGTCACCTTTCTTGGCTGAATAATTTTATGGTTTTATATTAATTGACTGGAATATTAATGAAGTGATTTACATTTATACATGAATGCATGTGGTTTCTCAAGGCCAAGCTATAACTTCCCAGAGACAAACCTGAAGGCACATAGAGCTGTTAGCATGTGGATTTCAAATGGAGCACATATGGGGTAAAGAAACCATGGGAAAATTAAGAAGTCTGAGTGATGGGGACTGATGCACATTGACTGTGACTATTCTTTCTTTTTTGAGAGACATATGGATGCATCCTATCCCTGATCCCCTCAAATTTCAGCACAGCTGGGTTGGTCTCTCTTTGCTTGCAAGAAGCTCCAATGTATAGACCTGAAGCAGAGCATCAACACTGGGCTGGCAGTCCCAGGGTGCAGCTCATCTCTGCTCTCATCACAAACCAGCAGTGCCTCCCCAGGTATGTGGTGTTAAACAAGTGGAAACCAGCTTAGGTTGGTTTGGTCTGAGAGATGGGGTTGTACTGAAAACTGGTGGCGTTTTGTACATCGCATTCTTTAAAACCTAAGTCACCACCTCCAATTAATTTCTTTTAAAGGTTTCTGGCTCTTCAGCACTAATCAGTCACTTGAAAAGCTGCCTTGTCCTCATTGTACCCACCAAGGTGAGACCCCAGCTCCTCGCTGCATCACGTGAGAGTTTGCACTGGAATGAAAACCACAGCTGTGGTTTGCAGAGCTCAGAAACACCCAGCATGTTTCTATGAGGCACAGAATCCCTGGTAACCTGCTCCTTGTTCCTTCAGACACTGGGAATCCAAGGCCCTCTCTTAGGTTCATCTACCTGTAAGAACCCCCTCAGATGATCCCTCAGGCAGCCAGCAAGGGAAGGAGAGGGCACATAGTGCAAGGACTCACTGCTGCCAGCCCCGTGGGAATGGATGAGAAACACAACCAGGGCCCTGTTCAACCAAAACGAAGACTTTTATCCCCAAAACCTGACAGACAACATTAGCAACAGAAATGGTTTTCTGCAAAGTGAATAAACACACCCCTGCCATCCAGACAGACAGGGAAGGAGTTAACTGCTTCTCCCACTGGAAATATTTCCTTGCTATCATGCCTCACTCCACACTGAACGTTAAAGCATTTTTTCACAGTTAAAGTGATGCTTCGCTGAAATCTCAGCACATGCAGTTCATTTCCCTGTATCTGTATAAACAAAGTAAACTTGAAACATTTGTGACTGATATTTTCCCTGGAAGTTTCTTGAGATTTAATGGTCATTAAATCCCTTATAATCATATCTTCTGCACCCAGTCAGGCTTTTGCAATTTGGTAATGCATTGATGATGTTCTGACTGCCTGTGCAGGGGCTTTTTGAAAAAATATTATAAAATTTCTAGTGAAAGGGGTTTTTTTTCCTCTCTCGACTTCTCTTGTGATACTCATTTTTCAAATCCCTAAAATTTTGCAGGAGAAAAGGCAGCTCTGAGAGGGTGCTGCTTAAAGGCAGATGTCATCCCAGACTGAGAAAATATGAAGCCAAGATGAAGTACAAGGCCTAAAACAGGAATGGTTTAAACTATGAAATTGTGATCAGGCACTGCAGCAGAAGCGAGGATGGATGAAAGTATCATCTTCAAACTCTTCACTGAGAGAAAAAAAAATGGTAGTCTGGGTAAGGTGCCTGATGCATTGATCCTGCCTGGTGATGAAACAGAACCAGGGCTGCCCTGCCTCCTGCACCAACACGTGCTGCACCACAGATTTCTGCTGCACTTTTCTTTGGAAGGAACAATCTCAGGGATGAGACATACTCACACATCTGATCTGATACATGTCAGTTCAGAGCAGCATCTGCCTGGAGCTGGAGGATACACTGCCTGCCTCCTTCACAGAGTGCGTGACATCCCTTAGGTGAGCACTGCAGCCCTGAGAAGCTGGTTTTCACTGCAAGTTTTCTTTTTCCTTGACCACTGAATTCCTCCTGGCTACAGCTGCCAGCTTTTTCTCTGGCTGGGGCTCTGCATTTTCTCTACAACTCTACTGCACAGAGGGACTCACAGCTGTCCTCAGCCAGGCTGCAATCATTGCACTGGACAGTGTCCAGGGAGACAGCAAGAATGTGCTCCAGGCAAAAAAGGTTATATTTTTTTCTAAAAATACCAAATACAACAGAGCTCGCAGTGCACAACATTTGGCTGGGGAAGATGGGACTCTCCTCCTGTCAGGCATAACCTGACCATAACCCTCAGCCACTCCCAGAACCACTCACCAGCAGGATCTGCTTTTGCTGTAGGACAAACTCAAAAAGCATGTTTATATTCTGAAAAAATAAGGTCATATAGCCTTGGTTTAAATAGTGGGAAATTGCAAACAGAGGCTTTGGTAACAGACACTGATTAAATTTAACTTGTAGATTCAATTACAATCCATTACATAGAACAAATTAAGTCAATGTGACGTTAATGCTGTAGTGGATTGTGCCATGCATCCTGTGACAGACACGACTGCAGCAGCTGTTTCAGGAAAGTCCTGGACAAAGGCAAGTGGCCACATCATAATGTGACATATTGATACTACTGTTTCTCTTTCCTTTTTCTATTGCTGCAGATGATAATGTGGTTGGTCAAAAGCAAAAATTATTTTCCACAAGAAAATTAAGATGGAAGAATTCTGTAACAAATCTTTTGATGAGACAGTTTGAAATGTGATCTTACTTGATAGCAAGAAGCAAGGCATTTAATCTATTTACATTTTCTGCAGGGACCCCTATATTTGCCTGTTCTTTGTCTCCTGTGTGAGGATTCCCTTACAGTTCCTCACCATTTTCTAGGACGGGAAAGGTCCCAATGTGTTGGTTTGGCACAGTTTTTGGTAGCAGGAGAGGGCCACAGGGGTGGCTTTTGTGAGAAGCTGCTGGAAGCTTCCACCATGTCCAACAGAGTCAATCTCTGACGGATCTGAAGATGGACACACTGCTGGCTCAGTTAGAGAGGTTGGTAACACCTCTGTGATGACATTTATGAAGAAAATCAAAACATCACACGTGCAGTTTTTCCCAGGAGTGGCGAAGCACCACTGCCTGGGCCAGCTCAGCGTCATGCTCGGAAAACAGCCACACAATTCTCCAAAGCAAAATAATTTGGCTTAACTCTGCAGTAATCAGCAATAAGCAATCTCCCTGCCTAGGCTTTGATCAGGGGCATGGTTTCATCTGTCTGCTAGGACAATGCCTAAGATCTCCTCTTCCCTTTTTTCCCCACCAATGAAGCTCTGCTATCACAGACACAAGGCTGTGTGCAATCTTGCTACCACTCAGCTACATGTCCCCTATTTGTGTGATCATCATCACTGTGGGCAGTGGGAGAGAAGTACAGAATTTCACAATTACATACAGGACTAAACTCCTGCATTACAGCCCCATGACCTTTGGTGATAAAATATTAAATCACCATTAAGATAAAAAATCAGGTGAATGCAGAGATGCTTTGGGCAGCAGGACACCTGGATCTCCCAAACCATGCCAAAAACCTCAACAACCAAAAAAGCAAGAGGTGAAGACCTATGCCTGAAAACCCTGCAAATGCTGTGAACACTTACAATTAAAGGCCCTCTGTTGTTCTCACGGTACTTGTTCTGGAAGAAGATATAAACCACGGTGGCAGCCAGCGAGTAGAGGAAGGCGAAGACCGCGATGGTGACGAAGAACTCTGCCGAGGAGGAGAAGTCTCCTATCAAGGCCAGCGTTTCCCGGCGCTTGCCTTCACAAGTGGGAGCCTCAAAATTCACTTGATGCAACCTGGAAAACATCCCATAGAGCAGCAGGTGAAGTACAGAAAATGGAAACTGTCATCTGAATAAAGATAAATACATTTGGTCTCATTCCTGATGCGCATTGACCCCTGTGAATAACTGGCAGCTGCAGGCTGTGCTCCTCAGAAATGCCTGTACATGTGAGGTTGCTTCCCTGTGAGTGCCAAGGTGAGCCTGAGCACCTGAACACAACTTTTAATCAATCCCAGAGAAAAGTTTATGTTCCAGTGGTTTAGTACAGCCCTCCCCGTCCTCTCTGGGGTTTTGCCATGGCAACAACTGAAAAAGGACAACATGAGAAACAATTTGATTCTCAAATTCTTACAATACAGGCAGCAGAAAACAGGTCTTACTCTCAGTATTAAGCCCATGGGATACCGATGTTTGGATGTTCACAAATTCCTTGCAGAAAATTGTCTAGTGCAGAGCTACCTGTGGCTGTTAGCCCATAGGGCTGCAAGCCACACGGTGCTTCTACATTAAAGGCTTTTAAAATCAAGCTGCAGTAGAAATACACAACTTGGATCAAAGAAAAGGTCTGCATTCCCTGGTTTAAGCAACCTAAGCCCTACCTGTAGACTCATGCACTGTTCATCAGCAACTGAGCTAATACATTTATAGTTCTGTCTGGAAGCTCCAGTGAGAGCCTTTTTTTCTGTAATAATTTTAATTTCTGATTCAGAAAAAAGAAGAGGATACATGGAGGAGTCATTTTGGCAAGTCCTGTTGCATGGCCCAGATTCACATCTGGGGATGTGGAGCCCAATGAGGGATCATGTTGTTCTGCTCTGCACAGGGTGAGTGGAGGGGATGAGGCCAGCAGCAATTAAAGAACTGATGATCTGGTGCTGGGAATGGACTAGGCCTTCTGGGAGACATTCCTCTGCTCAAGGGCAATTAACGTGCAACAGCAAGCCAATGGCAGCAGCAGCCATAACTATATTTGGCTAAATAAAAAGTTAATTCCCCACAGGAAAACGAAGTACCCACAGCAGAAATCACAGAAGACAAATTAATGGACGTTGGAGGACTGGATGACTTTTTGCTTTTGCTGGTCCTGATTAAATGTACCCAAACATGTAGGCAGAACCTTTTCATCAGTGGCTGACAAACAGTGCCAGTTATTTGCCTCAGAGATTTTATTCCCAGTCATTGTAGTAGTGGTGGGATGAAAACAAAAACTAAGTCTGCCCAGATTGCAGAGATGAGCAGTGGCTGAACTGCCCTTCCAGTGTAAAGCCAACAAAGCCTGATGAAATCTGAACACTTGAGAGAGATCCTAATGCTCATATTTCCTGACTTCACTGTTTCCTGGCATCACTGCACACACACTTTTAATCAAGGTTTATTGTTCTTTTCTAAAATTGGGGGATAAAAGGAGAAGTAAGGAGAAGTAAGACTGGACAACATGTGGTGTTGCAAGTAGCAGCTCAAACTCCTGTGCATACCAAAGAGGAAATAACTTAGGGAATATTCCTATCAAGATTCAGACTTGGAGTTTCTGTCCACCCCTGTCCCCTCTGATTGTCCACTGTCAACACAGCCCAGTCCCATCATCAACCACCAGCCTCTACAAAACATGATAAAACAACTGAGACCATCTTCCTTTTCTATTCTCTCTTCTCCTGACTGCACCTTAGTTCTGAATCATAAGCCAGAAAAAAAAGTTCATATATTAACACCACACTTGTACCTTCCCAGCAGTGCTTTTGTGGCCAGGCACCTGTCAGGGATACGAGATCAGAGAAACCTTCTTCCATCAAGTTATTTTTATTCATTTGCTTTTCTTTTTAGATTTCCTTGGCCTCTAAGAGGATGTGCAGTAATTGGTGCCTCTTGTGGCCACCTCACCTCTGTCAAAACAACCGAGATCTCTGTTGTGCAAAGGGCCCCAAAATAGACCATGATTCAGACCTGGGAAGAGGAGTTGTGACAGGGAAGAGAAGTGAGTGAGCCAAGCCCTGCGGTGGTTAGGGTGGATGCTGCCTTTACATGATACATCTGAAAAGTTTCTTTAAGGCAGGGGAGGATTGGTGACAGAAAATCCAGTTTCACTAATCGAAACCTTTTTGATCTGGAATGGCATCTCCAAGAGAAAACTGATTTTTTTTATCCAGTGATGTTGCTGAGTCAAGCCTTTCTGGGGGCAGGATGGTTTAGTGATGACTCACAAAACATTAATTGCCTCTGCCTCCCACTTTTGATATAATCCTACCTGTTCTGTCTCTTACTTCCTCAGACTTACTCTTCTTTCATCTTCTCTTATCTCTCTTTGTTTATACCCCACCTTTTCCTTCAAGTCACTTGACCAGCGTCTTCCTTCTGCTGCTTTTCCAATTTCCAGCATCACTCCTCCATTCTACCTTTGACTCTCCATTTGCTAAACAAAATCAGGAGCCCCAAAAGTGACCCTTTGCAATAACACCCTTTGCACTTTGTTAACATTTGTTAGGCTGCATTAACAAATGGTTAATGCAAATGGAAGAGGAATTATTTTCACTGATTGATGGGCAATGCAAATAAGGAACACAACAGTAATGAATTTACTTAATGAGGGAAACCTTTCCCCTGTAAGTTCTTCCAGGGTTTTTTTTTTGCCTTGTACTGCTCTGGGTATTGCTATTAATTCAGAAATAAAGCTCCTGACTTTGGAATGTGACCTTGCACCCCCCACTCAGCAGAGCTGCACCAAGGTCATCCTGGCTGCCCACTGTTACCAGCACCATCCCCTTTGTTAACAGCAACTGCCATGGCCAAGCCATCCAGGCCCAAATTCCCTCAAATTCACTTCAGTCTGAAGCAAGTCCACCAAAAGCAGTCAAGTTTCCCTGATGAAGTCACAGTAATTAAGGGCTTCTGAGGTTTCTTCCACCACTTGGCAAACTTCCCATTGCTGTGGGAAATATGATGACAAGACAGCTGTATTGTCTAGCTTGACAAGATCAAAAGAGGGCAGGAATGTTTTACAGTGAAAAAAGGGATTTTTACATTGTTCCACTATAGCGAAGAGCAGTTACATTTTCAGATGCTAATTACCCCCACTCTGAAAACAGTACGTGAAGCCAGACACAGTGAACAAAGCTACAGCTGTTACACGTGCATGGGGGAGCAGAAGTTGTGCTCTCTCCATGTGAATGTGAAGTTGCCTTTTCTTCCTGAACTTCCTCAGTACAATATTCAAACCACAGCTCTTTCAGTCATAGCCCACCATTTTCTTGAGCAGCTTACTTCCCCTGATGATTCTTGAGCATGAAAATGGTCAGAGCCAACTGCCCCAAAGACCTGTCTCACTCCACCAGCAGACACAGAAGAGCCCAAGCAGAAGGGTGAGTGATCCAATCTTGCCTGATTCACTCCCTTCAACGCACACAGGGCTTAGACTTGAAGCCAACAGAACATGCAATTAACACAACAATGTGCTCAAATGCTATTAATGAACCAGCATAAGTTTCCCCTCCTGGGCTTTGATCAGTGTGTGGATTAATAAATAACAAATAAAGCTCTGCCTCCAAAAATTCTCAATGGGGGTTAGTGTTTCTCCATTTCTTTACTAGGATCTAGTGAAAAACAGGCAAAAAAAGCACTCTGTTTTCGTAGGTTGTCCTATTTTCTGAAAATAGCATCTTGTAATCCACCCTCCAACCTGTCTACAACATGCTGGAACAAAATCTGCAACACCCACACATGTGCTTGCAAAAACCCTGAGATCTATTATCTTTTCACTGGGCTGTATTTCCCCCCAACTTGTTTCTGGTAGTCAAACTGTCAATTGTCTTTATTGTCTGCAAATCCCTGAGAGAAATACATTGCTAGAAATGAGTTACTGCAGTAGTGCTTGTGGAGGGGTTTCTTGGGAAATGTTTATCTTGGCTGATAATCTCCAAAATGAGGGGAAAATGAAATTTCAAAATACAGCAGTGAAATGCTGACATGCACAGAGCCCCTCAGCCAGTCAAACTGCTCTGCTGAGGCACAAAAACGTGACAAGGGTTTACATCTTCCTCTCTCTGGGATACAGAGTAAAGACATTTCTTTTAGTAAGCCCTGAAAACACTGGAGTTCCCTCATTTCAGAGGACTATGCTGGTGTGCTTTGACACCACTGCCTCCAGCCAGCCAGTCCCTGGGCAAATGTACCTTTTTAAGGTGCGAAATATGGATTTTTTTGTAAGTTTAGTGGAAGAATACAAATAAATGGGAGCTTTTCCTCACACAACAGAGCTCATCATTCCTGTAAAACTCCTCTACAGATATTACCTACATTAAGAAAAACACTTTGAAAGTCATCTCTAATAGTCAGGTCAAAGCAGAAGTTTGCCAGCAAATAAAAAGTCTTTTCTTTAAGGAAATTGGGGTCCACTGACTCTTTCAACGCTCTTTCCCAGCCTGTTCTTCTCACTGCAAAGAACACTTCCCCCAGTGCTGGGCATTCCTGAATGTTTGGTGTTAAGTCCTGGCTATCTGCAGGGCTGCTCACACAGCAAGAACAGGCTTCCTTCCAGTCTTCAGGAGGATGGATGGAGCGAGCTCTGCAGTTTTCCCATTTTCCTTCTCCCCCAGATCTGCTCTGCAAAGACAAGCTTCTGAGTGGGGGGACCCTGCAGCACCAAAACCAATATCCAGCAATTCCCATAGGATCTGAATCCTTGCACCCAGACATCCAGGAGCTGCTGAAGTTAGTCTCAGGCAGACAGCCTGTTAATACCACATTTGAACACCTTGAAGTCATATTAATGGCTGAAGTTCTCTCCAGCCCTTCAAAGTCAGATAGCTGAGATGTTATTGAAGCCCTGGATAAGTGTGGGCATGAGATGGGGTTTGTCCCTTGGCAGGACAGCAGCTGCCATGGAGGTGACTGCTCCCTGGCCCTTTTGCACCTGTGTTATTCTGGTAAAATCACACGTTTCTATCCTTTTGCTAACAATGACAAGACTGTTTCTCACCCCAAGCTGCTCTCAGAGCTCTTCTCCCAAGATGAAGAAATTACTGCTTATTCATGTATTCCCATCCCTTATCTTTTCATTGCTCATCTGCCATGATGCATGTCTCAGTGCTGCTTGCACATCCCACAGCCTTTCAAAAATGAGATGTTTATCCATCCTTCCTAACCATCCCAGCAGTTTTCCATACCTCAGTCTACCAGCTGCCTCAAAAAACAACACCCTTCCAGACTCCCCAGCACCCAAAGGTGATTCAGTACCCTCTTCCCCTACAGAGCAGCAGCACATTCATTTCCACCACATCCCTGCCCCTACAAAATTAGTTCATTTTTCTCTGGAGACAGAAAGCAAAATTAAAATTCGCCATCTGACTCAGCAATCCAAGCCTGGTCTTTTGTTTCTTTCCTTTCTAGAGGAAGAAAGGATAGAGTTGGCTGATCAAAGAGTATTTGAAAATACTTCACTTTGAACTTCTGTCCGCTCAATAAATCCTCTCCATTTATTACAAAAAAATGAATTCCAAAGCCACATCACTCTAGAATTATTCAACACTACCAGTCATTTCACACAAATACATACACCATCCTGCAAACATTTATTCCTAGCTCCTATCCTGGATATTTGAACATCCTAAAGATCTCTCCTTTGTCACAGATGACTTTAGTGGCTTTTATCCATCCAAATCCATGTCCAGAGCAGCATGACCAAAAAAACCCCCAGAAGGTGCTGCTGGAACGCTAACCAGGAAAGCTGTAGCAACCTACACTCTTCTCTGGTTTATTTCCAGTGAAAATAATATAAAATACTTCCCTCCTAATACTTTCAATTTCTTAGCTCGTCAGGTTCCCAGCCCTCACTGGCACTTAGCTGTGCTGCAGATGTTTGGCCAGCACTATTTGCCTACAGCACTGCTTTATCAGGACAAGCTGCCAGGCACAGCTGCTGTCCCAGCACATCACACTGTGTGCTGCACAGGGACAGGGACAATTCCCCAGTGCAGGCAGCTCAGAGCAGGTTCACCACGACTGCCTTCCCAGAACTGGGCACCTCTACTCCATCCCTCAACAGGAGAAATGAAATGAAGGGTAAAGACAGTGAGTCTGAGATCCCCTGAGGTGCTCAGGCCTCCAGGAAGAGAAGCTACACAACCCTTTTGAGGATGGGGTCTGAAGGCATTGAGAAGGCACCAGTGCCATACTCGCAGCTTGAGGGGCTCTGAGCTCACCCCCCTGCAGGACCCACTCCCAGTGACTGTGTGCACAAAGCTCTTGGGAAACAGCCTGAACAACACTCCTGGGGGAAGAAACATCTGGAGTGGTGCCAGGAATGAGCCTCCCCAGACTGTGCACGTAGCAGGAATGCAAACCCTACTACTCCATCGTAGCACCAAAAAGCCAACAAGAAAGGCTCATTATAGAACACATGCTGCTGGGAGTGCTCAGAAAGCTGAGTGGGTGATCCCAACCCCACTTCCAAGCCTTTATCCAAGACCCAGATTTATCTCCCAAGATAATTTCACAGCTCTTCTCAGGAACACATGCTGTGTAAGCAGAGCACAGTGCTCAAAGACATACTCCACCAGTCTTTACACCCCAAATACCTTCCCACATTGGGAACATAAATTCTTTGTGGTACAGACTAGTGGCATTTTACTCTGATTTCCCTGCACTGAGCTATTTTCTTGGGACAAACTGCTTTCTAGTCTCTGGGAAACTTTGCTACTATCTCTGAAGGAAGGTAACCCATGATTATCTTTTAAAAAAGTCATCAGGCTCATGGAACAAGGCAAATTATAGGACCTGGAAATGCCACTGGCATACATTTGCATCATCACGTAAACAACTACCCAATGTTACCTGGTCCCATCATGAGATCCTGGCTGAACCCATAGCTCTCATGTCCCTCCTGCTGCCCTCTCCTCTGGACAGACACAGGAAACAGATTCCAAACTAAGAAGCTCCTGTCAGACCCAAAAAAGAGCTTCCATTTGGAGGAAGATCAACAGAAATCTAAACCTGTACAGATAAAACACAAGCAGTAGAAACCATAAAGAAAAGGCCTAAAAAAGTAATTGAATATAGTAAGACCATTTCTGAGAAGTGGATGTGACAAATCCCTGGGCAGTGTTTCTGCTTGGAGCAATGTGGGACTGCTGATCCTGCAATCAACACATTCTGCAGCTGCTCACACCACCTCCAGTTCACCTTCCCTTCCACCATCAAATGGGCTAGGAACTCCATGTAAAAGTACTCCAAATTCTTGGGCATCACCTGGTGTTCAGCCAGAACCACCTGAAAGCATAAATGCTTCACCCTGTGACAAGCAGTGTTCACATACATTTTTATCCAGATCTACAGACCCTGAACGCAGCAATTTCACCCCCCAGACAAACTGATATAAATACAAGAGCAATTACAAAAGATGCAGCATTTACTCCTCTGCATTGTATTTCAATATTATTTTGTATTTAACTCCAATTTTCTCAAGTATATTGTCCTAATGTACTTAAAGCAATCAAATTAAGTTCTCTGTCGAGTTTTATGGGATGACTCCAATGAAACTCCCAGTCACAGTAGGTACATTTGGAAGGATATGACATCCTTTCCTCAGGGAGCTGTTGGGCTCCAGCACAGGCTGAGCAGTGCACCAGGCAGGAGCCAGGCAGACTTGTGGCTCTGCTGATGGACCTGCAGACAAATTGCCAGCACCTTCACACCTTGAATAGCCCAGGAGGTGTGAATTCAGACAGGACAGGCACTCAGTGGGGCTGTGCTGCATGGGGTTGGATGCACATCCTCTCCAAAGTCTACTGAATGAAAAATATTGCATTTATCTCCTGGGAAATAAATTAACATAGAATCCAGGTGTGAGAGGAGACCAAAGACATCCCATGCATCCCATTCTCTACAGTCCTGGGGAAATCTTCAGGGCCCCTGCACAGCAAGTGCCCATTTTGGATCAGGGAGAAGAGGAAGGCATGTGTTTGATTGTCCCCCAGCTGGGCCACCATGTGCCATGCAGGGTATGGGATCAAAGGCCAAACAAGGCAAAGCCAAAGGGCAGCTGCTTTGATTGCTTCTGTACTGACAGTATGAAAATGTGCAAAAATAAATTTGCAAGAGAAGTTGCTTAAAGTCTGACTTTTAGGAAAAGCCTTTGTGGCAGGCACAGATAAAACACCATCACTGCACAATACTGCAGAGACTATTCATGAATATATATTAAAAATTCAAATTGTGAGAAAGCTGCATATATTAACAAATCCAAAATCAACTTCCACTTCAAGAAGAAATTTGGCCTAAAGAATTAATGAAGAATTTTTCTGGCACTAGAACAGTGTTAAGCATAAAATACAGCCTCTGTGAAGAAAAATCAGCCAGTCTGGATCAACTGGACCATCCAAATTCACAAAAATTCCAATTTTTGAGTGCCAAAAGAAAAGCTCTGCAATTTAACAAAGTTTTAAAGAAAGCATTCTCCCTTATCTGGAGCAGGCACCATCTCGAGAAAGTTTCTACCATTTTCCTTCCCCCTCCAGCTGTGTGCCCACAAGCTCTGTGTTCTTGCAATGTTTGTACATGGACAAGGAGACAAGAACTGACCGGTCTGAAGAGCTGTGAAGCTAGATAAGCCTCCTCCCAGTTCAGCATTCAAGGATGTGTTTGTTTCAGGTTTTAAGGGATTAAAAGCTACAGAGTAGAAGCAGGAGAATACTGATGATAGCAGCAAATGAGATGACCTCAACATCTGGAGAAGTCCTCTTGTCTGCAGAGCTGCTGCTCCATCACAAAAAATACTGCCTGAGCCCATCAGCTTGTCCTTGGTTGTGCAATTAACTGGAGACTTCATGGTTTTACAAATCTTCCTCCTCTGACCTCCTCAAGCACTGAATTGCTGTTCACAGCCCAACACCCCAGCAGCAGGAACAAGCAGAGGCTTTGCCACCCCTGGGCTGCGCCTTCTTGGCTGTTCACAAAGCAGTTTGACCCAGAAGTCAAGGCATCCAGACCAGCCATGAAATTGTGGGGGTGGTGGGTGGTCTCTTGCTTCAACAACAACAACAACACACTCCTGATGAGGACCACATGCACAGGGTCAGCCTCAAAGAGAAGCTGAAGGTGTGATTTTATCAGACTCCTGGCGGTTTTCTATAGATCTCATGCAGGAACAAAGGGTGACTCAAAGCATCTCTGCTCCCTCACCTGTGAGAAAAGGGCACTTGACTTTATTCACAGTTCCAAAGGTGCAAACTGGCAGTAATGACCAATCATTGCCAATCTTGAAGATTTCTACAAAGTGGAAGACATTTTGAGGACTCTAACTGGGGTCAGGAGGAGACTCTCAAAACTAGAAAAGTCACGAAGTCATCCTTATTTTTATCCATTTTAATCAAACCAGCAATAATTCCATCAAACTCTGACAACAGGAATCACACTGTACATTTTACTCATGGACAGCTGTTACTGCAGACCACAGATGTCCAGATAAAAATGCCCATTTTCTCCCATTCTACTGTTCTGTTTTTCTAAAGCCAGTATTTCAGAGTCAGTGTGGTCCTGGAAGACTTTTGGACATTGGAGAACACTGATTTGCAGTTTTCAATTACTTCACTAGTCTGTAGCCATGCACAAGCAAGCAGAAATGACATCAGGGCTCTGACCTATGGGATGTACTCTCTAATTATAGCCAGTTATAAAAATGTGAAAAATTCTTTCCTATTACAAACTATGTTCATTCAAAGCTGAAATGGAAAGTATTTATTCTGCAGACCTGGATCACCATTTCCCCATCCCAGGAGACAATCTAAGAGCAAACAGCTCTAACTAAACCAACAGCTCATTGATCAGTGCTCAGTTTGGGTCTGCAAGCTCCATGTTCAGATTGCTTCCAGACTTGCTTCAGTACAGAGACTTGACCAAGGTCTCTGATGCCTTCACTGCCAGGGAAGTCCTGGGGCCATACTTTAAATAGCTCACAAAGTTCCTGCATTCACGTCACAATGGCATAAAATCTTTTAACTGGCTTTCCATTGGGAAAAACAAAACAAAAAAAATTTCAAAAATTGAGCTGCAATTTTCTGTTTAGCCCTATAAATTACCAGAATGTAAAAATTACAACTGAGAAAAAAAGGTCTATTTCCTAGTTAAAAATCTATCTTAATGCTTCAGTTTGCCTCTTAAAGTCACATTAAATATGAAGATACTTTCTGAAGGTACCACAATCAGACATATTTGTAACCTGAAGGATTTCCTGAATTTTACTCAGCAGGATGCAACTTTACCTTCCTCATTCACTCAATTTCCACTTTCTACTAACAGTAGTTAAAATGTAGAAGTTCTGGTTAAGCAAATTATTCATTAAGAGGTCAAAATTAGGTAAAAAAGGCACTGCTGAGATCAGAGTTTGAAACAGCTGTGGAAGAAAATTAAAGCCCTGAGTGAGCCCTCAGTGGCCAGCCTACATAGCCAGTTTATATAACAGGGATATTGGTGAAAATCTCCAGCTTAGCTGATGTATTATTGAACACTTTTCCTCATCAGTTCAGCTATTAACCCCAGATCTGTAGTGCTGGATGAGGCTGTCACAGTTTGCCAAGAAAAGGGCCTAAAGTAATGCAGCTTTCATGGACCAGCCTATTGCAGATCCAGAAGGGTCCACTGTGACACAGCCTGTAGTCTTCTAAACTCCATCCAAAGCACCAGGTTTTGTTCTGAGAAGTTCCAGGGTGGAGATTTATCCCTTCATTATGCTGGAATGGGTCATGCAAAGTTTAACCAGCACCTCTCAGCTTCCCAGGAACTCTGCCAAATCCATCTGGGAACCAGGGCATCTCCATTTTGGCACAGGTTACACCTGAAGCCAGTGCACAACTCCTGCTGGCTTGCTTTTGCTCCTGTCTATGCACAGGAGGTTTATGAGGCCACAGTTTGGTTTTGCAGAAGGGGCATCTTCCGTAAGATGAAGACATCCAAAATAAACATAAACCTTAAGGAGTGACTCTGTGACTTTATTCCTTCCTATCTCCAACCTCCCAAAAAGTCTGGGAACAGAGCCCACCATGGTTGCCTGCAGTCAGCACTGCAGGCAACTACTTAGTTGAAAGAATTTCTATTTATCAGCAGCTCTCAGTATCCCAGCCATCACAGACATTTATAATCTTTCAGCCAGAATGTTTTTCACTGAATTCTGAAGTAAGATTTACTACAAATGGATGACAAAAAATAGAAGGATAGTACACACTGGCACAGAAATGTGCTAACATTAGCAGAAGCCTTTCCAAAGAAAGATAGATGCAAAGCTCAAAAAGTTAGATGCTTTCTCCTTAATTATCATTTGTAGCTTCTAAGTAGGCAATTTAGATCTGGCTGTCATATTTCAAATGGAAGACTAGACTACCCATCGCATGCAGATGAGGTGAACACTTTCAAGGGTGCTCAATGGGAATGTCTTTATTCAAATGAGATGCTTCAAGTGAATGAAAAGCTCCCATAAAACACAATTTCCTTTTCCTTCAGAAGGAAGAATCACTTGAAGAGACAGCTTTACTAGCCCACTGAAAAGATACTAATAGCTGATTTAGAATAAAATGGAAAAAAATTGTTTTGGCCACTGCTGTGATACAAAGATGTGCAAAGACATATTTTCATCAGGGTCTCACTTTAGGACCACCAGAAAATCCTATTCTGTCCTAGTAACTGTGGCTCAGTGCTCCTAACACCTCTGCACACACTTCAGCTAACCACTGGCTTAGGTGAGACTGTTTAAAATTTAACAATGTCATCCTCCAGGCCAATATTTTCCAAGTAGTTTTCAGGATGAATGCCCCAAGAAAAGACAAGAGATACTCCAAATTAATTCAGATTCATAGCATTTAACTTGGGGATATACTGTGCATGTAGGCTTGCATTAAAGCACCTCCAAAAGCTACAGGCAAAGAGATTTTAGTGCAGGCTCTGCCTCAGCACTTAACAGGCAGCACACTTAGGGGTTTGCATTGAGATGGTTCTCCCTGCAGACCCGTCCAGAACAGCCCCTCTGCTCATGGGACTCCCACAAGCCACAGACCCCATCGGCATCACCCACAGCCAGGGTCTGGCACAGCATCCCTCCCTTGGCCAGGACAGGGCAGAACCACAAAGAGCAGCTGAGGCATCAGCACAGAGTACCTCTCCCAGCACATCATCATCACGAGAGCACCTCTGAGATGCAAAGGTTCATTTGAATCAGAAATTGAAGAAGCCCAAATGTTTCAGTGCAACTCTGCCAGTTGCAAGTAAAACCAAAAGTTTGTGATATGAATAATTACGTGGCAAAAAATCTTCCGTACAGACTTGGTAAGTTGAGCAAACAAAAATACTTGCTTCTAGGAGGACTGATGAAAAAAGCATCTTAAAATAGTGAATACCAGCAACAAATATGTACACCGTAGGTGTACTATTCAAACACTTATCATCAAAAGAAACCCAAGGAAAAACAAAGCACATGATGCTGGGATCACAGAAAATAATAAACAAATAGGACCTTCACTAGGACTCTTATTACAAACAAAACATATTGCTTCAGGGCACTTGGATAAGTGACAAATCCAGTCTGAAAGGGTGATGGACTGTGAGAGTAACAAATAATCCCAAGATGCTGAAATTTTTCTCTACCCCTCAAAGAATCATTGCCTGGGTGAGGGTCAAGTTAATGAACATCTTAATGTGTGCCAAATTTGCAATAGACTCTGTACCAAGCACAGATCCTAATGCTAGAGAAAAACTGCTACTCTAGGGCCAGAGAAATTTATTCTATATTTGAACTTGTAAAACTTTCAAAGTGCATATACAGGTATCCAGAAGAATGGCTGATTTGTGCCTTGAAACACAAGGAAGGAAGAAATGTTTTGTGATAAAACTAGAATCAGGCTGAAATGAGAAAAAACCTCAGGTGAGTGTTTGAAACATCTCTACAAATACCAGATTAGGCATGGAAGACTCTGGCAGGATCTGTAGAAAAGTGTGGCAGAGCTCCAGGAGACACTTATTAGAGGATATTAGGGTTAGATTTCAGGTTAATTTCCACATTACAGGGTGACTACAGGGTCATGGACGTGGGCTGCAGGAAGCTTAAATGAATCAGTGCAATTGTGGATGGAAAAGCATCCATCTCATCTCCTGTTCCATGAGAGATGATGGAGGCAAATTTGGGGTCAATAATGTCAATATTGACACTGGGGGGGGACTCTTCAGTGGTTATTGCACCCCAGTGGCACGAGCTCAGAGCAGAAGCTCAGATGGGAATGGCTCAGCCTCCTCACACTCCTGACACAACCTCCCTGCACAGGCACCACCACAGGGGTTTTTCTCCCAGCCATGCAAAAGCACCAGTGCACCAGAGCACTCTGGTAGTGTCTAGTGATTAGTATACTTTTCTGCTTTTCCTCACTTCCCCCTTTTCAAAGGGCAAATTAATCCAGCTCCAGAACTAACTAAGAAAGTGATTCCAACAGAAATGAGAAGCAGCCACCTTTGTGAAAAAGGTTTCTTTGAGTTTTCCTTTTGGTGCCCCACAATTTCCTGCTACCAGAGTTATGACAACAGTAAGACAACACAGGAGCATAACTTCCATATAGCCATAACTAAAAAAAACCCCAAGAAATAATTAATATTAGTCTAAATGTACATTTCAAAACTCCTGTCTAACTGTATTAATTATTTCTCTTGGACTCATTTTTATTTCTTGGTGGAGACTTTTGCAATTTGTAGGTTGGGGCTGAGCAAAATCTCAATAAGCAGGTGAGAAGATGCTCCTTTGTTTTGGGAGCATCTGGAGCTACCTGCTGTGGACTGCAGTGCTGCTTCAGTGCATTCAAGACTGGCCTGGGGCCACACAAATCATCCCCACAGGACACCAGCACTGGTTTTGCCCTCCTGCATCCTCCTTTTCTTTAGCTCAGGTGACTGGCCCCAGAAGCATGTGATCACAAATGCAATGCCCATCCTTTCAGTCTGGAAAACTCCCTCCCCATTCTGATCTTGCTTTAATAGGAATGTTTCAGTTCCTTAAATATCACTTCCAAAACATCCAAACCTTCTTGTTTTGCCAAGCTGTCCTGTTCAGCCTTACCACTTTGTTTACCAGCTTAAAGCTCTCCACACTCCTCATCTCCTGGCCAAGGTCTAGCAGTTCATCTTTTGGGAGAAGAAAATAAAGCTTCAAATTCACAGCAACAGAAATGAAAGCAGCTGGTAGCACGACTTTCTTTGTTTCAAGTCATGCTGGAAGGTGCAGCTCATAAAGAACAGCGCTCAGGTATTTTGACTGCTTCAGTGTCACAGCTGACAGCCCCAACAGCAGCGGGGTGTCAGATGCTCAGCAGCTTCTCTCCTTCCACCTACACCTCCCCCGGCTGACAGCCAGTAATCAGGACTGTGAAGGCATTTGAAAGGAAAATGCCATGGGAAGATGGACCTGAATGCAAGACAACTGGTGGGAAATTCATCCTACCTAACAATGCCCAAAAGCCCATGTAGGGAGATGAGCCTCAGCCTCAGGAGCACAGTCTTGATTAGAGAGCCTCAACTTTCCTGAGCTGCTTTTTCCAAGTGTATTCACTGCTCTGAGATGTTACCTTTCCCAACTAATCTCACTTCTGTTTTTAGAGCATCATATCTCCATTCTGTGGAAGGAGCACTGGAGAAAAGGAAAAATAGCAAACACATGAGAAAGTCACAGGAATATTTAAATAAAACACTGAGATGACACCAAGTTCCAAAGGTAGAGCTGGGCCAGATTTTCCAGGCACACATCTGCTGCCTCATTTAATCTGCATATCTCTGGACACTTTTTGCATGTACCTCAGGTTTGCAAACAAAATCACAACTTGCACAAAATCTGAGTATATTCATGCTTCTCCTGTAACAGCAGCTAAGTGTCATCTCCCTTCTCACCCGCACATTTCAGGTGTATTTGTACCACCACCCCATTGTGTGTGCCATACATCCCATCTGTGCATGCTGAGTTCTAGGGCCAGCCACAGCCCCAGCTGGATCCCTCCTGCAAATAAACCTTATTTTGCATCATCTCTGCAACATGCTGGAATGTTACATTACCCATCAATTACTTTCAGTTTTCTAATAAGGAAAGCTGTGGGAAATTGCAGATCCAGCCACTTCCTTCTAGAAACAATGGTCAATGTGCCTGGTGAAATACCAGGAGATGCTTGATGGCTATTCTCTCTGTTTTATTAACTTTTAAAATAAAATACTATTCTATATTCATGCAACCTACAAGCACTTCACTACAGGGTGTATTTGTAATGAATGTTGGAGAAACGACCTATTTGGAAGCGAATCAAATTACAAACTCACATAACTCAATTTTCAGGATCTCTCCTATGCATACTTAGCAGAAATCAAAGAAAATGTGGACATGTTCAAGACAAAAAATAAACATTTGTAATACCAGGAGATGTGACTTTTTGGACTAATAAATGTATGTCAAGCAAGAACAACATTTCAAGGAATCAAATTCAGCTCCCACTGTTCGGAATTTGCTGTATCTTAGAACACGTTAAAGAAATAGATGCTTTCAAGTCTGGTCTGTGCACAGCAATCATAAGCAAAACAGCATGTGATTTCCCAAGGAAGAAAAATAATTTTAGAGTCACAGTGTACTAGACTTGAGATTGAATTATGCATTCTTTTCTTAATCATCTCAATTCCTTGAAGAAATCACTTATACAAAAGTGAGTGGTTTCTGCAGTGGACTTGATATATCTAAAACTAGAAGACTGTAGATGCTCTTTTGAAGTAGAATCTTAAATGCCATGAACATTTTATATATATATGTATAACTACAGTTTTCAGATGTACCCAAAAAACATTTAAAAACCTATAAAAACTGTTTTCCTAAATCACTAGTTTTAAAGCATTCAGACACCAAGAGATGCAAACAAGCAATTAGTAAAATTTTCAAAAAGCATTTCAAACTCATGGTTCAAACTAATTTTGGTTTTTTTGCTTCCCCCTCCTTTGGAGTAGCAATTTCAGATCCTTGCTACTGCAATGGATAGGAAACCTCTGTCATTTTCAGCTTAAGTTAATGGCTACACTACAGTTTCTCATCTTGGGATGAAAAATTTTTTTTCATTGTTCCTTGCCTGCCACTTTCCACTCCCCAAGCTTTGGGAGCTCTGGAATTTCTCTTCTCCTCAGCTGAGCTGCCATTCCCAGCAGTTGCCATGGCCCCATCCACACCAGGTCTAGCCAAATCCATTCCTCCTGCACAGCAGAGGAAACTTCTGGAGCCCCCGAGTGGTGCTAAACTGAAAGCTGCCATCAATGCAGGCAGCCTCGGAGCAGCCGGGGCAGCCCCGAGCGCCGAACCGCGCGAGCCGGCCGGGGTTGGTTACCTGAAGGGGTAGGCAAAGGCTATGTCAATGCTGAGGTCACTCTCTGACTTGTTTGCACAGTCCACACTGAGGCGCAGCTCTCCAGAGTACCCGCCGCATGTTGCAAATGCAAAGATTGCAAAAAGCTGTCAAAAACAAACAACATGTTTTATTTCATTTCGTTTCAGCGACCACCACAAGCAGATCCATGCAGTAGCTCTAGCTGCAGCACCGGCCCCCCTCGGGTCAGGTTATCCATCACTCCTTGCATTTAAAGCATTGCCATACATTATTCCTGCACCCTTCCCAGAAGCAAAGAACCGTGACACATGAAGCTCCGTGGCCACACAGGCAGACACATCACCATTTGTCCATGCCAGGCATCTCAGCTCTTCCCTCCTGTCTTCAACCCCATTTGGGATTCACAACCCAAGCAGTCATTTAAATCACCCCACTGACAGGTGAGATTGGACATGAAGAGAAGGATGAATATTGACTGAACGTAATGAGCAATTCTTAACCCAAACAAAACACTGGCAGAAGTATTTAAAAGGTGCAGCCAGAAATAGCAATAGCAGACCCAGACAGTTCACAAAACTGCCATCCCATTATGTTGCTAACAGAGAACTGAGCTGCCCCTCTCCCAGTTCATGTATGACTTAGAAAAAAACTACGGTGTTTTTTAAAATTACGTTTCTTAAATTACTACTGTAATCCAAATTGGACATAGAGGTGAAGTAAACTGACTGCAAAGCTGAAAGGAATTCCAGACTTTGGCTGAAGTCAGCCAAACTAGGAAGGAACAAAGAGCTTGGGTGATTCTGATGCAAACCTATACCACATCTTAATCTTCTAGGAGAAAAATAATGAAGGAGGGAGCATGCATGGCAGAGAAACATCAGCTTTTATATCAAAGAAAGGAACTGGAAGCAGGAATAGGTATCTTCAAACATCACTGACATAGGCTTCCTTGGAAGACTCGAAGCAGAAGTGAGAACAGTTTATTTATGCAGTTGTAATTTAAATTAAAGGACAGGTTAGATTTTGTTGATTGCAGCACTATAGCTCTGAAGTAACTCCATTAGCTTTAACAGAGTTACTGTGAAATCTACAGAGGGGCAGATAGGGGAAATGGCAAGCAAATGCCCAATCCCAGCCACAACTAAATAAGCTAAAATCAGCAACCCAGAGGGAACGAAGAGTGTACACATCTGGGAGAGGAACCATGTTTTTGGGCACTGAAGAATGATGCAGCAAGCAGATGTAATGGCAAAATAACAGACTGGAAATATAATAAATAGAAAAACTAGATCTTTTCTTGCTGCACAAGGTTTTGCAAAACATGCCATTAATCTTAGTTCTCCCAATTTGCAGCATAAACCAAGTCCCAAGTTTCACCAGCCTCCTTGGAATTCAGCTTTGCATGTGGCCCTTTTCCCCAGAGAGTGACAGATTATTGGGGTGACACCTGAGCACTGGGACAGGGAGACCCTCCCTGGGTGCAGTGGTGTGCTGAGTATGATGGAACACAGGGAATAACAGGAGAATGATGCAAGTTTCTACCCTGCCTCTCACTTCCAATATGATCAGAGCATATCATACATGGGGGATAGATTTGCAAAGGTATTTAGGTACCTAATGACAAGAAAAGACAATAAAAACTTTGAATCAATTTTTCTTGCTGAGCTTACTGCAAAAGAGGAAAGTTGAACTTCACTATGAATTGACTTGTTAAATAGGTGCCACAAAATAAATATTTTCACTACAACTTAAATAGTGTTCCTTCATCCTAAATGAGACACTTCCCCTGTACACACAAGTAGTTTCTGCCCCTACATGTAGCATAGCACTGAAAATCAGCATTAATCACCTCAGGTTAATTTGTGAGGCGATGTCAGAAAACAATATATTAAGGAGAACAGGAGAGAACACTGACCTGCTTTCTGGACTAATTAACAGAGTTACAAATGCAAATGTTTTGCAGGTACATGGGCACAAAGATTAACAGTGATATATAAAGAGGGAACTTGAAAGCCTGCAGTGTGAGACCCGCCATAAAGGAAGAGCCATCACCTCTCAGCTACCACTCTCAGCAAGGGGCCAAGCAGGGGAAAGAGATGCAATTGAAATGCATCTCCTTTAATTACACATTAGGAATCAGCATAATGGGTGTCATCGTGTTTTTTCACCAAGGGCACAGAGCCATGCCCAGAAACACAGCCCAGGCCATACCTTCCCAGGAAGTACCTCCTCCAGAATCCCCAGTTTTTCCTCTCCCATACTGGGAACATCTCTGACAGCACACTTGCACCTGGAGCCTTGGTCCTTCAGATCCAGCCTTTACTCACCCTTTAGCCCCACAATCAGCTCTCAACCAGAAACTTTTCAGCAAACCCCTCCAGCACAACCACCAGCTCCCACCCTCACCCAGCTCACACTCTGCTCCAAGCACCAGGCAGCACCCACAAGGCAGGTGGGAAAAGGAAAAGGACCATGCTACAGGGTTTTCTACCAAACTTCAGCAACGCCTCAGCCAACACAAGCTAGGCTCCCTGTTGTTGCTGGATCAGATGCTGCTGATGGCTGGGATCACCCAGCTGCCAGTAATGCCCAGCCAGTCCTCACAGCTGCATGCTGAGGACATGAAGCACCTTTAGGAAGCATATTTACAGTTTCCATCAAGGGAGTGCAGAGTGAGGGCTGTAAATCAATTTCCCTGGGGGTATCTTGGCCAACCAGCAGCATAATGTTCTCCTCCTACCTCTGCATTTCCCCTTCCTCCCCACTCCAAGTTGTGCTGCTTTATGTTGTCAGAGGAGTGCCCGGAGCAATAAGCCAAGAATTACTAGCTGTTTTTTTGTGCACACAGTAATTCTGTGGCCATTTCAGGAAAACTGTAAACACCACTGTATTTTATTATAGCAGGATTTGTGTAAATGGCAGTTGTAAACCCCATAATGGGAGCTTTATGGGCCAGATTCAATAAAACCTCCATCTGTGAGATAATTTCATTGAATGTGGCTGCTCTGAAATTGAAAAGTTTATGGACAAAGAGAAAGTGTTTCCCCATTTTCCTATTTACTCTTTGCCTATAAATCCACACTCAGCACTAGGCTTATCTGCAAGGTGTGCCTGCATCCTGCTTCCCCCTTCACATGAGATAAATCTCCCCACGCACAGTTACCTCTGGTTACCCCATGGCTGCTGCCTGCCAAGGCTCAGGCCTGACAGCCACTCCTGTGCCTGGCTTCCCTGGAGCAGGAATGGGAGAAATGTGGCGCCCTTGAGGCAAAACAAATCCTTGCTGCCCTGGCTGTGCCAGGCTAGTCCTGCCCAAAAGAGTGGGAGCAGGGAAAACCCTGCTTTGCCCTGTGCTCCCCATCCCTCCTGCAGCTGCAGCTATTGCCTTGTCATTGTTAACACAGTGAGGAGGTTGGTGCCTTCACATGTCCCCTGGACCCTTGCAGGGAAATGGAAAATGCCTGGTCCACATTCCATGTGGGGTAACACACCAACCATCCATGAGTTCAGTGTGTGCTATGGAAGCAGTTACCAACCCACCCAGCGAGGCCACAGACTGAAGGGAGGGAGAGGAAGGAACACTATTGGTATTTCTCAGCACAGACTGGAACAATGCACATCTCACATGTCCAGTCTAGCCTGGCTGGAAGATCATTCTTCTTCCTCATGCTGTCAGACACAATGCTGATGTGCTGGTCTTGCATTGATTGACATTTAGTGAGGAAGCAATGAGTTTCTGTAAAGTGTTTAACACCATTCCCAGATCCTGCTATGGTGATATTCCCTCTTTGATCTCCAGCCTTGGCCCAGACTATAGGTGTATTTTTGTAAAGAAGTATAATCCCACAGTATAACTTAACCATCAGAAATTATACATATTATGGTACAGTGCAACACTAAACCACCCTTCCCTGTCAAATCAGACAAGTATGTTTTAAAGAACATTTGGATCCTTAGCACTTTGAGAAAAAATAGCAATGTAATATCCAGCAGAGCACAACACTGCTTCTCACACCAGCACAGGGCAGGGAAAGGTTCATCATATGATTTATGGGATCACCTCCCTTCTTCCAATGCCAGGTTTCAATGCAGCGGCACTGAATCCTGTAATTCAGCATTCAGGTGCTGTCACTTATCCAGGCTCAAGGCTGTTTCCTTCATCTCCCAACCCAGTGGCCAGGATCTTGGGGTGTGTGATGCCCTGAGGGAGCCCAAGTCCCAGCTGTGAATTAAACAGCTGCCGATGCCTCAGCACCATGTGACCCTGGACATCACTCATCCCACCATGGAAGGGAAAAATAGGATGATTTCCTATCACTTCTCCCTGTCTGGCTTTGAGACAACTCCCCTCAGCGCCTGCTGAGCAACAGGCTCACTTTGCACACCAGGAGAAGGCAGAACAGTTCCTGACAAGGCAAGTTAAAAGCTTATGTGGCGCACGTTACAGCTGAAACATCCTGGTAGGAAGACAACACTGTCATTTAAAATTGATGAAACTTCTATATAAACCACTTGCTTTTTCTGGGAGAACGTCTGCCCTGTGCAGCAGCCTGCTGGCTGACAGGATGGAGCCATGCTGGGAATGCTCCTCAAAACTACCCTGCTGCAAAGAAGAGGACCTGCTCTGCCTGAGGGCTCCTTGGTGGGTCCTCCAGGAGGGCAAGATCTCAAAAAAACAGTGTTAGTCTTGCCTGGAGCTGTGGCGGCCAAAAACAGGCTGTGGGGGATGCAGTTCACTATATGATTTCATCTCCAATGCTTTCTCTTGGCACTGAGGAAGGAAAATGGGAATGAACCTGCTGGATGCTTTCCCAAAGAGGTCCCCCCAGTCCCCTACTCCTGCCCTAACACTGGAAAGCCGAGAGGAACTCCTGACACTTCTAAAGAGCAACCTGAAATATTCAAAACGCCTGCACTATTATTAGTCATTTTACATCTTCAGAGTGTTTTAAAAGCAGACCTATTTTTCTGGCATAATTTCTGGATCTGAGACCTCCCTTTCTCCATACCACCATAACAGAGAGACTGCAAAACCTTTGCCAAATGTTCCATTGCCTTACATTTCCCACTGTGGCCAAGAGTGTGTGTGGAGTGAGGAGGGAGCACATTGCCCTGAGGGCTCTGGAGACGATCCCCCGCAGCCGGCACCACTCACCCAGCAGAGCACCTCGTTAAACTGAGATTATTTATTTATAGGGCAGAACCAGCAATTGGACATTATTATTAAGGCTGTAAAGGGAAGGTTCGAAGGCACTAAATGACTGTACAGGAAACATTTACTGCAGAACTGATGGCCCAAAATATGTCACCAGTGAAGGATTAGGAAGCACTCTCTCTGGATCTCTGCCTGTTTCTTTTTTAAAATCTGGCATTTTTCCTGCACGAATCTGAGCTGCAGACTTCCTGGAATCACTTCTCCTACATACAAGCCTTTGTGCACTGGAGATTATCAGATTATTGACTTTGGGATTCCTAATTATATCAACTTGACTGGCTGATGAATTGGAGGTGGGTAGCATCGCAGCCGACGCAGTTCAGGGCGGGGTGACAACTAGCTGGAGTCATTTTCCTTCAACAGCTATACAGGGAGAAAGCTGAAATACATTCTGCTCCTGCTGAGAAACAAACCCTAAAGCCACAGTTCACTGATTGCTGGGATTTAATGTCCCCCACCTTATAAATAAACAGCAGCACTGCTAAGAAGGCTCCTGTGCCAGCCCAGCCCTGGTCTGTGAGGAGTGAAAACCCCAGGGATGAGGTAGCAACTCAGAGTTTGGGCATGAAGAACCACATGTGCCACTGTCATCCACCTGGAGGAGACCAATCTGCTCCACGACTTCCCCACAGGGCTGTGGGGTCTTCATGAGGCCATCTACAGCAGTAAACCTCTGTCTGGCATTTTACAGCACCCACAAAAGAGCAGCCCTTGATGCCACCAGCTGGATGGAAAGACCTGACCCCAGAGCAGGCAGGAACCCCACAGCATTCTCTGTTTAAAGCACAACACTTCATCTAATGCTTAGCTTTTTTTTTTTCATTAAAAAAACCGCAACGACTTGGAAAGATTTATGGAAATGAAATTGGGGTATTTTTAGTGAGTAAAGATCATTTTATAATAACTTGGTTATACAATACTTTAATCCCAAGGAGACAATTTTCTCTCTTTTGCTTGGAAGAAAACCTTTATCTTTTTCATTCATCTTCCATTGATTATTCTAAAAATCCCATTTAGCTCCACCAAATAATGGTATGGTAGTCTTTTCTCATTATATTTTAATAGAATAAAGCCCAACTCTATATGACAGGATAAGATAGCCATTCTTTGGGGTAAAGAACACTGTTCCTCCAGATGGATAGACAGAATCTGTGTAATGCCTTTCCTATTTATTAAGTTCAAAATATAATGCAAGTCGAAAGCTAATGCTAAGGTTGGCTGCATGACTGGAAGAGTTAACAGGCAAAAAATAGAGACACATATAGAGCATCTCTTCTTGGACTCAGTGAAAAGCTGTTGGAGTACAAAGGTACTTACACAAGCTTGGCAGAGCTGCCAAGCTCTCCCAGCACCTCTAACCATTAGTCAAAGGTTTGAGGTAAGCATTTACAAGGACCTGAGGGTTTTAAAAATTTCTTGCATAAATTGCATGGACATTGACACATCAGTGACGTGTCTTCCATGAAACAAAAGACACCAATGGGTGCTGCAAACAGGCTTAGGAGTCCCTGGGGTAATTACTGGGGGTACATGCTTCATTTGGGAAGCAGCACAGACATACTTGAAGCCTGCAGCCCTTTTCCCCTCAGGCTGTAGAACAGCCTGGAAGTTATGGCTCTTCCCCTTTAGCCTCCACAGCTTCCCCTTTGTGCCCTCTTCATTTAAGGACACAGCAGCACAAGTTGGACAGACATGTTTTGATTTGTACATATTATCCCTGAATGACTCATGCTGTGACATATGTCACTGCAGCAGAGATGTGCTCCTTTTTGGGCCTGAGAGCTTTTCTAGTCCTAGACTTCCAGCAAAAAAAAAAAAAACCAAACAACTGTGGCAGTCTCTACCAGGATCCACATTGTGACAGTGCCCAGAGCATCACAAGTGCCCAGGGTCCTGGAGAGCAGCCACTCCCAGTCTGTGTCCCCTTCCTCTTGTCTCATGAGCTGCTTTGGTACCAACCACGTGTGACGACTGTGGGCAAAACCATGGAAAACCACAGTGAGATACGAGAGAGCTTTTCTAATAGGTCAAGTCAATTCTCATTTTAGTAACAGGTAATGTGCAACAACCCAGCAAACACTCAGGTTAATGCACAAATATAACTGTTTCTGCTCCCGCCAGGAAACAACAGGTTTTGTGCAGACTTTACGGCCTGATTATATGGGATTTATTGTGTAACAAGTGTAAACATTTAATTATAAAATAAAAAAGGTTGGATGGCTGCTCCTTTCCTCTTTTGCTTGGTGGGTTCAAATGGGCTTAAAATGGCCCATAATGTAATATAAATGCATACAGAGCATGATCCAAGTTATTACTGAGTAGGATTTACTCCCTCTAATAATCACAGGGATTTACATTATGGCTGAGTGACATGCACACACGGGAAGCACTCTGTGAAGGGAAAGTGCCCCTGAACTTAATGTCTTTAAACCCCAGCTGGCTGATACTGGCATAGGGACTCAACCACAACCAAGGCTACACCACGCTGCAGCACTGGATGGCAGGGACCACAAACCCAGCTTGCAAAAGCAGCTTTGTACACAGTGTGCACAACATCTGCCCTGGGCTGGGGCTGGGACAAGGCACTTCTCCCAGCCAGGGAGCCCAGCCCCATTCCCAGCTCTGCCAGCATCACCACCAGGCACCACTGTCCTCTGGGCAACATTCCCTGATGGCTCCTGGAACTGCTTCGTTGCCTAATCTGTGCCTTTGTTCCTCCCATTAGCTTCAGCTCCTTTCCCAGCACTACTCCGTGGAGCTGGGCTCCTGAGGAGAATTTTCCTGCTCTGGTGACAGATGCAGGCAGTGGAACTGAGAGGCAGGAGCACTCCTCTGACCAGAAAATGCTCTGCCAGCAGGGTCCCTGCACAGTGAGGGGGCTGCAACCAAACCCTCCCCGGGTCGGCACTGACAGAAAATGATTATTACAGGAAAGGCTCTTGTCCTTCAATCACGCTGTATTATTTATGACCTAATGATTGCCCATTCACTAGCAGGGATTATACATTCCTGAAGATGTTTCTGGGTGAATGAAAGGGCATTAACCTCATTATTATCACGTCCATGCTCATCAGAGGCCATTAGTCGCTTCCTCTCAGCTCCCTAGGCTCCAGTGAAACTATCTGGTGTCATCTGCTGCCTGTCACCTGCTGTCCCACACGCCTGCCCTGGCTCTGTCTCCAAACATGGGGCCCATTGCCTCATCTCAAACCAGTTTTGGATGGAAAAATCCACTGGAGCTGGCTTTGACCTCAACACCCACCTCTGTGCAAAAGGCTGGAATAAGAATTTGCTCCTGGCTAAATATCAGCCCACATCGTAAAAATAGTTTATTTTTTAATAATTAAGATGATGGACTATAAATGAACATTTGCTTTGCTGAGCTCTGGGAATTCACAGGGAACATTTTGAGCAAGAAACATTTTTTAAAATTAAAACCTCCCTCTCTTCTTCTTTTCTGCCACTCCTCTCATACTCTGTCCCCGGAGATGGTATTGCTCTCCTTCCCACACTTAAATCATAAAAAGCAAACACCTAAACACCACATATTTAGGGAATGCTAACAACACTGTCCTTATCTCACAAGCTCTGAAACACTTCATCTGGACAGGTTAAGTTGTCCTGTTCCTCTACATCCTCCCCCTTCCTGTGCTGCTGCTCCACACCTCTTGCCTGTTTCCTTTTTGTTCACACTCCTTAATTCACGTTCCCTGAAATCTGTACCCATATCTGCTTCCAAACACAAAGAGAGAAAACTTTTCAAAAATCTTGCCTGAATGTTCTCCATTTCCTTCATGGATCAAAATACTTAATTCTGAGACAACCAGTCATCTTTCTCTTAGCTGCCAGCAGCTGCTGCTAATCTTCTGTGCCACTTCCCAATGTACTTCAAATCCTCCCAGACCCCGGAAAAGAAACAGACACTTGTAGAAAACCAATAATGCATCGATATGTTTTTGGCCATTGCAATCTTTACATCTGCACTGCTGGAGATGAATAGCCAGCTTTTTTTAAAATCTGTAGACTCTGGCCTGTGGAATAAAGCCAGGATCACTAAAATAAGGAAGCAGAGAAAACACAAGCAGAATGGAAAAAGCAATTGAACATGCTATAAACTTAAAATCAGGTGAAAGCTAATTATGGCCATGCTCACTGAAAAGATAAGGACACAGTGAGGGAGATAGACTTATTAATTATTTGTGTTATGGTAGCACTTAGAAGCCCCAATCCTTTATCTGGGACTAACTGTACTATACACGACAAACACTTAGATTTATCTTTGGGTACTGGTACAGAGTTTTAAGGAAAATGTGCAAATGCTCTCCTCCTTCGCTTCAGCAGTTTCTGGTTTGTTAATGCTTTTAAAGGAACCTGAATCCACCATCAGACTCATTCTGAGCAGCTCACAGGATGGTCTCATCAGTCAAAGAACAAATAATTCAGTATGAAGGCAGCCTGCACTCAGGGCTGGATTGGGGAAACCCCAGGAAACCCCCCAAAGTGGGCATGAGCTGCATCCATCACCATCCACATCCCCTGGTATGGGGGACAGAGCGCTCACTGTTGCCAACAGAGACGTTTCATCCTCATTGACTCTGTGCAACTTTGATTGCTTTTCTAATTAAGATACATTTTATGGTAATCTACCAAGCCCCTTAGACTAAATCACTCACTTAATCTGTTGTTAGTGCCCATATGTTTACAGCTTTACAGCCTGCTGCAGCATATTTGCTTTGCCACAGCACCGGGGAGTTTCAGTGACAGATGAGCCACTGCAGAGCTGTTCAGGTGGCACAGGGCTCTCCCACCCACCCAGCCTGTGCATGGGCAAATGGACAGACAGCCCTGACACACACACAGCGGTTTGGAAAAGAGAGGAGAGGGAACAAACAGCACTGCAGATACCCCATGCTGATCACCTGTCTCTTCCTCTGTCTCTACAGACAGGCTTAGCACATCTTTTTCATTTTCTTTTCTTTCCTTGCCCTTTTTTTTTCCTCCAAAACAAGAGATGGCACATGACAGGAGAGGACTGCTGAAGAGTTTCACAGTACTGTCACGTCTCTGGCCCCTGAGCTCATTTAAAGAGTTTCACTGCAGGTGCAAGGGCTCTTTGAAACCTTTTGGTCACATCTAAAAACTAAGGACAGGCAGAGCCAGACCCTCCATCTGCACTGGACACTGAAGGAAATAAAGGTTGAGCGAGCTCCATGGTTCTACAGGGGGATGTGTCCCCAACCCCCAACACACCTATGGGCCCTTCCAGCTTCTTCAGGGCTGGCACTGTGCCACCAGGTGTCCCCTGGGCTCTCCAGCAAGCCTGCCTCCTGTGCATGGACACAGCTGCAGTGCTGGCAGGCAGCAGCTTCATCCCTTCCTCTCACATCAGGCTGCCACACTGGCTCTGGATGAAGGAGCAGGGATGCACTGAACAGCAACATGGCCCTTCCCTGTACCCAATCCATGGCACAGCTCACAAATGCCTGCATCCCACAGTGGTACCTCAAGCTCAGGAGGGACCCAGTTCTGCTCAGACCAGCTGGGCTGAGCCTCCAGCCCTCCATGCATAAACGAGTCAAATTCACAATGTTTGAAACTACTTGTGCTCAGCTTGCTGAGGGAAAGAGAGCCCACAGGCAAAATCAGGAAAAACCAAACTCCTGGTTACGTTGTCATCTACCATCCTACTTTCATGGAAAAATTTCCTGGGAAAAAAATGGTCATATAATTCTACAGGAATTATTAATAAAGAGTAACATGAAGAATTAAAGTACCACCTGCCATCACCAGCACTGACAGGCAGCTGCTACTCAATATCAATACAAATACCTTTCCCCCTGTAGAGTTTCTATTGATGTGAACAGGATCAACAGAGGTGAGGAAAGAACTCATTATGTCTTCCAAGGACTTGGCTAAAAAAAGAGTATCGGACATCCAGAAGGAGACAGATATTTAAGAAATCAATCTTTTAAAGAGTTTATGGAATTTCTCTAGGAATTGTTTGAGCTGCTAGAGGAGCAGCCAGGAAGACAGATCTCAAAGGAAATAAGGCTCCTGGGATCCAAACACACCTAAAACAATGTTTCAAAACCCTTTCAAACCCTGATGCACCTTCTAGCATGGGACAGTGATGCCTCCATCCCACTGGCACAAGTCTCAAATTTTCAGTCCCCAGGTTTGCAAAGCACCATGCTGTGAACCTGTCCCTGCAGTTGCACCAAGCCTAATTTGCACATCAGCCTGAAGTCATGTTGCAGAGTGGGTATCACACTCCTGGGGAGGTGATGGAGGCTGCTCCAAGGCCTGAGAGCTGAGTGGTGGTTGGTGGTACTCGGCTGGGGAGCAGCTGCCCCCAGACCTGCTACTACCAAGTAGCTGGAGATGAAGGATCACCACATGTTACAGCATGAGGATGGGCAAAAGGACAGAGACAAAACCCCATGGCCACTGAAGACTCCTGCATGTATGACATGATGAGCAGGGCAAGCTTGCCTGTCCCCCCGAGTTTGTGTCAGCCATACCCTGTGGAGATGTAGGGCTGACGAGATCATTTCTGCTCACCAAGAGAAAGTCTTGCAGCAATACACTTAACCACATTTTCACTTTGTGCCTTAAGTCCCTTGGCTGCTGGCAACCTGCCCTCAGGAACAGGGATGAGACTTGCCCCTGCCTGCAGTCAAACCAGCCATTTCAAGCCACTTTTCCTGCTTCAAAGCTATTAGGATGAGATCAACTGCCTTCCTTAATAAACGACAACCTGGCTTCAGGGCAGTCTGGCACCCCTGCTATGAGGAGTTATGTGGCACAGAAGAACCAGGCCTTTAGTTTTGCAGGCTAGGAGCAGGAACTGTGCTTTTCAGCCCCCTCCCCTCCTGGGTCATGCAAACATGTTCTCTGACCATCGCCCTGCTCACCTCAAGGACTGCACTGAGCCAGATACCAGGGCTGAGCAAAGTTAGAAATGCCCAATGCTGTCCTCAGGCAAGCAGCATTAGAAAGTGCTTAGAAAGTGTGTGAGATGTGCATTGCTCAGACACTCATACCCTCCACACCTGAGGAGCTAAAGGACTGTGAAAAAGGCAATTATTGTCATGTACCTTGTTCTCTAACATGGTGGCACACGGCATATTTTGTGTACCATGTTTTCTATGCCAAGCACACGCATTCAAAGCTATGCAGCTGCTCTAAATATATATGATCCTTATGAAACAGCAATCACACAAACACCAGAAAGCCTCTGAACTGAGTGCCTATTAACTACATTTTCAGGAACAAAGCACATGGGCTCGCCTGTGGAGTGCCCTGGCTGCCTATGGGATGCTGTGCACCAGCATCAGCCCAGCCAGGGCACAGACCCAGCAGAGCCCATGAGCCACTGCTGAGGGGCACTTCACCAAATATTCCCATCAGCTGCTCTTCAAGCAGGTGAGAAGGTACATGAACTATTATATAAAAATTAAAATTAAAAAAGATGGGGGAAGGGTAATTAAAGCTGTCCAAAAGCAACTTAAAATGACTAAGCAGTTATTGCCAAACTGAAATTTCTCTCAGATTTTAGAAGAGTTCAGCTTGGGCTTACACAACATCCTTACCTTCTCCTGTGGGTTTAATAAACTCAGTTACAGTTTAACATCTAACATCTCTTTCTAACATCTTATTAAAGTACACTTCATATATCTATTAGCATACCCTGGTATCATGAGAGTAGCGGACTATTCTAGGTTTAATCTGTTGATTTTCTGAGCAGATACATACTCAAACATGTTCTCATAGCAGCTCCAACTTGTGCTACAGCTGGAGTTCTTAAAGTCTTCTGGAGCACCAAAGCTATTGACTCCCATGGATACGGTTCAAGTATGAGAGAATTAAAGTGTCAATAAATTAACCAATATAATGCTGTAAACTCAAGCATTAGGTAGCCTGAAAGTATTAAAGCTATACATCTTGTTTTCCTCAGCCTACTATTACAGTCCCTGACTTGTGCTGCCTGGAAAGCTCACCAGGAGCAATGATGGGAAGAGAGAAATAACTGCACCTCGCTGTTATTCACAGGTAACAAGGAGGTCTCCAAGTCAACCAAGAGGGCTGAGGAATGAGGCTGCTGAGCTGTAAAAGCAAAGGCAGGGAGCAGAAAGTAAGAGCAACAGTCTATTGACCTGTACTAATGATGTTACACTCTGAAAAGTAAGCTATTTTCTTAATTAAAGATTTTCTTCATTGCATTAACATATTTTGATGAGGAGCATGTTGCTGCCAAGCTGTCATACTTTAGATTGATCTAAGGTAATAGGCAGTCAGATTTCATACTTCAGTTTGATCAATATTAAATAGCTCTTACTGATTTTTTTTTCTATCAAATATTGCAGCATTTTGGAGGCACTTTTGATTTAAAATGCCAGAAGGAACACAAAAAATAAGAATTCCTTTTCCCTTTAATCATCATTGTCCATATTTCTGCAGTAAAATGAAGTGCAAAACAAGTTTTTAAAGCAGGCATCCCTCCCTGCAAAGCCAAATACAAACTGAAAATATTTCAACGCATCTAAAAATCACAGAACAGTTTGGCTCAGCATGAGACTACAAAGAAACCAAGCCTAAACACAATTTTGTGAGCTTCACGATTCCTGAAAAACCCCACTTCTCCCCCAGCCAGTATGTTACACAAATAAATAGAGATGCATGTAACTTACCGGAGCAAATATCACCATACACATTTACAAAAGGATTTATAATCCAACTTGCGTCTCCTGAAATAAAGCAAGGTTTGTCTCATACTAAAAATAAAGGCTCCCAAAAGCTTCTCACAGGAGAGAGAGAGGGAGAGAGAGAGAGAGAGAGGGAGGGAGAGAGAGAGAGGGAGCAAGCGAGCATCAGCTCCTTGCCTTGCTTTTTATGAAGCAAATAAGGAGAGCAAGAAAATCAATGCTGAGAGAAAGTGAGATGATATACCAATCAGGCAGCAGCCTCAGACTTGTTTGCAGAGGGATGGCAAAATGCTCCTATTATTACACTGACTACACACAGCCTGAGTGGGGAAACCGTTTCCCCTCGGCGAGGGGCTGATTGCTTTGTTGTGGTGCAGGTACCACCGTGGTGGGCTGGGAGATGCAGCCCCTTCCCACCAACTGCTAATGCAGCATTGCCTTGGCCCTCGTGTGTGCTCCATAGAAAAGAATCAGCTCACAATTTTGGGCTGAAGTTGAAAAAAGCTTGAAGATCCTCCAAACTGTCATCGGAGCAGTGCTTCTTTATTGTGGGGTTTGGGGACTGTTTGGACTCTGTTAGATTTGGAGGTGCCTTTCACTGCACCTCAGACAGCTGCCCTGCAGCTGCAGCAAAGAGCCCATCCAGAAAGGGGAAAAGACTTCTCAAGTCTCCCATACCTTCATGTGTGCTGAGCTCACCCTGTGCTTGCACAGCACCAGACCTCCAAAGCATCCTCCTGGAATCTGAGCTTTTGGACAAAAGCTTTTTGTGTATCAGAGAAAACCAGTGGGAAACCCATGGGTTGCCTTGCACCAAGAGGGAAAATTTTTGTGCTATTAATCCACCTAAACAAAACCTCTGCTGTGCAGCATGTGTGTTGGGAGGAGGAGGATGTACCAGGGGATGAGCTCAGGCACCTGTTTGTGAGCCGGACACATTGGTGGCAAACACCATTTCTTTGGGAAGGTGCCACATTTGCACCCCCCAGCAGCTACACACAGACACAAACCCCACACCTTGTCACAGCAAACTTCCTCACAGGAGGGGTTCCAGGCCAGTCCCACATCTCTGCTCTGTGTTCAGGACATCAGCACATTAACAGCAGGAACAAATCCATGGATCCCTCTTGGAAAGGTGTCTGCTCTGCACTTACCCCGTGCCCCAACACCACTCAGTGCAACCATACTGTGCTGTTTATTGATCACTGCTGAGCTGATCACTGTTTTACCCTCTTTTCTACCCACAGCATCAAACACTTACAAATACATGTGACACAAGGCAAATTTCCCCTTTATTAGGAGACAGAAGTTACATGCTGGTATACAGATACACCTGTGGGGTGACAACAGTTCTCTGCACTGCAAAATTGGAGCACAATTGCTTTTCCCCAGCAGCTTGAGATTTACAATAAGTGCTGGAATTCACGGGGAAGATCCTGAAGACAAAAGCAAGGAGGCTGAATTCATCTGATAATACAGTTTATCTGTTGGGGGTTGGCACTTTAGCACAATCCAGGCACAGAGGAGGCTCTGACAACCCTTTATGAGCATAGTACTCCAGGCCCCTTTCCCACAAGCAGGAGCTGCACAGCCAGGCTGACAGATGTCACTGCTGTCGATGTGGCCCTGCACTGCCAGCAGATACAGCCTGATGCTGGTGGATGCTGTAATGAGGAAATGCTGTGATGCTCAGAGTTCCTCAGGCTGAAGCACTGCTCTGCTGTGTGGTGCATTTTAACACACACAAAAACATTCACCAGCTACCTGCACACTGCCTGAGCCCCAGCCACGAAGATTAAAAACCACAGCAACTCTGGTCTGCAGAACTGGGCAGCATTTTCCTCCCCCTGCACTGTGAGCAGCCCTTTGATGCCTTATAAATGCAGGCAGGAGCTGCACTCTGCAGTCACGTTCATGCTCCACGTGGTCAAAGGTGACCAAGGACCACACAAAACTTACCACGCACTGCATCAGCACAAAGAGTGATGCTGGCTCTCCCGCAGCCCTGGGAGCTCTTCTCCAGCCTGTGGGTGCACACTGCTGGAGGATGGCAGGAGGATACTCAGCTTGCCTCAGCTCCCCAGCTGATGCATCTCACTGCTCCTGGCCTTCTTCACTGCATTCAGTTCTCCAGCTGGCACTCAACTGCGCTGTATCTCATGGTGACCAGCCTCTTGCTGCAAGGTGTGAGAGTAAGTGAAATGCAAACACCTCTCGTTTCATTTTCCAGTGAGAAAATTTATTTTCCCTTCCCACAGCTAACAACTGCTTACTCAAACTCACTAGAGTCTTCTGAAAACTTTGAAAAACATACATTAAAAGAATTTTGCTGAGCTGAGAGTTGCCGTGTTTCAGCCCTCGAAAATATGTGTGTGCCTGGGCACCTGTGTGGGATGTAGGGATGCAGCTTTAGCCAGAGCACAGTGGGTTGCAGCAGAGGAGGACCTGTCCTGTCACACACCTCCTCCAAACAACACTGTAACACACTCCACAGCATACAAAAACCAAGGGCTGCTTTTTTTCCCTAACAGGAAACACACTGTGAATGCTGTGGATCAGTTCTAACACTGCTGAAAGTGAATGTGCTGGTGTTTGCTGACAAGGCAAAACACTTGTCAGGCTGCAGCAGACCCTGCAGCATTGCAGCCTGGTCCTTTCTCCAGCTTTATGAGACTTCTTTTCAAAAATTCATCTGAAACACTGGATGGGGCACTCAGCCCTATCACCAAGCAGAAGAAGAGGTGCTGCCAACACCAGCACTGCTATGCCATGTCTCTGTGCTGTATCAGAGCTTTTTACTTCTGATTTTTGAGTGGAAGTTTCAAAGCAAACTAAAAAACTTCCTGGGATTGAAGCCCCAAAATACTTTAGGTACCACTGAAAAGCAGTATACATCTAACAGATTTACATCAGCTTTGTGCAAGGTTCATAGCCAGTGCTGCTGAAAGGGATGCAGTGACACCAGCAAGAGGAGAGGCAGCAGCCTGGGGAGACACTTATCCCTGGATACAGCAAGACTCAGGGGAAGCATCTGCCTGAGGACAACTCAGAATCACAAAAGTTGGAAAAGACCCCTGAGATCACTGAGTCCAACTTAACACAGCACTGCCAAGTCCACCACTAAACCACATCCCTAAGCAGCACACACACATTGTTTGAACACTTCCAGGGACAGAGGTTCTACCACCTCTCTGGGCAGCCTAATGTCTGGCTACCCTTTCAGTGAAGAAACTTTTCCTAATATCTGGCTCCCCACCACTCTTTGCTGTCTCTTCCCACCACCCTCCAACCCAGCACGGAATGTCCAACACCCACAGAGCAGAAGCCCAAAGGCACTAACTACCCTTAGACCCTCTTATTGCTCCATTGCTTTATTCTTAACATGCTTGTTCACATTACCCCAGAACCCCTGTTCATGCCTGCTCCTGGTGTGTATGCAGATTTACAGATACCTCTAAAATCACACACTGCACTGTGGAGATGGAGTTTCATCAGTCCAGTCAGGAGCACCTGACCTGGAGCTTTTCCACACCAGGGTCCTCAGCTCTGCCCAAGGCTGGATTGCTCCTTTGCCATGCCCAGGTAAAGGCAGGAGCAGGCAGCACCACCAAAGGCCCTTTGGACCATGCTACTGATTCGGTGGCCACTCCACATTTGGAAAGGTTAATTAATAATATTAAAGTGTCCACCCCACCTGTGCTGCAGAGAAAGCATCAATCAAAGCAGCAGTCTCCAGGAAGGCTGGAGTCTGGCAGAAGGGCTGGAGCCCCAGCTGGGAGAGGATAATCAGCTACCTGGAGCCACTGCTGTAAACAGCCCACCAGTACAGGTGGTATATTAAGATAGGCTGCCTGTTTGCCAACAGAGATTTTCACATTTCCCTCTCAATCTTTATTTAAATTCGGGAAGACAGAAAATTAACAAAATCTGAGATCTATAACTGGAAACCATTTGTTTTTCTTATGGAAATGGAACGTTTCCTAATGAACTTCCCCTCCCCCTGTGCCACTCAGATCCGGATGCAAATATTGCTGCGAGTTTATCAATCTGCAGCTTGTTTCACGCAGTTTGCAATGCTAATGAGTAAACCAATTTTGACATATTATGTAAGCCAGTTTCTGAAACAGAGATTCTTGGCAGGCCAAATGTAAACACAGACACCCTCTTGCATCCAATTTAAATGAGCATGTTGCTGAAAGCACTAAGGGCTTGATTCTGTTGACTTATTCCTGATTTACTCCAGTGGAAAAAAAAAAAAGGTGGGGGGGAGAAGAGAAAGAAAACTAACAAAAATACCCCTTCAATTCAATTACTAGTGCAGCAGCAATTTGCAAAATGGATCTAATTTCGTAACAAGGAAATGTGCTGGAATAAGCTAATACAGGGTGGTGACTTGGGCACTGCGTGAGCATCAGCACAGCACATGCCCGGGAGCACACATGCCATTCCAGATGGAACTGAAGGAGAGATGACAGCTCTCCTCTCCCTCATCCCCCAAGCCAAAATTAGGTCCAGGTAGTGGCCCATGGGTTGGACCAGCCCCAGAAGGTGACTCCTTCCAGCCTCTTGCTTTTCCTCCAGAGCTTTGCAGAAGAATGATGCTGCCTGTAGGGCAGCAGACACAGCTCAAGAGCAGCACCAGCTGTTTTGAGCTGCCCCTGTCCCTCAGACAAGGGCCAGCAGGAACCCAGAACATGAGGGAATGTTTGTTTCAGCACACACTGCAAGTTTGCACTTCACCAGTGCATGTCAAGACCCCATGCACTACTCACTACCTTGTCCACCTGGCTCAAACCTGGCAACAGCCCCAACACAGAAAGTCAGACACTGTGATTAATGGATTATATCCACTTCTTAAAGACTAGCACCAGAAAAACATGCTGGAAAGTACCCACTTTGGATGGCAGACTGCAACAACGAGAACAACTCCCAGTGACACGGGGATGAGCTGAAAGTCACAGGCTCAGAGGTAGGGGTAGGGAAAAAAAAAAAAATTAAAAGAGAAGGGATATGTTTCTAAAAGCCCCTAATAAAAAAAGGCTCTACCAGAGAGATGAACAGGATCTCATTAAAGTGAGGAAGGGCCGAAATCAAATCTTTCATTTGCACTTTTCCTGGTACCATCTGGAGCATTTGCATCTGCCAAAAGCACGGCGCATTTCTTTGACTAGAGGAACCAAATGGGGTAGAGGCAAACCTGGAGGTGGCCTTTGCCCTGCTACCAGCTCTGGGCACCTCCACAGGGCTTTAAAGCTGAAACACGTGTGTGAAGCTGAACTGTGATGCTCCTGCCATGACAGAGTAAAAGCAATGAAATCAGAGACATGCTGTGCTGTGAGGTGGCTGCCACAGAATGTATTTATTGTGTGTGAGATCCCAACAGGCACTAGAGCTGCAAAACACCACCTCACATTAAATTATCTGCACAACATCACAACCAGGATACCATTTATCATACCTGGATCTTTTACATTACAAGGTAAAGGAGAGCAAAAGGAAGAATACTTTTAATCTCCAAACAAATATCCCACCCTGAACCTTCAATGGTGAAAGCAGACCTCAGAGTTCTTCCCTCTGTGCTGTGCTGCACTTTCAAGCTATGATCATAAGCAGCCAAATGCCACACATTTGTTGGCTCATTAAGTTTCACCCTGCAAGTTTAACAACTATGTATTTCTAAAGTAATTCATGTTTTTATGCCATAAGAGAAAACTTACTGCTGTCTAGACACAGAGGGAAAAAAAAGGCCAGTGCTTGAAAGGAGGGGAGCAGACAAGGCAGCATCACTTGGGATGTAAACAACAGGGACACGAGATCCCTGTACAGCCCCAGCATTGCAGGGCACAAATCCCAGCACTGCAGGGCTGTGGAAGAGCAGCAAAGACTGGGAAGAGAAGATGCCCTGCAGATCTGAGGGACCTCACAGATTTTTGTCGCAGTCCAGCTCTCTGCCAGCCAACAAACACCCCCACTACTCACACTGCCATCCCAGCATGGAGCCCAAGGTGGGAGTGAAGCCCAGAATCACATCACAGCATGGACTCCCATCCCAGCAGGGAGATGAGAGCAGCAAATACAGACTGATGTGCCATAGCACCTCCCTCCATCCCTCCTGCTTATCTACACCTGGCACATTATAGTAACAGACAGGTAAATGGGGATTTAATTCCTAGCATCTCATTTGTTACTGTAATTTTAAATGATTTGGAATACCTCCTGTGGTTAGAAGTCCACCTGTTTTTCAGAGTTAGTCAATTTGGAAAGCCCTCACTGTCCATTCAAGCATCCCCTGGATTCCTCATGCTCAGAAGAGTGTTACTGCCATTCCCTCATTCCTTGTACTTTCTGCATTTTTTTAAACATTGTCCCATTTCTGCATGTCTTAAATACCAGATACTAAAACCATATAAAGAACAATCAGAAGGCCAAATGGATACCAACTGGATGGTGAAAACAGCACAAAATAAAAGAGAATCGGATTATTTTCTGTTATAATTTTTATAGCTATTTAACAGAAAGAATGGAAAAATCTAATTACTGTCAACTGTAAGTTTTCAGCTACCCAGCCAGCAGCGTGCTGTTATTAAACTACTGCATAATTGCCTCTTTTACTCTGCTTCCCACAGAAGCTGTGTTATTTCACTCATAGTTAAACTCATAATATTGGCTTCATAACTAATCCTGTCAATCGAAATCCCCAGGGGCTGGTGCAAGGATAAAAATAGCAAGGAGTTGTTTCTTCCCTCAGCTTTCTCTCAAAGCCCATTTCTGCAGGCACTGGGGCTGCAGCTCAGCCCTGCCACAGACCTTGGCACTGGCCTGTGAATGCTGCTCCTACAGCTCAAAGGAAGCCCAGAGGGGAGGGACAGCTCCTTCCAGCAAGAGATTCAGTCCCTTGTGCTGTGTCTGTCCCAGGAAAGGCCAATCCTGCCCATCTCTCCCTCCTGACTCAGGCAGCTCAATTAAGATATTTGATGCTCCATAGTTGAACCCCACCTCCAAGCCCAGCTGTGACTGCCTACCCTGGGACTTCTTGCCAGCCCCGAGGTTGAGATGACTCACAAAGACTGAGGATACATGAAAAACACAGGTTTCCTCCTTCCCAAACACTGGGACAGAGTCTCACATACAAAGCCCCACAAGACACCAGCTATCTGTTCAAGCACCAGAGATACCCACTGGGTATCAGGACCTTAAAGGTCTTTTCCAGATTAAATGATTCTGTGCTTCTCCAAGATAAGTACAATTTGTCTATGCACACAGAGGAAATTGCAAAAAGCACTGGATTTTCAGCCATCCAAATAGTTAAGGTCTGTCTGAACCTTTACTTGTTTCCTGTACATCCTGGATTGATGGCCCTTGCTAATTGATGGCATGGTGCTTTCCTGGACATGGCACTGGATTTGCTGTAGAAGACAGAACCAGGGTCTCCTGCCTCTCTCCTTCAGCACTGTCCTCCCTTCCCTGGGAGATACTCCTCCTGCCCAGTACAGAGAGGGTCTAAACTCACTGCTCAGCTCAGGTTTGGGATGAGGTGACAGGGTTGGAAAGGGTGAGGGAAGATGGATTTGACCTCACACTCAGCCCTACAATCTGTCTCTCTGGAGACAACAACCCTGTGCTGGGGTTGCTCTCTGGTGGGCACGCACAGAAACTGCTGAGAGCTGGCACAGAAAAGGTGGGAAACAACACATTTCCCAAAGTGGTGTCCCAGAGGAAGGTGCCCACGCCAGCAGGGACCCAGTGCCAGGGCTCTGCATGCACTTGGACCAGCTCCAGAGTCATCTCTAGCCTGGAGGAGTCCCCCCCTGTCTGGGACTGACACACAGACAAGAGCACAGGGCACATCAACACACTCACTGCACCACCACATCCATGTGGGAATCATGGGAGACTGCTTCATCTGAGGTGTTTTTCCTCCTGGGAGAACCACCACCCCACCTGTAATCAGCCAGAGACAGGGAGTACAGCATCCCAACCTTCAGTCAGCTGCTCCTGGAGCCATCCTTGGGATGGACAACAGCAGTGTCCATCAACACAGGAGTGAGAGAAACAGAGCACCAGTTTAAAAATACGTAAAAAAAGAAAAATGCTCATCCTTTCTCCCACTCCACAGCAAGGATGGACCAGCACCAGCACAATGCTCTGCAGTCACACAGGAAACTACTGCTTCCTGAGCAAGCCTGAGACACCCTGACCAGAAGTCCAGAGGGACCCCAGGGTTAAAAATCCCTCGTGTGCACTGTGAGAGCCCTCTGGGAAGACAGGTCTTCCCTGAGCTGCATTACTCTGTCCTCCCCCTCATCACTCAACTTGCTTCTCTGTTAAGACAGGAAGATAGACAAATCATTTTTGCCATTGCTTGGGCTGCCAAGAAGCACCACAGTGCTCCCAGGCAAATCAGGAGAGCTCCCACCATATCCAGCCTGGAGAGCCCTGATGCTCCCAAGGGTTGGGGGACTGCCTCGGCTGACAGAGCACTCAGCAGCCCTGAGATTAAAATAAACATGGCCAAACAGAGTGTAAAGATTTCTCACCTATGGTGTTTGTGCAAATGAACCCTCAGGCTGACAGACCTCTTTACTCAGAAAGCAGAAAAGACACAGAGAAACTGTGTTATGGCCAGTCACCCTAGTGGTGGCACTGTCAATGAGCTGCCACCTCTCTGCCAGCAAGCAGAGCCCACAGCCTCAGCTGTGCCAGGCACAGCGAGGACAGAGGAGGGAAGCACCAACACATCGGGGCTGAAGCAAACCCACCAGCATGACTAAGAACTATTCCTGTGTCCAAGTACAGGAGGAGAGCAAAGGACAAACAAGGAAAACAGGCTGCCAGGCACAGGAGCAGCAAAATCTCCTACTGTTCCTACAAGTGTTGGTGATGGCACAGCACACAGAGGAGCTCATAGTGACAAAACAGATTTGGTGGCATGAGCCACCCTGCCTCAGTGGAGGTGACAATGTTTGTCCCCTCTTGGATGCTCAGCCAGGTCCTCAAGGAGAAAATGGCAAAGCAATCACTCTTATAAACACAATCAATATCCTTGGGGTCTGATTCTTCTAAGGTTCAGAACATTCCAGAACTCCAAATCTTCCTCCATGTCCTCTTGACTATACTGCTTGTGGTGTGTCCATTTAAAATTGTCAACTCTTCATCCTCAAAGGAGAGGAACGAGAGTCCCCCGCTGTCCTACGCTCCTCACCAAGTGACACAGTGTGTTTTGATGAATCCCCATCAAACAGCAGTAGATCCTTCAGGATGAATCTGGAAGAGGAGAGCACAGGCTGTGAAAGCAGCAGGTAAATCAAGGCCAGCCACACTTTCCCATTTGCACAGTGGCCCCAGCATGCAAGAAAACATATGCTCTATTCCCCAATCTAAAGTACTATGGATAAAAGGATGAAAATGTTTTTCAATTGACTCATTGGTCAGGGAAAAATGAAAAGGAAGTACATTACTGCTTCCATAAGTTCTAATTATCAGTGGATTTTAGATGCAAGAGCAAAACATCCATCTAGCTACCTATTTTTCATTAAACGTAGTTCAACCAAAGAAGCCATCAACTTTCCTAGATGGAAGCAATTAAGGAAAGCACAGGCTGTTGTGTGTGCAGAGGAGACAGGAGCCTTCCCCTTAGCAAATCATATGCTCCCAGATGCATCCAACCCACCAAAAGCTTTCAGCCAGCTGTTAGCCCAAGGCTTCTTCCCAGATGTGGGGCACCCTGCTGCTCTAGCAATTAACCCACCCACTGCTCCAACTCCCTGGGATGTGCAAATCCTTCCCCCTTACATAACTGCATCCATTATGGGAACGAAGCGCAGCTGCTTCTGAGAAGGGCACACCATGCCACAGACAAGCCCCTGTGTCAGGGTACAGGGGAGAGGAGATGTCTGTCTCTGCCCATCTCATGCTGCAGGACACCTGCACACAGCTCTGTACTGGATGGACTTCTAGTCACACCCAAAGAAGTAGGTGGTCCCTTGTAACACAACCAGGGACCACAAAAGAAACTCCACATGGAGGACAAAGCTGAAGGAAAGCAAGGGTTGGGGCATGTGGTGAAAGGTTACACCTCTCCAACTGATGTCCTCAAAAGTGCAAGTTGTAGGATGCTGTGCTGGGGACATCTTCAGTTCTGTCTGAGATATGCTGACTACTGCGTGTCATCGGGGGATCTTGTATTGTCCTGATGCTCAGAAAAATCAGTCATGTCCCTAACAGAAAGTAACATGGCCAGTGCAAACACCAGGCAATGTCTTACCTGAATCACCACCAGCAAGGCTCTTCCAATCTTCAGCTTCAGGAGGGTCAGGGGCTGAGGTACTGTATTTCCCCTGTGAACGAAGGCGAATGGTGCATTTTTTAAGTTTCATGTTAGGCAGCCACACAAGTGCTTTAGGTTGACCTTCTCTGTGGATCACAGAAGACTCTTCTTGTCCAACCAGCAGAGGCTTTCTGTGCAAAGCAGCTCACTGTCCTTGGGCTTTTGCACACTTTGTGTGTGTAAGATTCAAGTGTTTGTTATTATTTCTTGAAATGACAACCCCCTCCCAGAAGCAGCACTTGGTTTACATGGAAGACAATATTCTCCCACACCAGTCATTTCCAGTAAAGTATTCCACAAAAGTCTGGGTGTTCAGTACATGCTTGTTGGCAATTTATGCAAATCTAGTCGACAAATAATCTCGACAAATAATGCTAAGAGTGAATTTGAGCTGAGGCTGTCTGAGATCACAGGTGTTAGCTAGGTTATCAGACACAGTGGGTGGCATGTTAATGTGTTCACATCTTAACTAGTGGGTATAAGTGAGAGGCTTGATCTACAACTGAAAGAAAAAACTGAAAGAAAAATTGAATATAGAGCACAACAGATATTGCTGAACAGATTCGCATGTGGGCACTTGATTTATCACAATGCCTACATAAATATGTATGGAGCAACTGTTTCAGAGAGGCCCCATGCGTGGACAAGCCTGTAAAATTAGTTTTCTGATCTAAATATTAAAATTGGCCCTTGGCAAGTAATATAAGTAATAGTCTCTTACAAAATCACTGTTTCAATTAATTTTACTGGCATCACCTTTATCTATGCAAGAAGGTGAGAGAAGCATCAAACAGGCCTGAAAGCCAGCAAAATAAATTCAGAGTTATTTTCAAGAGGTCTGCTTGTCTCACAGTTAAGAAAACGCACCATGAGATGGAAAACAGGTTTAAGTCCCATCTCTGGCACAGTCTAATTTTTCTGTGTAGAAAAGTAGGATGTATTTCTTGCAGCAAACACAAAGCATTTTCTCTTACTTTAATGAACAGTCATTTTTTTCTGAGCAGTTTTATCAAACAACTTAAATTTTTTTTTCATCCTCCAGTAGCTTTGTTTTACTGCAATTGTCATTGTTTAAAAAAAAAAATCAAAAAAAAGTACCTTCCCCCTTCCTTAAACCGATCAGAAACGTCATTCACATTACCCTGTGGAATTGAACTATTCCCAACAGCCACTCAAAAAATACATAATCACCATAATTACTGGTGGCATCTAATTAACATTCAGCTTCCTCTCTACAGCAGCTACAGCTGGACAATCCATTTATTTCAACCTAAAACTAATGCTCTCCTAATTATTTTCCATCTCACTGAGCAGCCCACCTGTGCCCATTTTCCCCAACGGCCCCGTCTGGCACAGCGCGAGGGCAGAGCCTGGTGAGCTCAGCCTGGAACAGCCTTGCTAACAACTGCCCCATGCAAACACAGGGACCTGCTCCCACTAATTACACAGCTCCTGGCTCTCCTAGCCTGCTTAGCCAGGATTCACTAAAAAAAAAAAAGGCAAAGGAGCTGCAAAAGGCTGCAGTCACCCCAAGGGACTTCGTGCTCTGCGTTTGACAGGAAAGGGCAAAGGATAAATGAGCCCATGAAATGCACATGCCTCTGGTTTGATGCTGTGGACTATCTTCCAGAAGGGCACGGGGTCAGGGTGGGCACACCAGTGGTTCAAAAGCCTGGCACACCCTGGTGCTGGTCTCCAGGCTGAGGCAAACCCTCTTCCTGCCACCTTTGTTCTCCTTCCATGGCCACTCTGTTGCAGCAACAGGAACAAAACTGCTCAACCCAAACACTATTTAAAAAATAAAGACAGCTAGGGATTACACAGATGTAGCAGCCTGCTTTTATGAACTGCCCAGTATCAGTCACTGGATAAAATGAAGTACATACAAATCCATGATACCTTAGCTGTTTCAGTCTACTCCTAGCCCTTTCTACCCCCGTATCTCTAATCAGGCAATTTTTTAATTCACTTTTATTTTCTAGACATACATCACCTCTTGTTAGGAAAAGTAATGCCTGTTGTTGCAATCTAGATGAGCTCCAACTCATTAGCTCTGTTTCCTTCCAAAACTCAGCTGAAAACTTATTTTCTTTTTTGCTCACTCCTCTCTCTCTTTGCTATTATGTTTCTACTTACATTATTTCAGCCTGTAATGACTGTAGCGCTCCTAGGAATGATGATCTGAAAAATTATCTTGTAATTGCATTCATATTTGAACTTTCATAACTACAACTAAATATATCAAGGGGGATGAGAAGGAAACCGACAGTTACTGGGGGAAGCTCTGGTTGAACTTCTCCTGAACTCAGGAATTACTAATGCCTCTTTTCCCTTCGCCCCCACTTTAATTTGTCAGCTCTAGGGTGAACCTCTGAAGGCACCAAGAGGCTTCTGCTCAGCCCAGGCAGCTGGGTTCAGAAAACCCACAGTGACAGTGTTTACCCCAGCCAAAGTGGGTAAGACAAGTTAATGACGTTCAAAATCTGTGGGGAGAAGCAAGGAGCTCAGACAGCACAATCTTGTAGATTGTCACTTGCTTCAGAGATCAAGGAGAAAAATGCAGCAGGTCAAGAGACGTCACGAGAGTTGTCAGAGATGGCCTGAGTGTCAAGGGGAAGAGAATAAATCAGTGCATGCATATTGGAAGGTTATTTATGCAATAGTCAAGTAATTATGGTTTTGACACCATGGTAAGAACTCCAAGCACCCGTTAAGATCAGAAATTCAGTGTCTTCAGGCTGTGTGTACAAATTTTTCCCCTCCTTGTCACCTGCTGAGCAGTAAAGTGCCTCCAAATGGAATTGTCCAGACTTTCCCAAACAAATTTTCAATTCCACTAAAGATAACCTAATCTTCACAGCTGACCTGTAAAACCTTTTAGATATGGCTATAGGCAGAGGACCAAATTTTATGAGAATGCTCTAGTTCTTATCAGTGCAAATCAAGCCAAAACGGATCAGAGAATTGAAGTCCCAGCATTTGTTAAATCGAGCTGCCCATGTGCTTCCCCTGAGTGTCCAGGAGCACTCATGTTTGAAGGACTAACTGCAAACCAGTGTATTTTTCTTTGCAGTTTTTCCAGAAAAGAATTTAACAGAGCTAACACAAAGATCTCCAGCCAGCAGAACATTGCTAAGGTTCCCCAGGCGAACCTCTTGCATCTCATTTACCTTCCTGGTGAAGCCCAGGTTTGCAGACACCTGACTTTTGGGCTGCTGAGCTCCCCACACCAGCCAGGCTCACACCTCCCACTGCACATTATCTCTCCTGGAAAAGACACTCAAAGTATCAGCAAGGAAAGAGCTCTTGCAAACCCCAGAAGTTCACAACTGGCCCAGCACAGGAGGAGGGATGGGTGGATTCTCTGGTGTGCAGTGGCACATACACTATCTCTGCAAGTACTCTCAGCAGGTGCAGCGTGGGACTTGGGAGGTTCCATTTAATTTTTTTAAATTATTTTTACAAAACCTCCAGAAATGCAGATTCTTTGAAACCCCACTATCCTGCCCCATCAAGCTGAGGCTCTCCAGCAGGTTCACAACATATTTGTACCCCTTGTCATGTTGCAGGGTGCCACCACATCCAAATTACTTCATCTGATGCTTGAAGATAGGACTTCAGAGATGATAAAATATTTCTTCCAAACTAATGGCCCTCTCCAAAAGCCAAGCAGGTAGCAACTTACCACTTCCAACCTCAGCTAGCACTCACTTGACTCCTAATTGCTTTTAGCCTCTTCTTGAGGCAATTAACTCCATACCCACTCCCTGACACTCTCCCATTCCAAAAAGCAGTTCCCAGTTTACTGCCACAGGGCTCTGCACTTGGATCTCAAGCTTCTGTCTTTATTCCCTTTCCTCTGCAGAGCTCTGCATGTGTTTGTGTCTGGGCATGTGCTTTCTCACCCTGATGAATTCATTATTTATGGGGCTGAAAGAGCAAAGCTGCTGAAATCATTTAGCTCTTCTGCATGTCTCCCAAAGGCATAACAAACATAATGGGAAAGCAAATATCAGGCTAAGCGGGGTTGTTTGAGGGAGAACACAGAAATGAACGTGGGGATGGTGTGCAGCAGGTATGCCAATACATGCCCTGCTTCCCTGCCTGGTGTGGGGCTAAAACCCTCCTGTCCTGGTTCCAGCTGCTCACAGGGATGCCCAGAGCAGCCCAGAGCACAGGTCAGTGTGCTCCAAGGGATGCTCTGTGTTCCCTGGAGCACTGACATGTTCAGCTTTCCCAGATCTGGCAAGTGGCACTAGAGGGCAGAGCTGTTTACCCTCAGCACATGTGAGACAAGGGAAAAAACCCACAACTTTCAGGCAGCTTCTGAATTCTCCACAGTCCTGTCCAACACCAAAAGCCTGCTAATACACAAAAGCCACCAAATATATTTCCACTCAGAGTGACAAACACAGGCATTAACGAGCCAGCTGAGAGCCTGCAGTTCCCTGCTCTGCCTTTACTGGGACCGAAGACCTGGAGGTGCCTGACAGCCTCTTGCCAAGGCAGCAGCAGCTCTGCCTGGCCTGTCCTGGCCCTCTGCATTCCAGGGTGCACAGGACAATACAAATAACACAGGTCCCTCGATAGCAGGGAGAAGTAACAAGCTCCCTGTTCTCTTCCCATCACTGACGTGGATGAGAAGGCTTTACCCATCAGGAAGCTTTGATCACAGAGATCAGAAATTATGGACCACACTGACACTGTGCTGCCCAGGCTTGCTGCTAAAGATCTCAAGAGATGGAAAGTGCTTCCAAGCAGGTGAAACCTTCGAGGTTTTAGTTTTTGTTCTGAGCAGATGACCAGAGGCCAAGAGAAGCCCTGTAGGTGGGCAAACAGAATTGTTTAAATGCGTATCTACCCCACGAACCACAGGACTTATATTCCAGAGAGCACCTCCAACAGACAACACTACATCTCCTGGACCTCAGCTCACACACTTGGCTCAGGAGGGGTGGGAGGGACTGTAATCCCCAAAACTGATACTGTTGTACTGTTACATGCAAAGGTTTTTGGATGATATATGCTTGCTTACTTCAACTTTTCCACAGTGTCCCTGGTACTGAGAGTTCTTTTGGATGAGGATTATGACCCCAAGAATCCCACTCCAAATGATCATAAATCCTTTTCTTATTATTTCCCCAGTGCACACAGTGTGCTTTTCTTTATTATTATCAAGACCAGTCATCCTGCAGGGCATTTACTGTTGAGTAAGAAGGCAAAGGACTCTTGCCCCAGAAAGTCACTGTTCCTTCCAGGGTCTATAGAACTTGTTCATGAAGTACCACACTGCATCACTCCCCAGCTCAGCTGCCAATGAGGGTACTTCATAACAAAATCTCTCGAGAGGGGAAAGAAAATACCTGCAAAATACAACTCAGAGTATTACAACTAGTGCATTAATGGCCTAGACAACAGCTTAGAATAATGTTGGCTGTCTTAATAGCATGGAAAAAAAAGTCTATAAATATTTAAAGAGAAGGAAGGAAATAATACTGGTTTCAGGTCTCAGTCACATTTTGTCCCTTGCCACAACCACTTTATTCCACATCTCTTCCTCCTGGGCACATCCTGCATCTTCTTCTTTGCAGAAGAAAGGCAATGCATTGTCTTATTTTTGTGCAGAATCTGATTTCAAAGTCATCATGGCAAAGAGAGCTGAAAGGACCCTCAGAGCAGAGGCCAGGCAGCTCTATCTTTTCTGGCAGATGTTTATCTAACTTCTGACTCCCAGTGACTGCAACTCCACAACTTCCTGGGGCAAATCTACCCCACTGCTTCTCCATCTGCTTCTTAAAACTGTACATCCTTTAATAGCACATCTCCTCCTCCCAACCATCACAGATGAGAACTGCCCATTCCCTTCCTCTCCTCTCTGCAGCAGCCCAGGAGAACTCAAACATGATCTTACCTCCTCCAATTACCTAATTTTTCCCCCTCACAGTAAATAGCCTGAACTCCACAACTTTTCTCTCCACATCCTCTACTCTCAGTTCATTTTTAGTGTCCCTTTCTCGACTGTTTTCCCAACTATCTCTTTCTTTTAGGATGAAGCCCAAAATATGATAGTTTCCCAGAGTCTAACCAGCACAGAGCAAGGCAGGAAGGACTGCCTCACCTGCCCATCACTCAGCTCTCCCAGTTTGCTGTAGCCCCACAGACAATCTGGCCACTTTGCAGAAGACTTCTTACTTCCAGTCTGTGAATCCCTCTGTCCTCACCAACACCCTTCCTCAAAACTCTCCTTCCTGCAGAGTCCCATTCCAGGCAACTTGTGAAGCTGTTCCTGCACCTTCCCAAAGGATGCTGGCATGAAATCAGATGGCTCCAGGTATTTTCTCAGCATCAGCCTCATGCCTTAACTTACCCTTAAGGAGCAGCCTAGCTCTTTCCAATGGCTACACAGAAAAATCAGACTACACAGTACAATTTAGTAAGCCTAAAATCTCTTGATCCCCTTTATCACTGACTTACCTTGTGCATGTTTTCAATCTGCCCCACAGATCACTGCACATGAGCTGGAGAGAAAGCAACAGCAAGGCCCAGGCAGGTCTGTCTTTATCTGAGCACATCACCTGCTCAGCTCACACCTGCACCAGCCACTTGGACAAAACTGCTGCTCCTTCCCTCTCCCTCCCTTAAAAGCAACAGCTGTAAGTAATTCTGCAGTGATAATTAACAATGGCCTCTTAAATTTTCACTTGGGATGACTTGAGCTCACCTGCACTGACCCCAGGCATGCTGGGCTTGGTGACTATGTCCCTGCCCACAAATCCCAAGTGCATTCCAGGTGTGGCTGGGTTCTTCCTCAGCCCATCAATCACTGCTCCTTCCCTGGACACTGGCCAGCCTCACCAAGGGGCTGTGCAGAGCAGCTCTGGGGTTGTGTAAAACCTGAGCAACATTTAGATTTGCAGATAAAATATCTTCACTCTGTCTACTTAACAATTTAGCATGCACTTATCATCTTTAAATACAGTTGGGCAGAGAACAAAGATGGATACTATTCCTATTCTTCAAATAGTTGCTAACAAATTAAAAGTAGTACACTAATATTAGAGATATTTTTTTCTCTATCTACAAGATCATCCTCTAACTGTGACTGTAGCTATCATGTAAACTGGTGCTGGAGCACCGTGCTGGGTCCACTGAATTTACACTTCATCTCTGAAGTCTGCTGCCCAGTCTCATGACCAGCCTGAAAAAAAATATACTTAATTCTTTTATAGAATCTGACTCTGAAGTACTGTAGATCACTCAGAAAAAAACCCAATAAAACCTTATGAAAATTGAAAGTGATAATCAGTAGATATACATGAGTAGTAATTCAGAAACAATATAAAGCACATAAAAGGACTAGTTTTTTACCAAGGAAAACACAAAATACTAACACCACTGCATAAAATGAAATTAAGCCAAAGAAGGTTTAAGCAGCATTACTAAATCAACATCCTTTTAATGTCAATGACCAAATCTGAACCTGGTTTCAGCCACCCTCCAGGTTTTTAGCATATTTCAGTAATTCTTTAGCCCAAACATACCTGCCAAACCTGCCTGGATGCATTTACAACCCAGATGTGGTTGTTCAACAAAATATCTAATTTGCACATGCAAATTCTCATGAAGACCATAAACAGACAATTGACACAGACAAATTTTCAGTGTGTGCTCAGAAGCTGACAATTTAACCATTTTAAAGTAAAACAGCCTTTTTGTTACTGCGAAACACAAGGCCTGTCATCAGGTTATAAATGAAACACATAAATTGCTGTGTGAGGAGTATGAACCATCAAAGCCAAAGAACACCAAGGCCTGGATGGATTTAAAATAAGAGCAAAGCTGGCACGAACCAATAGTGGTAAACAACAATTTAAAGGACAAATCTCTCTGCGTGCATTTGACTATACATATTACCATATTAAACAAGACATTTATAGAATCACAGAATGAATCACAGACTGGCTTGGGTTGGCAGGGACCTTAAGGATCATCCAGTTCCAAGCCCTCTGCCAGGGGCAGGGCTGCCACCCACTAATACAAATGGATGTGATATTTTGGCATAGCTGGCCATCAGGAAGATCCTGTGGAGGAGATGTGCAGGTGCCATTTCACATGATGCTTCCCATGTCCATAAAAGCTGTCTCTCCCAGAACCTGTGGAAGCAGCCAGTGTTGCCTCCCATGGCAGGGAGGAAAGGGATCCACCTCAGGGTCTCTGATAAAGAGGACATGGGCCTTTGGGAAGACGATGGATTGTTCACCCCGTGCCCCTGGGTCACTCCCTTGATCATCCCTCTGCCTTGTATCTACACCTCACTTCTTCTCATATGGCTTCCAAGTATTTCTGAAGAAGTATCTCATCAGCTGATATTTTAGCTGACAATCACCTTGTATCTGCAAATCCACAAAATTAACAGACCTATTTTCTTCTATCATGGAAGTTCAGGAATACAAGCTTTAATAAACAGCCCATTCTATAAGAAAAAAAAAAAAGCCTTATTTGTAATCTAACCAATTGATTCTTTTTTAAAATATTTGCATAGTTTTGTTTAATTTTGTAGGAACCTAAAACTGAGACTGAGATTGAAGAGACTGATTTCACCAGAGACAATAGGTTTTATTGAGCTCTGTAGAGTTGTACCATCGCTGGAAGAGCTTTTAATTCAGGAAAGACCTTTACATTTCCAGCCTGCCAGTTTCAGTTAAAACTAATAATTACACTTGTAAACAGACTGCTGGTTCTTACCTGAACTGTGATTTTAATACCCAGTTTGGAGGTGACATCTTGCTGTTCATACTGGACAGGGCTGGAGATGTTTCTATGAGCCAGGTCTCTTCCAGTATGTCATGGTTTGACACTGGCCAAATGCCAGAGAAATCTATTTGCTTACCATCTCTTGCTCTCAGCTTGGCAGAGAGGGAAAAAAAATTAACAAAGTCCTCATGAGTTGAGACGAGGACTGGGAGGAAACACTCTAAGGGCAAAACAGGTTCAAATTTAAAGATATAAAGTAAATTTATTATTAATAGAGTCAGAGAAGGATAATGAGAAGTAAAGTCAGTCTTTAAAACACCATTTTTTCCCCCCAGCCCCTCCCTCCTTCCCACCAACAGCGAAGGGAGACAGGGAGTGGGTGTTTTGGTCAGTTTGTCACTTGAGATCTTTTTCTGTTTGCTCAGGGAGAGGAGTCTTTGCTATGCCATGGAGCCCCTCCCATGGGCAAAAAGTCTTCCCAAACCTGCTGTGACATGGCTCACTCATCCACAGGGTGCAGTCCTCGAAGGATAGGCTGTTCTAGTTTGGAAGCAAGGCCCATCTCTCTCTGTCTCTGGAAGCC
>JBBMKD010000027.1:7192056-7233262 GCA_037834095.1 Argya squamiceps
GGCCCGGCAGCAGCGCTTTGTCACTCCTGGGAAAAACTGCACGTGTGATGTTTTGGTTTTCTTCATAAATGTCATCACAGAGGTGTTACCAACCTCTCTTAACTGAGCCAGCAGCATGTCCATCTTCAGAGCCATCAGAGATTGGCTCTGTTGGACATGGTGGAAGTTTCCAGCAGCTTCCCCCATGGCCCTCTCCTGCTAGCAAAATCCAGGCTGTGCAAATCCACACACAACAGGCGACACCAATGCTCATGTTCTGGGATAACTCAAACTGCAAATAACTAACAGTGGCCAGAGAAGGAAGGAGTGAGAAATAAGGGGAAAAATCTGTATGTTTATATGTTTAATTCAGCCAATCACATAGTATTAGTAGACTATTTTATTAATTTTTTTTCCATTGTTTTTATCTAGAGTTTTATGGCTTGTCCATTCAGGGACTGTCAGTGACAAAATTCAGTAATCTTCTGCAGGACGTGATTTTAAACATGCACAGGCTTAAACAATGCTCTGTAGACGTTGATACTGAGGGGTGTCAAAATGATTGCTTTCATTCAGCTTTCAGGAAATCAACACTGATTTATGACCAAAACCAACTGCACTGAAATCAAATGGAAGTCAGACGCTGCCCACAATTTTACATGCATTAAGTGCTGGGAGGTGATGGGGAAAATGGACCATTATCCATAAGGCACATGATTTCTGAAATAACCACAGCACTGCAAAATTAGATGATAATGACCCTGTGGTGAGCAAGTCTCCTCCAGAGCCTTTTTTGCTCATCAGTTGCCTCTTCTGCAGATCCTTGTTCTACCCAGGTTTCTCATTAACTCTGGTCCCAGTTTGGAGCTTGTGGAGGTAGGGCCAGCCTGAGCTTCCCACAGGAAGGTCAGGGTGCATGTGTCAGCTGGGGCACATGTTTTGGAGCAAGTGGAATTAAAAAAAAAAAAAAAGAGCAAAGGCTGTCACTTCCATAGAGCTTACAGCACAAATAACACAACAGTCATTTAGCAATCTTGTCATTGCAGGCGAAGCTAACAGCTGAGTCCTGATGGTGCTTTGATTTTCAAGCTCAATCCTTGTAAACACATTGGCTGAATTAAGGATATGGATAAAGGCAGTGGGAGGCTTTCCCCCTGCAAAGAGCAGAAAACAGTTTGTCTTGAAAAAATTAATCACAAAATACATGCCTCTATTTATTTAAACAACTATTTCCAAAATTTTGGAAGGGATTTCATCTCCCCTGGAACTCAACATTACATTTGGGTTAGCAAGCACCAGAAGTAAAACCAATTAAAATTTTACAGTCAGTGAGGACAGAACCAACAGGGTATAAACAGCCTTCCAGATTTTCATTGATAGGGTGATGAAACACAAATATTTATGTGCTGAACACTGCCTCCAATGGAAAGAAAGAGTCCTTTCTGGACTAACAGAAAGCAACTAACCTTTCAGGATTACAAGAGAGGAAACTTGCAACAGATAAACTCTTCACCTCAGCTCACCCTGAAAGTACTTTATCACCACGTGTATCTCTTCTTCATCACTGTGAGGCAAAGGAGAATGAAAATGTGAGACAGGATAATGCTGCTCATAAAAAAATAAGAATGAAAAAATCTGGAGATAATTGGAAGTGATGGATCAATCTCATACCATGCTGATTTTTGCCTTTCTCTTTTATACATTCTCTGTATTCTTTACGCATATAGTTGTGGCTTATTATTGTATTACTGGCTAATTCTCGCAGTAGTTTTTCATGCTCTTTCCCTAGGCAGAAAGACAAAACAGGTTCCAAGGGCCCCTATCTATTTTGGTTCTCCCTGGCTACCAAGGCTGAGAACAGCTCTTCAAGACACTTTTTCATTAACAAAGTATAGCCATTACCAAGGGGAGGGCTCCAGAAAAGGACTGAACCAGAAGGGGGAATTACCTCATCACCTGTGCTTCTAATTGGGAATTCTTGTCAATTATGCTAATTTTCTAAATTTAAAGAAACTGTATTCACCCTGTGTGGGTGGGCTTTTGTGGACATTTTCCACATCTGCCTCTGGAGGCCTCCAATAAAGATCAACCTTTTTATTACCTCCTCCACTAATATTATCTTGAAAGTGTGTATTTCATTTATAGGTTCCTTAAGGCATCAAATTACTGAACAGAAATATGCAAAGAAGGCCTTATTTACATCATAGCATTGAGGCTGGTGCATTATTAAAAGGAACAGCCTTGAGCTCCTAATAGAAGAACAAAAGATCTTCTCATTCACAGCCAAGGCACAAGAAGGAATTGCTTGCCAGCATCTCATAAAGTCTGTGACCCAGCCAAGAACTGAGCCCAGATTTCTCAGTGGCAGTCCAGCATCATGAGCACATCCTTTCAAAGGAAGGCTGGAAGAAATGCCCTGACAGTGCAAATCCATATAAGAAAATTAAATCTACCTAATCAAGAAAACACTCCTCTGTGTCTGTGAAATGCATCATTCCAGGTCAAGAGGAATTTGTCTCATCTCATAAATGTCACACACATGCCTTATGCTGCTCTGCACAACCTCAGCAATGTGCTGGAACCTGGAGAGAAATATGAAAATCATGGCACAGCACTAAGCACTCACCCAGGGCATCTTCCACAGGGCAAATGGGGTCTGCCCAAGGTTCCACTCAATGCCCTCTCTTCCCTCTCAGAAATGACCTGTACCAGGTGACACTTAAGAAAAGGGGAGGAGAGAGTGAGAAGCCAGGACTGTTCAATACACAAATGTAGGAAAACTCTGCAATAGGTACAAGTGCTGCATTCTTGTCTCAGATGGTGCAAGATTTGGCTTATTTTTCCTGCCCAGGTCATTTCCTTCTCCATACAGAATAAGAAGGTAGGTGCTGCAACCTCTAAAAATACAAGCAAGAAACTTCATCTCAAACTAAGGGACGGAGATTCTAGCTTGACCCAAAGGGAAGAACTGAAGGTTACTTGTGGTGATGAGCAAAAAAATCCTTTACAATAGCTGTACTGCTTTGCCCATTTATCAGTCTGCAGTTTTGTTCTACTTTCATAAATCAGAATTTGTTATCAAGCACATTATTCTGTGTATCTCTCTGGGTGGCATATGAATTGAAGACTGAAGTGTGTCACAAAACCACACCTCACCTCTGGGGTGGCTGCTCAGTTTAACACCTCCTCAGCCCACATCAGCCCACAGGTGCCAGACAGCAACAGCAGGATTCACAGGCAAAGTAAGGAGTGTAGCACTTGGGAGAGGAATAGGAGTTTTCTGATCATCAGCAGTGAGAAGGAAACTCATTTGATGCACTCCAGGAAAGAGAGTGCACCTGTAAAGCCAGGGAGTTTGTCACAACTGCTTAAACAAACATGGAACAGAAAACATATGCTTTGTTTTGAATTCTACTGTAAGGGACCACCATTCGTGCTCTCACTGAGAAAACAGGCTAAAATGCTATTAAAAACTATGAAGACTGAAATGAAACTATACAGAACAATGTCAAAGGTAACAAGGAAAAAATCTTTTCAATTATAATTCCCTTAACCTGAATTGATATAGAATATCCAGGAGCAGGTTTCCCAAGGTGAGTGTGGGATTCCACACAGGACTTCTTCAGCACCAGTCTGACTTCAGGGAGCATCTCCCCAGGTACTGCTTTGCCAGTTGAGCCATGAAAAGCTGGCAATGCAAAGAGACACTTACCATGGAAAGCCCAGGAAAATGAAACAGTGGCAGAGAGTTTTGCAGAGCAAACCAGTGGCAGCTGGGATGCAGATGGTGTCATGCTACCTGCCAGATCATGGGCATGCTGTACCATCCCTGCCTGCATCCCTCTTTTACCTGCTGGGAAAAGGAACACCAAACGATGAACAACAGAATGGGTCCTTGTGATGGACTCCAGATGGGTCCTCTGAAGTAGCTTTTTAAACTCACTTCTGACTGTTCTGATTCTCACAATATGCACAGCATGAGGTGCTGTTGGTACACACAGATAGCTTGCTGTGGGATAATTTGCTACGCCCAGGAATGTCACTGTTCACCTGTTGACAGCAGCAATTTTGCACCATTCCCCTGGCACTGAAGACAACTGGTTAGTAGAATAGCTTGGAACACCAAGGAGCACAGAAAGAAAATCTATAAAAGCAAGGGAAGTCTCCTAAGTGAGTCACAAAGTTGCAGTCACTGCAGAGCCTGTGAAGGACAGACAGTGAAGTTCATTAAAGAGCTCTCAGCAAACATTCCTTGTGTCAATTCCACTCTAGTTATCCTCCAGCTTCCATCTATGCTGCCTGTATTCTGTGGTTCTTCTCAGTGTTTCCAAGACGAGCAGCTCTCAGGAAAAGGCACTGCCTGCGTGCTCTGCCCAGGACATCAGCACCCTCAAAGCTGTGAACCATGCTGGGCCAGAGCCAATTTAGAAGAGTTTGACTTCCTCTAACCTATCCCTACCTCACAAGCAGCAGCAGCCATTCCAGCAGCTGAGCTCGGCCTGTTACAGCATTTCTCTGAGAAAACAGCATTGGATCTGGGCTGCATCAGGGAAAGACACATTTGTTCTTTTTGTACTCTCCATCCATGAAGACAGTTCCCTCTGGGCCAGGCTTCGAGCAAGATCATTCTAAACATACACACATGTTGAGGAATGGCTGGACATAATCCTGGTTTTACCCATAGTTGCTCATTTTCCATCAGTCCTTGCTGCTAAAGAAGATCTGGCTGCCTCCTCACTCACCTGTGAACACCTGCATTGATCCCCTTGTACCTGCCTTGAATTATCAGGCTGGTTGAAGTTCTCCAGATAAACATAAATTCTCTTCATATGGAATCATGCCCCATGAACAGCTCCCCTTGCAACAGGAGCAAGAGGACTGAAATGAGTCTGAGAGCTGTGTACATTCAATATAAGGCTGAGCCTTTAAACTTGCCATGTTTCTTTTCTGGTTTTGTTTTGTTTGGTCAGTTTAATTTGGGTTTGGGGTTTTTTTGATGTTTATTTTTTTCCTTTTCCATATTCTTACATCATGGACAGCATGTGCTGTGGGGATAGGCAAATAAACTGTGGCAGCAGAAGGCAAAGAAACGGGGACTGAGCCATTTGCCACATTTTGGATACTACAGGACAAAACCATGCAAAATCTTGGATTTCTAAAATCCTAATGACTCCACAGCTGCTGCCAAGCACAGGAGTTTGATCCCAGCAGGCAGGAGTATCCCAGAGGAGAGGTGATTGGCAGTCAGGCCTTCCCCCTCAGTGTCTCACTGCAGCCACATAGGCCCCTTCCACACTATTTAAAATATCATTAAATACCACTCTTGCCACACAGTACACATAAATATGCACTAATCCATGCACAGGAATACCTCTGGTTGTCTCTGAACTGGAGCTATAACTGATGGCACAGCAAATGGGGGCCAGTGCTCCTCATAGCAAATAGCTTTTCCTTGTATCTAACTTTATCTCAAGTAGGTCTTTATATGCTAAATTTATGCAAGCAAATGCAATTTTGGCAAATTCTTTTGTCAGCATTTTTATGACAATGGATACATACAGAATATAATGAGTCCAGCTCACTGAAGAAAAAAGCCAGCACTTCTGAGAAAATTAGATTTAGGAAAAGATATTCTGGTCTGGAATAACTGTCAGTATTTTCATAAAACTATTCATTGTTTCCTTCACTGGTGAAATTTATTGCAAATAAACATAAACAAAACAGAATTAAGGAGAAGCAGGTAAGTTTCTTAACAACCTGCAAACATCCCCTTGAGCTTTCCCTGCCATTCTCACTCCACCAAGGTATGCAGGGAAAACAGGGCTCTGTCACAAGCTTGTGAGTGCATGACCACCAGCACCAAAGCTGTTTGGAAGCTTTCCAAGGCCCTGACTCACCATCACACACATCTGTAGCACATTAAGCTGTGCATTTGTTATCTTGGAGCTTTGAGATAAATGACGTTTCCTATCTGACTAAATAAAATCACATTACTACTTCAAAAGGCATCACCGCAAGGTCTCGAGACCCAGGCAGATCATGTTAGTGGAGCTTCTCAGTCCAGTGCCTTGCAAGGGCAGAATCCCTTTGATCAAGGCTTGGAAGACAAGTGCAACCTGCTGCATCTGGAGTCTGCTCAGGGCAGAGATATTTGGATGCCCTGAGAGCAGGACATCCTTCCCCTGCAGTGGCATTTTGCAGGACCTGCCACAACCAGTGGCTTTCTGAGGTGGTTTCTAAACCACACCTGCAGGGAGACCTGCAGCCCTCCAGGGCTCTGTCCCTGTTTCTCATGAGGGTGGCAAGGCAGTTTGTTGCCTAGATAAGGCCAGATAGCTGGTGTTTTGTTTGTTCCTTTTCCAAATATGCCATAATCTGTTGATCCGTGTAATGCAGATTACGGACTCTGCTTACACATAAAAATAGCTACTTGCTTGGTTAAACAAACAGAATCAAGGTTCTCCCAGTCACACACAAGAATGCAACATCTTTCCTTAAAAATATTTTTACAGTAATTAAAATACTAACTTTCATCAACCTGGTGATGCTGTGTGAGCTGTTCAAGCTGAGAGATGTTTTATGAAAAATACATCCTGTATTTGGAGTCCTCCATCCACGTGGCATAATCACATGACCTGGAAAAGTCTCTGCAGTTATAATCCCATCACTGTTCCTCCTGATACGAAACAAAAAAGAACTAACACTTTTTAGTTTGCCTTCGTCAAGATTTTATGGGATCCAACATGAATACAGCTCCCTGGGCAAAATCAAGAAACTCCCATTTGCCAAGGTGGCCCAGCTGCAGCAATGCACAGTGAAACACAAACCAGAGAAGGAAGTAACAGTTCTCCCTCTGCTCCATCTTCCTCATATGTGTGCCTGAAAGGCCATCTTCCAAACTAAAACTAGGACAAACTACCAATTAAACATGGGGTTTTAGATCTTCATATTCCATCTGAATAACACAGTATAGAAATAAGTTGCAGTGCTAACAAGTTTCAGTGCTTAGGATTTTCACCTTTATTGAAGATGAAGGGTTAAAAAGAAATCTCTAATACAGATTCAGAACAGCTCTAAAAAAATTACAGCAGTTCCAACAATGACCCATGAATTACAGATACACTTGGCCAGTGTGTTATTAAAATAGTCACCCCAAGTGGAAAATGTTACTGTCCAGAAGCCAGATGAGCTCAAAAAGACATCTCTAAGTGTTTAGACCAGGAATGCTCTTTATTGACTCTTTCTGGCAGGTATACACAGACCTGACCTTGACTGGAACCAGTGGTCCTCTTCATCCATTCACAGGCTGAGCAGCTCATACACTATTATAAATGTGTATATATGTTAAAAGAAAAAAACCCAACAGCATATACCTTATGGTTTTTATATATCGATAGATATATAAATAATATCCTGGACTTCACAAAGTAAGCTTATACCAGGACATGACTCCCCACTGGCCTCAGCACCATGAAAACTACACAAGATGTTGTACACTTAATAAACATGGTTTCACTGCTGTACAGAAAACAGCAATACACACAAAAATGGACACACATCTATTTTCAGCCCACCAGAATAAACAAAAAGATATGTAAAGGAGTGGGAAACAGGGAGATAATGAGCTGTCACAACGAGTAACAGTTTGGCACCAGTGGTGCAGCTCTGAACAGCCACAGTTACCAAATAATAATGTTTACTTCAGCATTTCTGTCAAGATCAACTTGATGCCTCAGGCAGTTTGGGGAAGAATCACTTAGTCAACAACCAAAATCCAAATTCAATTGGAGGAAACTAATTAAACTGAGCATGAAAGTCTTCCAAAATATTAAAACTGTGTTTGAAAAGACACCTTAGTACAGCTGAACTGACAGGATTTTGGAAAAGTCTCTATTTCTCTGAATTTAAAACACTGGGATCTTAGGCTGTCCAAGAAATATTTTTTATAGTTCATCTCTTGCAATAAAGCCATCACTGGGGAAGGATAGCAGCAACATTACCTTCCTGAGAACCCTTCCATGTCATTTCTCTGATATAATGCTGCCACACGTCTGGAGATATGACTGTAAGGGGTGAAAAATCACTTTAAAGAAATCTTCAAGGATCTTTTAATTGGTTTTCATTTTACAGCGTTTTGGGACTGTACATTTTACTCTTTGAGATGCACAAGGATCCCAGCTGCAGCCTGGCTGAGTCACTCTTTGGCTCTGCAGGGGTGAACACCACCCTGAGCAGTGGTGGCTGCACATCCCAAAGCATATGTGCACCATCCTGGCAGGCTCCACCTGGGTGCAGGAAGGGCCCTTACCACAAAAAGGGTCCCTGACTCCAAAAACCCTCTAACCAGGCAAAGGTTTTGTTCCAAGTTAGACTCTGACAAGTACAGCAGGTATGGATTAATGCAAGCATGCTATTATATTATTTTTAACTGGTTTTCTGTGTCAGATGATCCACATACTCACCAGTGATATAAAACTTAAAAATTCTGATACGTAGAAATGGCATTTATTTACTCCAAAGTTTGCCAGATAAGAAGCCAGTTGTACTTGACCTCTGTTACAGTCCGTTCTTCCCCAGATTTCTCATCCTTTACAGACAACACACTCGAGGTGATGTGAGACGAGGGGATCTGCTAAATTCAAGCAGCAAGGCAAAGGCATAGATGGTGTCAGGGACAGGATCCTGCCTGTGCAGACAGAGCCCCGGCAGATTCAGGATGCTCCTGCCGCTGTACAAAACTACCCCAAAACGGGTTTTATCCCTGCACAACGTCGGAAAACAGTAACCCTGACGCGGAGCATTTTGCCCTTGTCAGAGAACAGCATTAATTCCGCATTCAAAGGGCAGCGACTGAATCTGGGTCAGGCGGCGGAGCCCGGGCTTGCCCAGCGCCCGCCACCAGGTGTCACCAACTTCTCGATCAACGCAGATCTGATCCCAAAATGCGGCTCCATCAGCCTGTTTATCACTCACGGCGACGACTGTCACACGTACCAGCCATGTAACCAGAAAAGACCGGCACTTTCCCCTGCAAACCCGCATGCTGTTTGTCTCTGTTCCCGTTCAGGTGTCTCTGGATAACTCCCCTGTGTTTGCAGTCACTCTGACAGCCTGTCACCTTACAGAAAAAAGAGAACCCAACTGTGAAGTTTAAGTCCTGTTCCCATGAGGGATGTGGGGGATTGAGGGTGCCATGTGATGTCTCTCAACAAGGAGGCCCAAGGCCGCCCCAGCCCATAGGGAAACCTATTATTCCAACATTTGCTTTACTATCAAAAAACAACCCACTGAGCAATTATGGTCTAGATTTCCAGAGGGAAAATGGTTTGGGTCAGCCCCACAACTCCAGCTGAAGAGCAGTTAGCTCCCAGATGTGTAAAACAAGGTATAAGACATGAAAGTTAAAAGAGTATCTTGGAAAAAGGTAAGTGGCAACCGTAGAAAGCACTGTTACCTATTCTGCTGTCCGAGCAAATGGTGCTGCCCAAAAAGTGGGAGCAACAGAAAGAAAACCTACTCAAATAGGGCATATCATTTTTCTAGTCTCATATCTTCATGTACATACATGGCATTTGACAATCAATGTAAGAACCAGAGAGAAGGCATGAGTTACTAATACTTCTGCATCAGTTACAGAACTTTTGAAAAAAAAGAAAAAGTTATCTCAGGAGATAATCTATCCCAGGCTCCCAGTGAAATGCCAGGCCTGGAGCAGGGATACACAAAACCAGCACCCAGCACCAGCACTGGGAATGCTGCCACTATACTCAGTGCCTACAGACATTGCCACACTTTGAAGATGATCAACGAGGAAATATTCTTGCAGCATCTGGATGCTGCCTCAGCATATGAAAGACACTCCCAGAGGGACTCAAAACTCTCTATTTATTCTGATTTGAGCTGCCATGCTTGCAAATGTCTCTAGCTGGGAACAGACCTCCCTTACTGGTCAATAAGCCTCAGGTCCTTTGGCTGAAGCAAGCAAAAGCCTGCTGAGTGAAAAAATTTAGTGGCCTTGAAACCTTCAGAATCATATGAAAATCAGGACTTTCTGTTCCTCTTCTCCATCCCTCTGATTATCCATCCCAATGTCAGAGCCTTGTCAAACACCTCAGAACTCATAGCATCCATCTGGCAGGTCCTCATGTCATCATATTCTTTCAGATTGTCACTATAATGTCAACTGAAGGCACCATCACAGCACACACTACACTTTAGGGTCAAAGAGGATGTTGTCCTTATCTTCATATAAATTAATCCCTAGAATCTGATTTTTTTTTCTTTTTTTTAGGTTAGGCCTTTCAGACGCTGAACTCAAGAGACAGACACAAACCCAGAAATGTTTTACTTCACTTTCAAAGCATCACTTTACATGGCATCCATACCAGGAGTATTATCACTTTGGATAGCCACCAAAGCCCCATATCAAGTTTAAGTTAAAATCTTCATACCAAGGCTGCAAGAAATGCTTCAAGATTCTCAATTGCTTTTAAAAATCTGAAAATCTCCAATTCAAAGGAAAGCTTTAAGTAAAAATGCCTCCAATCTGTATTGATTTCTTTGATGTTATGTAAAATCTGCAGACCAACCTTGCCTAATAGCAATGAAAAATCTCAGGAGTATTGCACAAGATGTCAAAAAAAACCTTGTAATCTGGGACAGTGGAGATTTTCAATCTGAAAAGCAGAGGTGCTACCTGTGGTTTTAGGACAGGCATATGAGCTGAACTGTTCTAGTGAGATCTTCAACACTAAGTGACCTTGGTGTGTTCAGTTCATTCATCACCAGGAGTCACAAATCTCTCCCCTCTCTCTGGTTCTCTTCAGAGTCACACAGATGCTGTATTCTGCACAAGGATTCTGCTGTGAGAAATGTAAAACACCACAGAAATGCACAGTGAGTGAGGCAGAAATGTCCCAGGTTTGGTCCTGCTCCCACCATGGACCAGGGCAGCAGCTTCTGCACAAGGCCAGGATCAGGCCGGGGAGCCTCAGAAAGGCTGAGACATTTTTCCTGGGAAGGCATCTCCTCCTCTGACAGTGCCTGCTTCAAACAAGCAAAGAGGGCTTGTGCTCTGCCTTGATTTTGCATCTCATTATCCCACTCTTCACAGTGAGCAGATGTGAGGAAGCTTTTCACTTTTTGGAACACTGCTGCATCCAGACCAGATAGAAAATACTGCACAACACCAGAAAGCTGCCCAAATATATCACAGTGTTATATGCTCTTATCCCTTAACCAACTGGTTTAATCTAGAAGTAATTCCAGACCTGTATCTAGAAGTAATCCTCAGGAGCCCTGAATTCCCAGCTCAGACACCCATTCCTTGCATAAGCAAACACCAGCTTTTCCTGCCCCTTGCTTTCATGCATGAAACAGAGGTGGCTGGCAGCCCTTACAACAAACCTCATTTCAATACAGTAAAGGGTGAAGTTGGTGTCTAACTCACACTGAAGGGTTTTAATTGTGTTTTTATCAATGGTGAGGCACTGCAAGTCAAGAGCTGTGACAATATACCCTAAATCATACAGGATTACCACATTGTGTCAAACAAACATATAATTAAGGAGCTTTATTATGTTAACAGTTTGGAATCAGATTAGTGTTGTATTAGGCTAATAGAGTTGGTCCCCATTAATCCAGATCAATTGCTCAATTCTGTTTACTTGGATTTTTTTTTCCCAGAAATTTAAAAACATAAATCTAACTCTCAGCAGAACGTGCACATGCTGTAGGGCAGGATGAATTCATCAAGATATCTGGGCACGTGGATAAACTGAGTGCAGCTTAACTGGTTCAACTACACAATGAAGAACTAAGCACTCTAATTCCCAGTGATGAGATTTTTGTACCACAAGAAGAGACAATGTATCTGGGCCCTGGGCATGGTGCTGAGGCAGGGCTCCACATTTGCAAAGGCCCTGAGTCCTGTGTGGCTACAGGACCAGTGTCAAGAGTCCTGTCCAACACTTCATGTTGCAGAAACAGTCCGCAGAGGTGATGCTGCTTTTGTGCACAGAATGCAGGGATGCAAGGCACAGATGCATGTAAAATCTGCTGCCCAGCTTCCCTGGGCTACCCAAGCTTTAAATACAGAACTTTAGGGACCACACACATCATGACAGCAATGCTGGGATGTCTGCACACGTCCATGATGCACAATCCCAAATACAGGGCTCACCCTATAGCCAGGTTAGAAAAGGTCTTGATGATTCCCACTCATAGCTTTCTCTTAAGGATGCAAGGAAGCATCCAAACAAAAAGAAATGTGAATAGTGGGGCATGGAGGGCAACTAAGGCCAACCCATATTGCTCATGACCTGTACAGCACTGATGAGATTTAATCCAGCCTCATCTAATGCAGCCTCCTATTGGCACAGCCACACACCAGCAGCAGAGTGAAATCTTGTGACATTAAGGTTTGGTTCAGATGTCAAACTCAGAGGTGACACTTCAAAGCCAGACACTTCAAAGTCATTCCTACACATGTGCTCCCTACTTAATTTCTGTATGTGTGCATGCTCATGTGTGAGTAAATACATACATTTTCTCCCTACGTGTACATAAAAATATATATAATCTATCACAGAATTACTTGGACTGAAAGGCACTTTAAAGATCAAGTTCCAACCCGCCTTCCATGGGCAGGGATGTCAGCCACTGGATCTATATATAGGTGTATCCTACACTGCAGCAGGGCAATGGCAAGATTTTACTCCTCAACTTAATATGGCTAAGGCAAACACACACCTTAAAGATGCAATTTCTCTTCAGCCAACTCTGTTTTGCTTTTATAATCACAAAATATGGACTAGATTTACACAAAATCAATGTCTGCCTGCCTTAAACTGATCAATTGTCACATTTTTCTATAACCATGCAAACAATTCATTTTAACATCAATTTATGCTAATAAACAAGGCAGTTTCTAAGAAGACAAATTCTGTTACTGTCTACATTCAAGGTACCACTCAGCCAGCAAGAGAGATTTGATTTACATTGCATGAGTATTAAGGAGTGACCCAAGCACCCATAAAACAACTACACACACAGAGGCTGAGTTCCAAACAGTTAATTCATCACACTCATTCCTAGACAAATCCTGTGGTGCAGAGGGAAGGATGCTGAGGTCACCTGACATATGGACGCCGAGCTTTTATTCAAGGCAAAATGTAACTCTCACTACCAGGCCTTGATCTACAACACATAAATCCTAGTTCACAGTGTTTATGCTACTGGGGACAAAACATTTCCTTAGAAATATTGCTGGGAAAATGTCAAGCAATGAGTTATTTGTGATAGAATGGCATGGAGATGACGGGTTTTTCCTGAGAGTAAAATGGCAAAATACAGAATGCAAAAAGGTTTGGACAGCACTGTTTCTTCTGAAGTCTGAAGATCAGCAGTCAACACTAAAATGAAAACCTATTTGCATCTGTTCCATTTACCATGGACTCATAAGCAGCAGTCAGATACTTTCTGTTTGCCATCAAGCAGTTATTGATGTGTAGCTCAATAAAATGAAAATATTTTATCGCAGAGACTTCATGAAGCATCCTTGTACCACCAGAACACAACACTGTGCCAGAGCAATATGCTTTAACACTTCTCTTCACATTTATTGGTATTTACAACACGCAGCAGTAAACGACAGAAAAACCCATGGCCACCAACACTTATCTTCAAGGGCAGCTCCAGAAACATTTGCAGCTCTGCCCCTCCTCCCCACATGTGCACTTTGACCACATCCTGATGGCCAGGCATGTTCTGTCATTAATAGTAGCTACAACACCAGTACTGAACACAGCACTGCACATGGGCATGTCCCCCCAGGGGACAAGAGGCTCCTCTCCATTTGGGAACACACCTTTGGTAGGATGCACTGACTCCTGCCCCTCTGCCCTGATACACAAGGTGCTTCTGGAGGAAAACAGCAGCACCCATCAGGAGGCTCTGGGCAAACCTGTGCTCTCCAAGACCTAGCATTTCTTCCAAGATCACCTTGTGAATCCTATTTCTTCCCAAGAGCTGCTGGCCTGACCTGTGCCCCTCCCCTATCTTTCCAACTGCTATGAGGAATCTGCACAGAGCCAAGGCTGCAGAGCTATTGGCTCCCCAGTTTTGTCTTTACATTCAAATGCCTCTACATTTCTTCACTCCTCAGCAGATAAAGCCACATGTCCCACGGGGACTGTGACAGTGGTGCCATCAGCCACATCATTCTGAAGGCTCCTGTCAGTGGGGTTAATAGTGGGAGATGTTCCTGAGAATTCCCCCAAATGCTGTTGGGACAGCAGAAGGTCCATCTTCCCCTCCCTCCAACAAGAAACCAGCTGACTCAAGAGGAATTGTCACTGATTCTCAAAATACACAGGTCTATACTAGCCCTTTCCTTTTCTATTAAAATTGAAATAATGTGTTAAATGATGCAGCTGGAAAGGAAAGTCCCCAAGAACTATTATTGAACATGTGTGGTTTTCCCTTAAAGCTTTGATTTGTCCCACATAATTGTAGACAGGAAGGATGACATGTTCTCTACAGAAATTTATTACATTGTCAAAATCCTTGCTCTGAGTTTTCAAAATGAACAGTTTTGCTTGAAAAAATACTGTGTTACAAAATTTATACACATATGAAAAAGACAGTGTAACACATCAAAATCAAAGTACTTCAGTTGACCAGATCTGAGTTTTGGGGTGTTGGTATCTTTTTTAAGGCAAACAGACTTTCAAGATTTAAACATTCCTTCCCAACACAAAACAGACAAAATTTTGGCAGTCTTGCCTTTTTTCAGTGAGACATGAAGGCTGTTTCACACGTGGCTTTGCCAAGCATCACTGAGGCAGAAATTACCCTCATGTGTGAGGACAGGGCAGATTTTTCTCCTCCCATGCCCCACACTCTGAGACAGGCCCCTGAGAGCATGGTGGTGGCCATAGGAAATGCCCAGCTGTGGCAACCAGGGCCACATCCCATCCCATCCCATCCCATCCCATCCCATCCCATCCCCTGTGTCCTCCTGGATCTCAGAGGGCTGGAAGACTCATGAGGTCACCAAAGACTCACCAGCTCTCACCAATTCCTCCCTTTTCTCACAAAACTACCTTTGCTTCTCTTCTTCCCTCCATGTTGGCAGAGGAGCTTTGTGCTCCCAAGGCTGCAATTCTCTGCAGGGTGCCTGCAGCCACACCAAGCTGGCTAGTTAGCTCAAACAGCTGTTCTCCCCTTCATGCATCTAAACAGCAGAGTTATTTTTAAGTGTGCCCATTACACCTGAAAAACCTCTTTTGTCTCCCTCTTGCACAGCAGTTTCTCATCACAGCGGTACTTTCCCATACTTTTCCCTGCTATCAGAAAATTTAAAATCCAACACCAGGTAGGACAGTTCTCCTTGGCCACCTCTTTTGCTGTTTTTGCAAGGTGTGGCCCAACCATAAATCTGTACTTTTACAAATAGTGCTTAACCTCCACAACTGCAGAATATTTCAGCCTTTTCAGTGTGGCTGTTAACAGATTTATCACCTTCATCTATTACCTAGCCCATGACACTTAAAATTAATCCAGTTTGCTGTACATTGAGAAGCAGACCATGCTGAAGATGAGTCTTCCCCAGAAACCAGACTTCTTACAGCAAGAGAAAGGAAATACAAGGACACCTAACAACCACCCTGCTATCTTGACAGAGCCAAGTGTGGGTGTCCACCACATTCCAGCATCCAAATGGCTCAATTCCCAAGGGGAGATCAAAAGCCCTTACAAAACCCACCACAAACTTCACAGTCTTCATGCTCAGCCTGGAAAAAATGGGTTTGTTTTCCTCATAAGCTTCTCCTTCTGCATTTGAAACATGTAGGAAATAATACTGTGGTGCCTCTGGAGACAGGACGCTCCTTACACAAGGATCATGAAACCCACAGACAAACATTTTATCTCGTGAAGAGGCAGAGGTTGTGGCCATCATCCCCAGCCCAACCTCCCCTCTTTGGCACTATTGTTTGAGTATAATGAGACTTTAAATCATTGCTTTTAAGACTCTGCCACTTTCAAAAAATCAGATGGCATCTTGGTTTGATTTTGTATTCCAGGAAGAAGGAGGGAGGATATGATGTTGCCAAAAAAAAAAAAAAAAAAAATCAACCACATAAAAAACCCCCACATTTGCTTATCAATATCAGTAGCTTGAACTAGCATTTTATTTGTGTTTGTATACAGTGACAACATTCAGGTGAGACCAATAATACAGGACTAAGTGTCACAGTAATGTTTTCTAGGTAAAAAGCATTTATGAAGAAAAATAGGCATCACAATTCCATTCATACTCAAATGTGAGGAAATGAGTTGGCACAACCAACAGCTCCATCTTTTTGACATATTTGTACTTTGCTTTTAAAAAGTAATGCAAACACAAAGTAAAAATGTTCAACACAGAGGATAAAGAAACACACGATCAATGTCTCCCACTCCCCACAGCTGGAGGCGACACATTTCCTCAAACATGGCATTTATCTTGGCATTTCTGAATTATTCACTGTTATTACTATTTTTTCCCCTAAAAACATGCCAAAGTACTACTTTCCAAATTACTGGCCTCTGTTGTTAGTTACCTGCAATTTTTCATCTCCTGTGCAAGTCAGGGCAGCCACATGAAACTAAAGGCTGAAGCACGAGAGACTGTTTGCCCATGAAACCCATGGCCTTGAGGGTGCCACAGCCCCAGGACGTCTCCAAAAACACACTGGGAGAGCTGCTGCCCAAACAAAAGGAGTTGAGATCAAAGGGAGGGGAAGGGAAACCAAGCCATGGGACTGCTGCTTCCTATGGACTGTGCAGAAGAGGTGGGTGAGCCATTCTGGCCCCTGACTGACCAATTCCCACTTTCTCCCACCACCCCAAGAGCAGGTTTTATGAGGAATTCACCACCTTGCACATAGCTACAGCCTCTGCACAGCACATTGTTTAAACAAGGGAGAACTGTTTATCATTTGTGAGAAATACGGCCAAGCCCCTTAAGAAAATGCAGTTTGGAATCACGTTGATGCATCATCCTCTTGCCACAGTATTTTTAGAGATATCTGTGATTTCTAGCCCTTTCCAGGATAGGAAAAGAAAAATCCCACTTTGGCCACCATGGGTACATGTCAAGGAAAAGCAGCCACACAGGCACCATAATATGATGAATATGTAGCAAGGGCTGGTACCCTTTTGCTGTAAAACAGAGGGAACAGACACGCAGAGCATTTGGATCCAGATCTTCTTCTTCCAGGTACTGACTTTAAACACTTTGCAACAGCTAAAGCAGCACAAGGATTCCACATTCAGTTCTGAACTTCTCCCTAACCTTTGTGGTGGCATTAGCATAAGGCAAGGAGACGTATTTTGACTCCCATCTGTGCAAATCCTCCCCGTGTTGCAGAATCAACATTCTGTCAACCAATTATTTTATGCTGTATCACAGCACCGGGGTGTGGGGGGGAGAGATGAGGGGGAATCATCACACCTACAATCAAAAGAGCAAGGTTTTGCAACATAGCATGTACTAAAGATGTCTGTCTTAAGTCAAACTAGCAGCCATATTTTATTCAAGAAGCATGTAAACAAATCTGGCACATTCATTATAAAAAAACTGTGTACCTAGCATGTTCATCACATTTCAGATATTCCATTCCTCCCTCCCCACTGAGCTCCATGGAGACAAGTCAATCAGAGTTAACCATCTGGTAATCCTTAGCCCAGGCTGTGCAGCTGCTACCTACCATTTTTAATCAGGGCTATGTCTTCCATTCATGCTAAATAGGAGGCATGAACAGCTGCTTGGCCAACACTTTCAAGCAAGCACTCTCTCTCTCTCTTTAGTATTCCTGGCTTCTCTTCCTTTCAGCTTTACATTTTGTCCATGTTTTACGAGTATTCACTTTAAAAAAAAAGTAATTGTGAAACAAGAGGAAAACGCTTCTGGTCATTAAATCTTCAGAGAGTATATCTGCTCTAAACAAGTTTCTGGGGGACACTGAGTCCAATCACAGTCTCTGATTTTAGAAAATAGAAAATATTGTGTCCATGGAAATACCTTGTTTGGGTTTTTTTTAACCTACAGATTCCTGCAGATTGGTTCTCCATTGCACATTTCAGCATGTGAGAGATGAGATAAATTTAAATGAAGAATACATGGATTAATTTTTAAATGGGCACAGTAATTCCCCAGCTTACAGGGAAGGTTTCCTGCAGGCTTTTCTGTATCCCAACATCCATGCAGAAGCCTCCCTGCCTCCAGGAGATGCAGGGAAAGGCCACATGACAAAATCACCACCAAATCAGGCTGTCCCACCTCCTTTGCTCAGTTCCAGAGGAGATGCTTCCCTGTGAACCACGCCTCAAGCTTCTCCCATCATCCAAAATGCTTCGGGGTTATTTTTGTAGGAAATCCAACTGAATGGCAAATCTTTTCCAGAGATCAAACTACTCCAGCACAGCACAAAATACTCCAGCACAGCACAGCAGTATCTGAGCTGCAACTGCTCCAAAAAGCAGCATAAATCCTGCCCAGGTGATGGTACCAGCCCAGCTCCATGCTGGGCACACACACTCATCCCTCAATCTTCTCTGCCCTGGATTCATCCAGAGCCATGACTGTAAATCTCTTACCACAGTAACATGAAAAAAAACCCCAGCTTCTATCCACTGCCAATGGCAGATTTGCTGCAAAGTCAGGGAGATGGATCATGACAACCCACGGTGATGCCATCCAGCAGGAAGGACTCAGAAAGAATTGGTACCTGGCCCAGCAAGATTTCCACCTGGATTTTGTGGGTGCAGCCAGAGGTGTTGGCTAAGCCTGTTTGTTTTGGCCAACTCCTCCAGCATAGGTGCTTCTGTAGAACATGTTTTTACATCTACTTTTTTTTCCTGAAATCTTCCTTCAGCCACAAGATGTTTTACATATACTGGTCTTTGAGACGAGCAGTACCTTGGAGTATGGAAATCACCCATTGCCTCTATACTCCATGCAACAATAGTCATGATTTATACCCCAACAGTGTTAGAAAATGTTTTAACCCTGCAGAACATCATTACTTGCTCCACCTACCAACAGACAAAACCAACATGAAGATCATGCTGAAAATAATAATAATAATAATTTTAAAAACCCACAATGATATAGATGTTAGAAAACGTTGTCTTTATTAATGACATGTCACTGGGGATGTACAATCTTGCATGGCTTAATCAATTAGTTTGCCTGAACAGAAAATAAACAGAGGACATTTTCAGTATACAACAGTGCATAAAGGTTAATGTAATCATGCATTCCTCTGAGCCCACCATGAATTCAGCATTTAACTTCCATGAATTTGCCACAAGTAAAAAAAAATAAGGAAATAAGTTAGATGACAGGATGGTGTTTCATCTTGTGGAGAGAAAATTCCTCCAAAACATAAACATGTCAGAGCAAATTTTAAGAGATAAATAGTCTAGAACTGTGGTAGAAGGACCCTGTAAAAAAATAGCTCTAGGAAAACGAGTGCCATCAAATCGATAAGGTCCACTTCTCCTTATGGCCTTTATGCACATATACACAGAAAATTACTGCAAACATTCTGCTTTAATGGCATTTTAGTTTTTCATCAGAGATAAAAACAGTCTTCGCTGTATCTAAATGTGCAGATTCACTTCAACTCTTGCATCAATCAGAGTGAATTGGAAGAATAAAATATGAATGCTATGTTAGCCCTTCTGGGAAGACTTATTTCAACCAAAAAAATCCTCTTCATGACTGATGAACCAATGCATGTACATCTCTAGGCAATGATCAGGCAGTGAAAATGGGACAGGAGAGGTGTGGAAAAAGACAGACAGTGAAAAGCACAAATGCAGATGATTTCCTGACTGGCAAAATAATGCATAAAAGAGTGGAACAGTTTTCTGCCACAAACCAACCCAATTAAAGTAGAACCATGGGCTGTACAGATCAAACTGGCCTCTGCTGTCTTCTGCTTACAGGTCAATACTCCCAATCTGCAAATCCTGTGTCTGTTCTCTGCTAACCTCTGCTGCACCCTCCCCCTTGTGCATCCCTTCATGCTACGGAAGTGAATACAATTTAAATTTAGGATGCAAAACACAGTGAAAGCCAATCACGAATTTACACACAGTAACCAAAGGCAGCACCAAACTAGAGGAGTATTAAAACCCATGAGAGACAACTCATTTTATGGCACCTGCTCTGATTGTGCCAGCTGCTCTGTGGGCAACACTGAGAACAGCAGTACATTTCCAGAGGTCATGATTGGCAGAAACTCAGCCTGAGCAACTCTTACACAAACTAGCACATGCCAGAACAGCGCAGAAAACACCTTCTGTGACTGAAACGAAGCTCAAGAGATGTCCTCAGTTACTGTAATACTACAAAGTTGTAAAAAGCCAAGCCTTGAAGCCAAAATACTCTCATGAATTATCCTAAGCAGCAATGCCCATGCTGTGGCCAGTGGTTGCTACTTCTGGCAGAAAAGCTGATTCTCTGATGACTGTGACAAAAAAGGGACATCTTTTTTATACAGAACCATTTCCTCCCCCAAGCCCTTGATTTCACTGCTAATGAAATGAGCAGTGATGAGGCAAGGGATCTCCCAACCAGGGATGTCTCCTGCAACTGAGTCTTGGCACTTAAACCCCTTGCTAGGCAAGTGAAATCAGTGAAGTACCATTAATATTCACAGACATTAATTCAGTATGGAGCAAGCCCTGGACAGACACACATCCATCACTGCAAAGATTAGGAATGGCTCTGTGCTTTCACACTTGCACACAATGTTCACACCTACCTCAGATTTTAAAAAGTCCAGCGTGCTAATACAGGATGTGCTGGGATGCTGAGCCCCAAACCCATGCAATGAAGGGTTTAGTTTTAATAACTGCAAGGGTTTGGATTTAATAATCCAACAGATGGGGGGGTATTTGTCATAAAGTAACACCTTCTCTTTGAGAAAAATCCAATTTTTACAGAACGTGGTCACAATAAAGATTGCCTTCTTCCTTAGATTTACTCCCCAAAAAACCCAGCCAATTCACAACCTGCCAGATGTGAGCTATAATAATGGTGGTGGTGATGATTTTGTTTTCTCCCCTGCCCACCAAGTATACTAGCTATGAAACAGAGACTGAAAAGGAATTTCAGCATCTTTAATTCAGAAAAAAGAATGAACTAAAAATCTGGAAAAATAACTTGTGACTAATATGCAGATTTTATCAGCTCGTAGATCGGAAGCCACAGTTTGCTGGAAGTTGTCTCCTTTTCTGCTAATTTGCCTCAGATGAAAAAGGCACTTGTGTTCTCTCTCTAAGTGAATACTTCACCTCGATGCCTTTTGCAGCATATGCTCAAGCTTGCAGTTACTATTGATAGAATGGGAAAGAATGACAATTCTCAAGATTTCACAAAAATTCTTCTTAAGCCAAAATGCTGCAGAATTTAATTTATAATTCAGATAGTTACATTCAAACATCAGTCCTGAAACCTTCCCTTGCAACACTTCTACCATAGGTGGAATTTAATTTTAATAAAGGCTGCAATGGTGTGTGTTCAGACTGTGGCCTCACCAGAGTCTGCTGTTGATGACCACAAACAGCAGAAGTGTTCAGACTATTTTAGGCCAAATGTCCAGTGGGATATCTGAGAACTGCTAATTTGGAAGAGGACAGACACACGATTTTAGAGTGGGAAGTGTGCTGTGTGGTCACTGGCTGAAATCCTGGGAATATCCATGTGAGGAGCAGAGGAAGGTGGTTTAGCAAGAGGGCAGAGACTGGGGGAGCAAAGACTCAAAAGGGAAGAACAACCATGCTCCTTGTATCCAGCATTTTTTGAACCCACCAGCCCCAGTGCTAAGGCATGGTAAAGGCGAAGTCACCAATCATAACCTGCAAAAGGGGCACAACCTGCATCATACAGATTATTCCTGCAGGACCAGACTCAACCACAGGTTTCTGCAGCAGTCAAATCCTTGGTCCTCTCCATCCTAAAAACCACACATCTCAGAGGCTCTGTGACAGGAGGGACATGCCCTGACAGACATTACCCCTGCCTCAGGGGTGAGTGCAGCACTGGGAATTTGGAGGGGAAACCACAGGAGATGGTGCATCTGGAACCTCTCTCTGTCCCTTCCCCTCCTCCCCTCTGACCCCACAGCCACACCACAGGAGGTGAGATGTACAACAGGGCAAGTGCAGATGGGGCATTGCACTGCCCATTTCTCTGTGTTTCTACTGCTCTGATTGGAGAATTTGTGAAGGCATTTCTATCAGAAAATGGTAACTATGCCAAACTTTGATCCCAACAGTGTACAACAGAATACAACTCTGATTTCCATGCTCTTAGGCATGCAATAAACTAAAGGCACCACAACTAGGAGGTACATGCAGACAGCTATAGGAATGCCTTTGGTACAGCTGAGGACTACAACTATGAATTACACCTGGAAACAAAATGTCCATGTCCTAGGGTTTTTCCCAAAGCACCATGGTATGGACAGAGGCAGGTACAGGAGCTCTTAGACAAAGTGACTAAAGCAATCAAAATATGTATGCGTGGGTAAGCAACATGATACTGTCATTCAGTTAACAGCACCACAAATGAGAATCTAACCTCATTGTATGTATCCCTGTGGAGTGTGAAAATACATTAACTCCTTGATGCTCTTCACAATCCATTATCAGCTACAGGAGGCAGGCCATAATATCCAAATCCCCAGCATCAAAGATTAAAGTCACGATACATGGCCATAATCAATTTTAATTACAACAATCACCCTGTAAATGGGTCAGGAGCTAATTGGATCAATAACCGAATTCCCATCGAGTGCAATGAGCTGCACATTCAGCAGCCTAAGTTATCCCTGCCTATGGCTACAGAAAGAGTTTGTTCTCAGCATTACTGGGACAAGATCACTTTTAAATTGGCTGGGGCTGCAGATCCCAGCATTGCCAGTCCTCTGCATCCCAAAGGCTCACTGCAAAGGGCAGGTCTCTCAGAGTGGCTGCAGAGAGCTACCTACCCACCACAGAGGTCTTCATTATAATCGATATTTGAAGCATAAAACATTCAACAGCAGGATATCTTAACTCCTAAAACCAGTCAATTATGTTGGCTGAATTAGCCTGTGTGACTGAGTTGGTGAGTGCAATGAAGGAATAAGAGTGAAACAAAAGCCCTGTTTAAAATAGGTCGCTCCTTTAGAAAATTTTGTAATTACACACTGCAAATACATTTGCATGTTCAATGAGTAGTACATGTTTCTTGTGATGAGAAAGCCTGGAAGAGCTTAATCAAAGTCTAGCTTATCAGCAAAGGCTAATTGGCTTCCATAGCACATCATCCATCAGAATCTAGCATTAGCACAGGCTTCGCCAACCATTAGTTGGCAGAAAATCCCAATTTATTTGGATAACAGAGGTCCTACCTCCAGGGGTTTCCATGACCACATAATCAGGTGGTGCATCAGTGGCCCATCCCATGCCCTCCAGTCAGCATCACCCAGTTAATCAACTCAACAGCCAGGGAAGATGAGAACTGACCATGGCGCAGAGTAATTTGGGAAGAAAGAAAGGTACAAGGGTGATACATAATGAGCTGAAATCTTTTTCTTTTAAGAAAGAGTGCAAAATAGAAACTAATTAATAAACTGCCATGAGTAAAGCAACCCACAAATGTAAAATAATGATGGACTGAAGTTTTCCCTACAGCAAGCTGTCATCTCAGTTTGTGAACTGTAAGGCTGATTTCCCCAGTGTTATGCAAAGAAACAGCTCCTTTTTCTTTTATTTCGACTTCATATTTCAGCTACTGAGTCTTCTTTACACTAAGTTGGGTTTGCAGGCAAGGAATAAACCCAAGCCTTCTATTCCTGGGCATGATCTGCCTATGCAAAAATCTGGAATTATTTTAGGGAAGCACATCTTAGTACTTCCAGACTTGTATTTCCACCACCACAACACATGACTACAAATGACAACATCTAAAGAAAGTCAGAACTTACAGAGGGCAGAGGCTGAAGATTCATTTATTAATGTAACACTTCATCTGAAATCATCTTATATCTGTGTCACAGCTTGAAATTCTTATAATAGACCTAATAGAAAGTATCACAAGATACTATTGGCTTGGTGCAAGACAACAGCAAGGAGACAGGACCAGAATTTACTGCCTACCAAACCCAGCATGCAGGAAACATTATTGTCATTTTTATCCAGTGACTAATTCAAGGATGAAGAATCAGATCCTGCCAGGATCACCTGAAATCATCTTGTGGCTTCGTGCCACCAGGCCACTGCTAAATGCTGGTTGTTTTGGAGTCTCACATAGTGATCAAAAAGACAATGAGACAGCTCTGTAAGCAGTACAGATTCATCAGCACAGCACTTATCACTGAGAACTTGAGCTAATTAGCACTGCCCCACTGACAGCATCACACTGGGATCCAACCCATCCCCTCCACATGGCACTGCCTGGTGCTGAGTCCATCCCTACGGCTCACCCAGAGCTGGCCAAGGCCTGCTGGGGTGACAAGAGCCACACGCCCCAATTGCACTTGTCATTCAAATCACCCAGCTACAAAACTCAGCTACAATGGTTAAATACGAGCAAAACAATCTAATTTTGTGCCTCAGAAGATCAACTAAGAGTCCTCTCACTGTCTATAAATCCAAGAGCAGACCTGGGCGATTAGGACCGCGTGTTTCCTAGGTGATAAGCCTTTCATTTTTCTGAAAGACATTTGAAATAGAGCATAGGAAGATTAATCCTCCCCAGAGAAGGGAGAGTTCACTGACTAATTTCTCTTGCATTTAGATGTAATAATTAGGCGTATTGATTCTTCTGCTTTGTTCCTTACCATTATAATGAAATAATTAAGACAACTTCAAGGAAATATTTGAAAGCTCATTTCACTTTGTCTTCTCAAACGTGGGCCACCTAACACTTACGTGTGCACTCAAAGGGAAAAGCAAAGGTAGACTCTTGCCTTATTTATCTCTGTAATTCATCAGGCATCAACTTCAGGCAGCAAAGTGCTGCCTCAGGCTCCACTCCATTTGCTGCCTATCATGACTTATGAACGGCAACACAAATGAGATCCATCTGGTGTGACCAGGACACACATTGCTCTGCTAAGCTCTCACAGCAGCTTGTTATCAAGTGGGACTAGAGAGAGGCTGACCCTCTCCAAGAGTTATGAAGGAAAAAAAAAAAAAGGAATACTTGTAATTCCCCTTGAAGAGCCTCGTGGTAGCGTTCTTACAAGATATTACACAAATGTTATTTCCAGTTCAAATTTTTTGAAGATTCTTGGAAGATAATGGCAAAGTGTCTACACTGAAGAGCACTCATGATCTCTCCAATCTCTCAGACAGCAGTACAAGCAGGTTTTTCAAATACAAGTATGACATTATCCATGAAGGACACAATCTTTGCATCCACAGGAGGAAAACGTTAGACAAATGGTTTGGGGGGTTCCTGATGGTCCTCAGGGAAAAAAGTAAAGCTTGTAAAGCTTGGCTGAATGGATAAGGGCCTGAACAGTGTGCATTGTGCACATCTGCATGGATACTCAGGGAGTGCTGAAATTGGAACAATTATGAGAAGGATGAATGAAGATATTAAACATGCAAAAAGTTCTGAGAAAAGCCACTTAAATTGAAAAGGATTTTCTCATTTCTAATTCAACATTACTAATTCAACAGCTGATAAGAGTTCTCTGATCTCTCCAGCATGTCTCAGATTTAAACAATTTTAGGCATTTTTGTATTAAATAGTCTTTCAAATACTAATCTTGTAAAAACAAAGGGAAATGCATATGCATTTCAAAACATGCTTGCTTCACAAATACCACTAAAGCAAGCTGATACAAAACCACGATCTTGCAGCCCCTGAGGGGCCAAGGCAATGACCAAAAAGAAAGAGATCCCTCCCACAAAAGCACTGGAATATGACACCATATGTGCTAGATGTGGGTAAGTGTTTAAGCCCAAAGTGAGCACAGAACCTTCAGAAGTGCAGAAAGAAGTGGGGCATTTACTGCAGGCTGGCATTGAGCACTGCAGTATCTTGACCAAAGAAATGATATCACAGCCTCTCCACATTTTGCTCTTCACGTAAAGCTCACCCAGACCCTCGTGACTGATGCAGCTCTGGCACAGTGTGAGCTGCTAATGTTTAATAGGCGTCTCCTGTAGCCAGTGGTCACTCTGACAGCAGGGAACCAATGTTTATGATTCAACACTTCAAATGGAAATCTTAGATGTGGCTACCTCTCAACAGGAGGAAACATCTGAAGAATGTGTTTTTCTGATATTTTTACTTCCTGAGAAATGAAGGGTGCTTTCTGTATGACTCACATCCATGTTTTTCACTTGGGATATTTTTAAACCCTGAGATCCAGCACTGATTGGAATGCAAGAAGTGTGACTTTTCTCTCGTCCTACCCCAAAGGGCCTTTCAGCCAGGGACAGGTGACAGTAGGAACTGGGAGTGGGTCATCTCCAGGTTTACAAATGGGGTTAGAAAGCTTAAAAGAAACAGCTTTAGAATTTATGATTGTCAGCCATATGTGAAAGCTAAAAGGTTTGATGAAAAACAAGTACCCAGACTTCTTTGCTATGAGAACATCATGTATATTTGAAAACAAACAGAAAAACACACCCAGAATAAGGGCTCCTTTCTCTCCTCTCCATCCAAAAGTATCTTTACAGTGTAGATGAGACCTAAATTTTTAAAAATGCAGTTAATTAAATACATAATTCAAAGAGATATCCTCATGACAAGTGATCCAATGAAGATTTTTTTACATTTATTTCCTCTCACTGCATGTTCCTTCCCAAATTCTGCATGCTTATATTAGGGCATCATGGAGAAACTTATGCCTGTCCTAGTTGCACCTAGACTGTGCAGATCTAAATTGTCCAGTCCTCAGAGAATCAAAAGATGCAAAAAACAAACAGAACAATGATAAAAGAGTTTCAATGCTTTGAAACTGCTCCCCAGAGTCCAGCTTCTCTTTCAGCTTGGAGAAAGCTGAAGGGCTCCTTGCTGGACCAAGGCTCACCATAAAATCTCATTGGTGGGCTAAAATGCATTTAGCATCAGACCAATGTAAATGCTGCCTTTCTTTAAGTACAGTTTAGTTCCTTTAAAGCACCATTCAAGAGACCTAAATGCCAGCCTCCAGCTCAGACACAAGTAAGTGTTCAAAGGAAATTCACGGGCAAGGTTTTGCTCTGGGCAGAAAGATTTTGCTAATGGTTTTGCAAAACTTTTTTTTCTCTGCAGGAGCAAAGAAGCAGAGAAAAGTTGAGGCAGAAGAACGACACAAGCAGTCAGAACAACAACAGAACCTGGAAATTTGAAGGTAAGAGAGGGGTTTCTGCCCAGCCAGGGGGAAGGTGGCTGTAGATGCTCACAGGATGCAGGAGCACACCAGGCTCCTCTGTACTGCCAGCATGAATAAACAAGAGTGAATCATCAAAACATCTGAAGCAACTTCTTTTAAAAAAGACATAACCTGCAAAGGACTGAAAACCTGACTAATGATTAAGATCAAAAGAGGTAACATCAACACAGAAACCTGTTCAGTCTATACAAAAATGTCCCCAGCTCTCCAAGTGACAGAGAACACACTTTGCTCTGCAGCAACCCAGAACTGTACAAGATACAGAGTTTAAATACATTTCCATTCAGATAAGTTATCTCTTCCCCTCCCCACCAGCAGCTTTTAAAAGATTCATCTTGAACTTACAGCACTGGAGGGTTTTTTCTTCTCAGATTTTTAATTCACTGGCATCAGAAAGACCTTTAGCAATTTACAGTGTGAAGAGCACTTTCTCCTCAGACTGCCCTGCTTTGAGTCAGTTTGTACATTATGGTTACTTCATTACTTACATTGCATTACACAGGGGCAAATGCAGCAGGCACTGCTCTCTGCAGCAGATGTGCCCCAGGGCCAGCAGGAGCCAGATGTTTCCCAGGGCCCCACATCAGGATCAAGGGCTGAGCTGTGTTACCCCAATTGCCCCTTTGCAGTGCTGGGCCTGGCACAGACCTCCTACCTTCCTTCTAGTTTGAAAGTGGGGCAAATCAGAGAGACTGCAGAGGGGACAGCCACATCGGCAGGCTACACTAATCAAAGTGTTGCAATTAGCAAAATTGAAAAAAACAAAACAAAAAAACAAACAAAAACCCCTCACCAACAACAAAAAACCAAACACACACAACCCCCTGCCCAAAACCTCCCAAAACCCCAAACAAACAAACAAACAACAACAAAAACCACCATAAAAAACCCACCAAGCCAACAAAGCAAAAACCCCAAACCTATGGGAGACACCCAAACTCTGTTAAATTGCAGAAGGAACACTAGAGGAACCAGAATGTATTTCTTCCTGCCTCTTGTGATGATGGTCTCAGCTGTTTGTCCCCCTGTAAGTCAAAGGGATGCAAGCCAGACTCCTCAAACCCTCATGTCACACTCCCCCCATGCAGTTTTAGTGATAGTTGCATCAGGGGTAGAGCCAAAAATTACAGGTTTAGCAACTGTGACCAACCAATGCATAAAGTTTGCACCCTGCCACTCAGTTACTGTCTAACAAAATGGCACCTGGGCCAGAAAATCCCATGGGTTTTCTTTAGACATGTTCAAAGCAGAGCATTCCCACATCTTATTACCTGACTGCTTCTTCTGTGAGATAAACACTTCTTCATAAGCACTTCCCATCTCTACATGCTACATGTTGGCTTTAAACATCACAGACAAATACAGGTGGTAAAAACCAGAATAGACAGCAAGAATCTCACCTTCCTCTTTGAAGGCACCTGCACTTTCTTGGTGGGGTAGGGAGCTGCTGCAGTACCAGGAGGCCAGTCCATAGGGAATATGTGACCACTATATGTGGTGCGTTGAATCTGATTTTTCTGTGTACCACCATATGGAACAGAATCTCAGCGGCATCAAACGTTTACCTAAACTCCATTAATGTCTTCTGCAAGCCAATATTTATAGCATACACACCAGTAGCTGCTGTCAGAGTGTGTATAAATGTTAAACTGAACTGTTAAAGAAACATAATGACAGATGTAGAGATGCTGAAGAGTGCAATCTATTCTAATTTATGATAATTTATTTCCATCATCTGGAGCCCTATTCAGAAGAGAAAGCTGAATGCATCCCAAAGCACATCATGGGGTGGAGTGTAAAAATCCCCAGAAAAAAAATAAATTCTCTTTTAAACGAAGCAAGAGTACTCTTGTCCTAACACCCAGGACATGCTTAGCAATCTCTCTGTGCAGAAGCAATACAGATGTGGGGTACTCAAGCCCTGCCTCTTGGCAGCCCAGTGACACACAGGTTTCAGTGCAATTTGGGAATAGCTGGGAACTGTTTGTCCCATGAGAGATGTCTGATCACTGCTGAGTCACTACTTTTGGGGGACTAAGCTGCACAAAGAACATTTATGAGTCTGTCAGAGCCCCTCCAGCTGCAAGAACAAACAACGCTGCACCCATGGGTGGCCAGCACTAACGAGCACATAAATTTGAAGAGGGAAAGCCATTTTTAGAAATGAATTAATTATGCCATGGTGAGCTGTATGGCAGAAAGAGCTTTTCTATTTTATTTCTCAGCAACACAAGCCGTGCTGGATCTTTTCTGCCCTGAGACCCAAACCCCGTCTCCCTTTCCTGTTGCTGACATTCTGCTGTGAAAGCCATGGTGGAGAGGATGAAAAGAATAAAAGGGGAAAAAAAGCAGTGACAGCACTTGGTCCCTGCAGTGGGGACCACCGCTGGGCCGCGGAGGACCACGGGCAAGGAGCTCATTTTCATGGCATCATCCCCGCCTGGGAAGCAGCCGTGGCAGGAGGCTCATACCCCGTGGCACAGCCAGCGTCCCCCGCATATGTCGGCCCGCCGTGGAGCCAGCTCCCGCTGCCTGCCAGGGCCTCGCAATCTGGACAGGCACAGATTCTGTGCTGGAACAGGCGCCCTCTCCGCAGAGCTGCCTGCCACGAGTGACAGGCGGCCACAGCAGCCCCGGGACCCTGCGCAGCCCATGCAGCCAACGCAGCAAAACACCACGGAGGCTTAGGAATGCTGATGCTCTGCTGAGTGGACTGTGCTGCCCCTGCACAGCTCTGAAAAACTCCACAGTCGGCCAGAAAAAGGGCTAAGCACACAGTACATGCACAGATACCAGCATGCACTCATGGAGTTACACGTCAGACGACAATTTTCAACTGTGGAGTGCTCCCTTTCTAAGGAGGCGGAAGCTTGTGTTACTTCCCTTTGTGTTAACTCATCCCTTGACCCAAACCCTAAACTCCACCCCTGAAATGAGCTATAAAAACTCCACGACGTTGCCTTTGCTTGGTCTTTCGTTTGTGTCCCACTCCTGATCTTCTTCACGGGTAATAAAATGAATTCTCGAGCTTAACAAAACAGAGACTGGTCTAGTCTGTTCCCCTGCCGGCGCCAGCAGCTGCAGCCTCCCTGGACATGATGAACTCTGTTAGCAACGCGATGCTACGTTCAACCAAAACAATTATCTGCATTTCAGGCCCACTTGTCTTTTTCCAAAAGAGCTGCCATCTCTGCAAAACATCTTGACTTCTGTAAGTGCCAGTGCTAAGGGCTTGCAGCATCTACCCTGGGAACGCCACTGCTGTGCCTTCAGTGAGTGTGGGTTGGCCCGTCCTGCTGCCCCTGCTCTGGAAATCAGGTGCCACAGCCAGACTACCCCATTCCAATGGGCAGAAGGGTCCCATCACTGACTCCTACAGAAGGAGTGAGCCTGGGGCAGCTCAGTGGGGTGTGCAGAGGAGGAGAATACAACCATTTCTGTAAAGAGTATCTCTACAGAAATGTTTTGTGTTGAAATATTGTAGTTTCTGTCACAAATATTCCTCCATTCATGATCTCACCAAAGTGCCAGTTTTCAAAGGACACTGAGATTAAGAATTATTTTTCCCTCAAGTAAATGAAATTTCTTTTCCCAAAGCAGCTCTGCCAATAATTCCTTTTGATGTAGCAATGACAGTTTCTTCTCTGACATCCTAGGAACAACTCAAATCGCAAAGGACAAATACTCCACATGATCCTCCATCACCTGCCCCAGCCTATAATCCACGAGGAAACTCTTTCCAAGACCTTTCCTGCTGCTCTGTGCTTGGCTGCAAAGAAAGCCAGCTGCCTGCCAAATGCTCCTAAACTGGGCACTTGGCTGGGATTAATCGATGGATGGTGCCCAACCAACAACATACAGCATTGCTTCTGTTCTCTGACTGAAGAATCAAAATTTATTAATTATTCCACTTGAAATGAAATCCCTTTTGCAAGAAAATCCCCACTCTTGGCCTCAACCCTCTCAGTGAGTAATTCCATCAAGGAAACTCTTCTTGCAGCACTGTTCACAGAAGATTAAAAAAAGGGAGTCAATATGTTTAGAGAGAAACTCCACTGAGCCATCCTTGTGAGTAATCCCTCTGTCCACATGCCCATGGGTCACCAGTTGGAAAGGCAGGCTGCAATGCACTCAGCACTTGGCACTGAGCAGCTTTTGCACTTTTATCCATCCTCAAATGCATCCTTGCATCTGCGTGAAAGATTAGAACAAAACGCTGCTGCGACACAACAGCACACGCCATGTGTATCAGCTCACCAAGATCAAAGGCACACAGCAGCGAAGAATTTAATTAAAATGTTAAAATTAAACAGGAAGGCATCCATTGTTTCATTTTTTTGGCAGGCATCTTCTTTCAAACCGGGTCCTAATTCCATTCCAGCACGCTGACTGCCCTTGGAGATGGCAATCAGGAGAGCTCTGCTGGATGTTTCAGCTGCTGGATTTGGCGGTAGGGGAATCCCACGCTTGCTTTGGCTTTCAAGCACAGTCCCTAAAAAAACACTAAGAGAAACTGCTCAGCTTCAAAGGATAATTATTGCTATAGACATATTATGCAGTAATAATCCAATTGCCAGTATCATACCTAAGCCCCTTGGGCTGGGCACAAGATACACCCAAGAGCATCATTGCCCCTTACAGTCCCAGCAGGGAGGTGTGACTTTGCCATGTTCAACCACTTCAAGACACCCTTCTCTCCATACGAAGGCTGTTTGAAATGGGGTGAAAAACTGATGCAAAGAAGTGATGTTTTGTGTGCAACATGGCCTCTGTGTGGGGAGGAGCAGGGGTACACAATGATGTGGTTTTAGACTTGCAGGCAGACGGAGGCCTTGTCTTGTTTGGTTTTGCTTTGAGCATACCTCCAGCACACAGCCAGGGAGAGATTATTTTGAAAACAGTTCAAGCAACACTCAAGTTTGTTTGTTCAATAACTGTAAGATATTTCCTGGCTTCCTGGGGTACTTTGAGCTGAATGCTTATAGGCAGCCATAGACCATACAGCCCACAACAGCGAGGCTGAACCAGGAAGCCAGATGTCTCCTTGGTTTTTGGGAACCTAGAACGGAAGATTTTGCCACTTCTTTAATACTATTTGGGATGCCACTGAGGCTTTTCACTTAATGTGAAGATTGTCAAACGCAGTGCCAAACATGGGGCCCCAATACAAGCACCCAACATGGACGTGACAAAGGATTTGAGCTGGGGCTTATCACTTCAAGCCAAGGATACTTTGGATTTGCATCACCTGAGAAATTACACAGGAGGGCAGAGCATTAACATCAGGAAAAGAGAAGACTGAGGACAAACACAAATAAACTTCTCTTTGAAATTCAAAGAGTTACTGTAGAGCTGTTACTATAAATTACTTCCTGAGGTATCAATGATCTTGCTGATGTTGGGTAGCATTTCATTTTGAAATCTTCTGGGCAGAATATCACCCTCAATACTTCAGACTTTTGAGTACTTCTAGTGAATATTCAGTCAGGCTGTTCACAGCAGGCTCTGGTATTTCTCATAGAATAAAGATCAAGTTGACAGGTTGGGACTTTTGCAAGAGAGTCAAATCAGATTTATTTCCGACAGCAGGTCTGGGACTGCACACCTCTCCTCTGAAAATGTGTAACACTTCATTGAAATCTTCCTGCTTCAGTTTTTTTCCTGTTTCCTTAGCACTACCTCCCTCCTGCATATTTTAGTGACTAGGATAGGATCTTCTTATCAGAAGCTTCTCCAATCCAGCAAAAGCCCCCTGTCTCATGGTCTGATCACTGAAAACATCCTCACTAACTTCTGCCTTGCCACAGCCCTGCCAAACAGGGCTGGAACACCTGCACCAGCACTTATCCAGGACCTGGAGCCCCCAGAACACCCCACGGTGTTTTTATCCCAAGCCTCAGGCTGCAGCACTTTCTGCTCCCCACAGTATTAGCTCAGCAGCTCCCACAGGCCCTGCCTCTAACACAGCCTTCTCCCAGATGCTAAGGCATTCTGGAAAAGGCACAGACAGAACAGCTTGCTCAGAGAAACACATTTATCTATCCATTAGAACATCAGAAAAAAGGAAAGGTAAAACAATAAAGGGCAATGACCTTGGGCAAACATTACTTCAGCCTTTCCTGAGCCTTTTTCCCGGGTCATGCACCTACCCTGGTGCTTTAAGAGCCAAAGCTGACATTCATCTTGTGAGTGAGACCTTTCTGCTTTGCTCTCACACAGAGGCCCATAACATTTGTTTCATGCCACAGATGGCTGCTCATCTGGAAAACCCTCTCTCCTTAAGGGCCACGCCAGTCTAATCCTCTGCTGATCCTTCTCCCCTGGCAGCATTATGAAAATACTTCACCACAGCAGAACCAAAGCTGTCTAACACAAAACTCTGTTCCCTCCCACCACAACCAACCTCTGAGCCTGGCCCACAGGAGCTGTCCTCACACCATCCATTCCAGCTTAGGTTTGAGCAGTTGCATATGCATCCAAATACCCCATCCAGAACTCTGGAGCATGCACTCATGCATGTGCCTGCATCCATAGGCTGCTAATGATGCAACACCTAATATTTTTGGTTTTATAAAATATTCTTAGAGAATATTTCCTTACCTTAAAAAATGTTATATATCAAAGGCTTTCAATAACATAAATGATAACAACAATTATAATAATTGGAATCTCCATCATTTTAAGTGATTTGGGATTTTCCTCAAGAACAGGAGGCACTATTAGCTTTTTTTAAATGAGTGAAGTATTCAGAATGCGAAAACACTGCTTCCAAACACAAACCTGAGTAGTCTCCACAATGGCCAGAAGATAAAACTGTGCAAATAAAAGCAAAAGCTTACAGTTTGCCTATATTCAGTATTCTTTTGCCTTTGCCAAAAAGCAAGCAAGCTGTCACCTTAGCAACAATGTCACACTTTGCAGCACATATGCCACTTTGAACAAACACCTTAAACACAGCATCTCCACACTGTATGTTCCTTTCTATAATGTTCTTAACACCACTCTGTAGATCCCTCTGGGAGTGAAATCCACAAAGACCCCCCTGGCAGCAGCTGGGCTGGACAGCCAGCCAGCCAGCCAAGTGCTGTTTTCCACACTGCACCCCAGGCCCATACTAAGAAGCATTTTTATTCAGTGCCCAAGGGGAAGGCTGGGCTTGCAGAGGCTTTGTGTTCCACTGTGCAGAGCCCAGTTTTACCTGCTTTCTGCCTCTCCTCTTCCCCTGCTCAGGACAAGGTCCTCTCCCCTGGAGCAGACTGGAGAACCTCACCAAGCAACATCTCCTGCCCCTTGGGATCACACACAGGGCCATGAATGCAGGTTAAGCCAGGGACCTGAGCATCCAAATGATAAAAGGGGTTTTATCAGAAGCATCTCCAAGCCTGTCCTCTCCCAGCTGCAACAACTGAATCCAGAGATGTCAACATGCAGGGCTTTTACCCGGAGCTCCAATTATGCAGATGCTGATTTACAGGAGTGATGACTGAAACATCGCCCTCATAAAAATTGTCAAGGAGACTTTAACTGTGTTTGTCTAATAGCAGAAGCCTCTATCTCCACACATCTTATTGCTAGTTTGAAAGTCAGATCATTTTTGTTCTTCTTTTCATAGAAACCTGGTTTGCATATATAATCAAATTTAGCATTAATGAGTCTCTTTCCTCATCTTCTATTCCTAATGCTTCAAACAGCCACCCTTGGATGAGAGCAGCCATTGAAGTGACTTGCCATGAGATTTTACCAGCTTCTCCCAGGTATTTCCACAGCAGCAGCATGTAACTCCAAAAAGTCCTGCTCCTGGAGCCCTGTCTCTCAACCATATGTGCTAATACTACATAATTATTTTATACCAGTTATTTTATACACACTCTGGGCTGCCTGAGAAACATCAGGATTTAAATGAATTATTAGGTGACCTTTTAAAATCAGCTCTTCCATGATCACAACATGGTCCTAAAATGGAAAATGGTAGGCATTTTCCAGATGAAAGATGTCATTTATTTGCAATGTGGTCAGGCACTGCTGACCTTTTCTATTCCCCTGTATCAGCATTTGTACCATTTTAACAGCAACTTGCTGATAAGCACAGTTCTCAGTTTCCAACCAGATATGCATGCAGATAATCATGGATGTGAACAGCAAAGCAGGCAGCTCTCTGCAGACTGCATAAAACATGGGACCACCAGACACATTTCCTCTTCTTTCACTTGTGCTTTGGGTTTTCAGTCTTTAGAGCTCCCATCTTTCTTCCACTACCTTGATCTAAAACTGTATCTTTTATCAAAGCCAGAGGTTTCAGGATCATGAGACTCGCAGAAGTTGAGGTTTGAAGAGTACAAGGTAAAACACCACGTAGGCACTGCTAGTGCTTCTGCTGCCTTTATGCCAGTCCCACTGGCAGAGGGACATATGGCTTCCACACCTGCCTTCAGTCAGACTACAAAAACTCTTCAGATCCTTCCTACTGCACACCACAGGGCCTGATGTCTAATGGCAAAATCCACTTCCTGGGTTCTTCCTAACAAAAATAACTTGTCTGACAGAGTTCCCTGTCTGCAGATTACCCCAATAAGTGCTCAGAAGTTGCAGGCTCTAAGCCCAGGACAAACGAAGCCTGTTTCCCAGGGCTCAGATCTCTTGGATGTTCACATCTTGTTGGTTCATCGTGGCAATTTTTGCCTGCCCAGAGCTGCAGTGTATTTTGCATGCATTATGCTAAGCTGCCTATAAGAAATCATCCAATTAATGACAGCTTACAGAGAAGGGTTAGTTACACAGTAATTACCTTTCTAATATTAAAATACCATAGAAATGGATTTACATTTTTTGATTTAGAGGCACATGTTTTACTGACCTGACACTACACATACCAGACCATTGAAGCAGCAACTGGGACCCAGTCTACAAGAACAGCTAAGTACCTACATCCCCAGGCAGACATCAAAAGACTTGACAATACATTTTTAACATGTGTATGTGCTTCTTACACACCAGGATGAATGGGCCCAGCACTAAATGCAGCATCTGATCCTGGCATTGTAGAAGCAACATCACCAGGCAATAAGAAATACTACTTTTTTTAAAGGCTTTTCTTTCAATATGTGAGTACAGAAGATCAAACACTCAACTCTTCCACCCTGCATCCATGAGGAACATTAAGCTTCAGCAAGCTAAACCTGCTCCATCAACTAAGTCTCTGCCCATACCAGAATAGCCAGCAGCCTTCTGGTTATGCAAATATGATGAAGAGTCTCAAGCAACTATAAAACATCTCAGGCCCATAATGCACTAGAGACAGAGCAAACTACTCATCACACATGCTTCATGCAAGCATTACCTTCTTATTTCTTTCCCATTTATTTTCAGCATCTCAAGATATCTAGGCTTTTCTAGGGCACACTTGAAAGCACACAGCTACTTATGTCCATTCATATGCATGCAAATATAATCCAACAAAAAGCTGCATGGCCAGATGAGCAATCAGCACTAGGACAAAAGACAAGACTTATTATCAGTCTTTCAAGATTCAGATTCCCTTTGCCTTCTCAACACACATCTGTGTGCAAGGCAGGAGGTGCTAACCCTTTCAGAATCTATACCATCAAAGCAAGCTTGACTCTTGCCAGGCAGGCAACAGCCAGGCCTTTTCCCTGGCTCAGCAGTCAAGTGATCACAGCATGAAGGCACGGAGGCAAAACAAGGTTAGTTTGGTCCATGTGCACCACACACAGATTTTTCAAACCATCTTCATCCAATTTCCTGCAGAGTTTTGTTGCCCAATGCTCTGCAATGCTTTGGGACATTTTGGTACGTCCCATGAAGATGCTCATGAGAACTGATGAAAGCCCATTGTGCAAGGCCTGCAATGTAATTTTTTTTTGCATAAAGGCAAGAAATAAAACAACTCAGACACATTTGAGTTCACTGAACAGCCTAATGTTCACTTCCAAGTTGTCCTACAAAGAAAAGCCAAAGTGTCCACAAGATTTGCCCTGCAACATAAATGATTCACACATGCCCTGATAAAAGCTTCACTGACTTACATAAAGTTACAGTGTGCCTTTTGTGCCAAAAATTTCCCCTGCCCATAACAGCCCAGACACAGCTGGAAGTTGGTAGAGATGGGAGCTCACTGCAAGGTATTTCAAACCACCAACCTATAGATAACCATCAAGGCAGTCATAGCATCTCCTGACTGGCACAATGGTGGAGTTTCTGCATCCCTGCTATTTATGGAGGAATACAGGGAAAAACATTATGGACTGCACTGCAGCTCCTGTTACTTTACAGGAAACTGGACAAGTATCAGGTTGCTTTGGGTTTGCAGAAGGAAAGTTGTTTGTGGCAATTCACAATGTAATTAAACACACACACCCACACACCCCACCACCACCACCCATGGCCCCTTCCCACGCAGCCTGGGGATACAAAGTTCCCATTTTTACAAAAATATTTTTGCCAGTCACAGCCTGAGTACAGCAGGTAGTTCCTATACCCACCACACTGCATGGGAACAGCCTTGCTTTTCACTTAATTTCCTCTTCTAGGGCTCCAGAGAGGCAGCAAGTGCAAAATAAATAGACCAAAAGTGACAAACTTGTGTGTCTTGCTCACTTTTTGTGGATCACAATAAAAGCAGTTTAAACACATCCAGAGTCACAGGACTGAAAATGATCCAGGGAGACGAATGAACATATTTCTTCTCTTTCATCTTTGCTTATTCATTATTGTCAGGTGCATGTATAAGAGAGCTGTTTTTCAAATGAAGTTGTAAGAGTGTTTGTGACATTGCTACTGGTTGTAGTGCCACAGTGGATTATCTGAGAAATAATCTTCAGAAGAACATTCTTCTCATGCAAAGATCTGTGGAGTAACAGCCGAGGGACTAAAGAGGAGCAAGAACAAATACAGCTTTTAAACAGCTCTTCCCTGCCTCCAGCATATGCCATGAGTTGACTCAAAGCTGGAAACACCCAGGCCTCACCCAGTACAGCTGTGTGCATTTTTCCAAGCTCACATGTGTGATCCACGTATTTTACTGCCAAGGTAGAGTTCAAAAAATGCAACTCTTGCATAATTGCTACAAGTCAATTTCTTGGTTTCTTTTCTGTCTCTTAACCTTTCCCAGGCCTGAGCCAATGTTGTCTCTTAATGGCTTCTAAATGCAATTTCTTGTCTGAAAATAAGATTACAATGTACATGGGAAATACAAATGAAAACATATTACAGTGCTATGAATATTCAGAGGAATCAGCATTATCTCAGCAGCTTCTCTCTGGGTGTTATGTGACCACCAAAGTAGGAAATTGAGAAGGTCAGGTAAGGTCCCTGCTCCTCAAGACAGAGGTCCATGTCTGAGCCAGACTACAGATAAACTGGAATCTGCACACCTAAAGATTAATTCTGCAACAGTTAGTTTCACATCTGAGAAACCCAGAGCCACTTCAGTTACCTCCAGACTCACAAATGTGTGCACCCACAAATACATGAATTTCAGCAGCAGAGGTTCACAAATAAAGACATGCCCACCCCAAAGTCACTATGAGCCACTCCAAATCACCCAAACAAGAGCGAAAAATCAAGGCTGGACTGCATGGACAAGCTGAGGACGTTTTCAGCCTGCACCACCTCCACCCTACCAGCCTTTCTGAGGAACTCCCACAGCTCTGCCATCTGTGCTGCAACACCACAGAGCCTTCCCCCAGGCACGAGAGCCACCCAACGCCCAGAATCGCTGCGTCACCAGCTGGGCTATGAACTTTATTTCCTTGCAGATGCAATCTAGGACTCAAGTGGGAGGTGTTAAGGGGTGTAATTTGACTGTTCTGATCAAGTGCAACAAGGCCTGGGAGGCTGCCGGGGGACATGGAAGGGGACAGAGAATTGACTGCAGCATTTGGTCTTCTTTTAATGTTTAAAATTATGATTAGGCTGATCAAAGGAGTCTGAGGGAGAGGTGAACAATTAGTTGAGACTGGAAATAGTAGAGAGAGGTGGACAGCAGTTTGGAGGCATGGTGAGAAGAGAAGGAAGATGGGAGTAATAAGATTAATTGAATAGAGAAAGAATTTCAGTAATCCAAAAAGCCTTTCAAGTATATTAAAAAAAAAAAAAGTAAGGTGTTCCACACTCTGAAATATCATAAACTAAGCTGTGCTTAATTCTACTTACACATAGATGCCAAATGGAGAGAAAGTAACTTCTCAGATCATCTTAAATGTTAACACACTCTGCACCCTTGTCCTATAGTCCCTCAGTGCCAAGGACTGGCCCACTTTGGCCGTGTCAGGAGAGCTCTGTTTACACACAGCCGTGTGTGCATGTGTGTGTCCACACACAGGCAATGTGCACTTGCAGCAGCCAGAAGAGTTCTACTTGTGGCTTCCAACCACGACAAAGGCAGCTTTTATATTTGGCTGCTGGAAGAAGTTACAGACCCAGGAAAGTGCCAAGAGAAGAGTCCCACTCGCTGTCCCGAGGACGCCAACACACTGACTGGGGCAGGAACAATTTTCTCGGTGGCACAGACCACGTCCATCAGCCCAGAGCCCTTCCCAGAAGGGCTCACTTCCCAAGCTCCATCAGACACAGCCTCATCAGGCAGACAGCCAAAAGACCACGCTCCCAGCAGCTATTTCCCATAGGAACAGCTTTGGTCCCCATTCTTCTGCCCCACAGTGAGCACTGTGGAGTGGCTGCAGCACCCTCAGACCAGGGCCTGGGCCTTGGCCCCTGGGTGTCCTGACTTCTCCTTGAGGCAGGAAAGCAATGTTGGGTGGGTTTGTAGAGCTCCGGGCGAAGAACACAAGGGACTTTGTCCATCCACTGCCACATGCAGGTGACCCCACTGTGGGGCCACCCTGTCCCAGGCCATGGCACAACCACATCACCATCACCCAACTCCACAGGACCTGATGCTTCAAGGTGCCCAGCGGGGAAGAGAAGCTGCTTCGGGTGAGTAAGGACAGAGTCTGGGGCGAGCAGCTGCCCCCAGCACACCAAAACACCCCCTCAGAGGCAGCCTAGTCCAGGCTGCACGTTGCAGGTGCCAACATGTGGATAAATGCACCCGCACAGGGATGTGCCCCCCGAAATACACGCCTTACATAATTCCCCAGCCAGTCGGCGTTAGGGGAATGTGATTAATCCTCCATGACATGTTCTGAACTTTCCGTTCAGAGAGGCTCTCTGCTCCCGCAGACCTACTGGCGATGGATGTCATTTGACCTGCAGACTTCACTACGAATGAGCATCAGAGCAACACACAGTGACATTGCTCCGCACACCAATTATCTGACTCCTTCCCCGCTCGGCCCAGAGACAAGTTTGCTAAATGCATAACAAGGATTTTGTTTTCCTCGGTGTTGGTTTTTTGGTTTTTTTTTTCCCCTTTAAATTCGTTTACAGCCAGCACAAGGATGGGAAGGGGGGGTCACCGACAAACCCAGCCCGCCCCGCCGGCCACAGCGCTATAGGTCGCGAGTCCCCGACCCCTCGCCCCATGTCCCCAGCCCCGTGTCCCTGTCCCTTAGCCCGGCCCAGCTCCCACCTGTTCCGCCGGGCGCGCACTTTGGTGACAACCTCCCCCGCAACCCCTCAGAGCCCGGGACTCACCCACTCGAGCACCCTGAGGAAGGCCAGCGGCTCCTTCACCACGCGGAAAGTGCCCGCGGAGGCGAGCTGCGGGCAGAGAGAGGGGTCAGCACCGCGCCCGCTCCGCGCTCCCCGCGGCACAGCACAGCCCCCCTCCCCGCCCGCGGGGCTCCGCGTACCTGGTCCACCGCCTCCAT
>JBBMKD010000027.1:7233408-7329640 GCA_037834095.1 Argya squamiceps
GGCACCCGCCCGCTGCCCCCGCCGCGCCGCCCCGGCCGCCGCTCCGGCACTTGTTATAGCGGTGTTAATAGTTTTTGAAATTTGTGTGGCTTTTTATTTTTTTTCCTTCTTTTTTTTTTTTTTTTTACTTTTATTTCTGGAAGAAAGGGGAAGGAAAACATCGGGAAAAATAAAATTTAAAAAAAAAAAAAGAGAGAGAGAAAAAAAGAAAACAAACTGCTTCCTCAGCGCGCGCACAGAAGCTGTTAATATTTTAAGGGATGGCACCCGCTGCCCTGTGCTCTTCCGTCCCCTCTCCCCCTCCCGGGACGAACTCGCTCTTCTCCCCCGCGGCCGCAGGGCTGCAGCTCTGTGCTCTCAGCCCTCGCTCCCTCCTGCTTTTCGAGCATTTCCTTGACAGCAGAACAGCGTTTTCTGCCTTGCTCTTGTCCTGGCCTCGTTTCCCAGCAGAGCCTTAACAATTCTAATGCATCCCGGGTGGCAGAGCCCGGCAGGAGCAGAGGTTCCCTGTGTTCATCCACGCTCGCTGACAGCATTTCCAGCTCCTTGTAACATTAAATCGGCACTGGGAGGATTTTGCGATGGAGCAAATTCCTGCCCCAGTAAAGGCTCAGGACACAAATCCATCACCCCGTTTAAGAGCACAACAGCCTCTAGATTGAGACCCCGAGTCTGCAAACATTTGCATATTCATCTTCATTGCCACCCTGATAACCGGTTTGTGCCACCAGAAGGACACCGGTGCTCAAATAGGATTTCGGCCATAAGTAGGTCAGAGATGTGCCTAAAAAATACCTGAAGCTTTCACTCCCTGTAAGGAATCAGCCATCTGCAAAAGTCAAATAAGTCAATTAGTTTTGCTCAAACTAAATCTCTATTATAAAAACCCCAAACAGTAATCTAAATGCATTCTTGGAGTAAACAAGATGGGGGGGAGAGGGGTTGGGGGAGGAGTCGGAAGAAGAAGAATTTAAGAAGTTTTCACTGGAACTTGAGGCAGACTATTTTGTGTCAAAATCACAGACCTGGAACAAACTCAGCTGAAGTCTGGTAGCAGTGGGACTAGGTCCACATTTTTAATTTTTTTTTTTTTTTTTTAACCATATAGAAAACGGCTTTCAGGTCAGAATTACATTTAATTTTTTTTTCAATTAAAAATTCTTGTATTTTCTGTGCTCCTTTCTTTCAACCCTAGGAGAAAAAACAGGAAGGGAAAACGGATAATTTTCTTTACAGAATATTGTCAAGTACGCATTTATTTATTTATTTAACATCCTCTAGGAAATACAAAACACTTGTCAGCAATTCTAGGAATTGCCTGCTGGTGGCCCGGTGCTGTGGGAGGCAGTCTCCTCACAGAGGCAGAAGGACGGAGCATCCATAAACCTCCCAAGATGCACAAGCAGGCAAGGATGCACAATCATCCATCTGACTTTCAGCCAGAACTTCTCCCACTGGTACACAGATGCAGAGCCAGGTCACTGCAAGCCACCTGCCTTCAGTTCTCATGCCTGAAGAAGAAATTACCATGGAATATCCTGTGTTGGAAGTGACCCACAAGGATCATTGAGTGTGAATTAGTCTAGTCCCCAAGAGCAGCAGGGTAACCATTCTCCCCCCTGCAGAGATTTCCAGTTCTGCTGTCTGGTATTCTCACCAAAAAAGCCCTTGGCTGTGGGAAGTTTCATCACTTGCTGTTTACTGTGACTCTCATGTGCTGTTTCCTTTAATAGGTTTCTTTCATGGAGAGACTTACAGCTGTGGATGTATTGAAGCAGTTCAAAAACCTCCTAAGAGATTCAAAAAAATGCTGAAACATTTAGTAAAGGCATAACTTAGCAATAGACTGGGGAAGATGTGGAGAATATTTTTTTTCCTTAATATTATCAGTAGTGTATTCTGGAAAAAAATATCTGCCCCATCTCCATTGACTGCCACAGAGAACTGGAAGCCTAATTCACTAACCCTTTATTAATTACCTCCAATTATAAGCCTGAGATTTTAGTAGCACTTGAACTTCAGTCTTCAAAAATTGTCAAAGAAAGGAAAACAAAAGCAAATGCTCCTAAAACCTTTACCACTGGTAGGTTATAAACTGGGATGATTTCCCCCAGTGTTCTCTAGATCAGCACACTTGGGTTTTCAGCAGATACAGGAGCTCCCTCATGCTCTTTTTGTTTTGTTGGTTTTTTGTTTGTTTCTTTTGTTTTTTCTCATTCTCTCTCCACTGTCCCAGCTGAGTTTCATCTTGGTACTTGGCCATCCCCACCCCAGCTCCCCCACTGGCTGGAAATCCTTGCAGAACCATGGCAGGAACCTGGGTTTATAGCCAGTGTTCAAGTCTCTTCTTGCCATTATTAACTCTTCCAGATGGCTACTGGTATTTGTTCTTGGATATGGCAGAGTGTCTCTGGCTTTCTCAGCTTCTCTTTCTAAATACTATCACAGTCAGCTCAGAAGTAAGAGCACCTCCATCCCAGTTCTTGAGCATCCTTGTACAAACCTTGCTCTGAAAATGACATCAAAAGCTGACACTTTTTTGATCCTACGTAGTAATACACACTCTGAAATACATGTTCAGGTCAGCAGACATGATAAGTCTTCAATTACTGGTGACACAGCAACAAGCTGTTGCTTGTTGCAGGACACTACATTATATTCACTCTTCTCACATCTGGATGACTGGGCTTGACATGCATGAATCAATAAAAACCAGAGAGGTGCAGTTACAAATCTCTGTGCTGAATGAAAAATAGGCTGGAAAGGCTCAGAGTATTTCATAGGCACAGAATCTCACACACAAGAAGCTCCTGCCCTTTCCTTTCCTTGGAAAGGGTCCAGCAGTGCTGTAAGGGGAACAGCCATCTCAGTCCTGCATCACTGCTGGGGGCCAAAGTTTTCCACAGGACACTAGTGGAGCTTTAGTGCTCATCAAAAAAAAAATAAATTCAATTGGCCCAAGTCCTAAGAGATAAGTACAAAAGCTAAAGTTTCAGGATTAACATTTTGTCCAGCTACAGGTGGTGATTTCTTTCATTTCTAGGAAGCACATACCTTGATTTTTTATTTGGGTGGAAGGTGGGGAGCTTCCCTGATTAATGGCAAGTGTGAGAACTGCATCTGTTAGATGTTATGTGTCAGTAGGAAAAGCACCAATATGTGCCTAGCCCTCATTTCTACCTTGGAGAGGTTTTCTCAAAGGGCTTTGCCAAGAGATGCATGTTAGAGTTCTCCTAGTTCTCCAAATACCTGTGTTCTCATAAACAATTTCCTAAAGTGTGGTCTAAGCACCAGAGCAGGTGGATTCAGGCTTTTGCTGCACACCCATGGACTGCAGACCACACAGGACTGGAAAGCAGGAGATCCATGGAAGCGTGAATGTGCCAGCACCACACCTCAGCACCTGTCTCTGGATCAAATTTTCCCTTGGGGAATGGAGCAACAGCCACTGCAAGATGGGGATATTCTCTTAGAGGATGGTAGTGCTCCTGCCCAGGACTGCAGCAGTGAGAGCCATGCCAGCCTCGAGGGGCTGAAAAGGACACTGAGGCTTTGTTTTACCTTGGGATGTCTTTGATTTAAATCTTACTTCCACCTGCTGATGTGGAAAGGGTAAGGGTTATCTCTTGTTCTCCTAGGCTGGACATTAAACCTAAGCCAGGTGTATCTGCACACAGGTGTGTGCACAAAGGGTAAATAGTAGAAAAAGTATCTTTCTTTGCATGTGGCAGAGCACAAAGCCCACAACCCATGGGTCATCCAAGCTGCAGCAGCAAGGGCCAGATGGTGGGGTCACCCAGTTTGAAGCGAATTTGAGGCAACTGGTGATAGCACCAGTGCAATTTTTTTGTGAGCAGTTGGGTGTGGAAATGAGGTCTCGCACACGTGCTAGGAGGACCATATGGCACTTAGCACACCAGATTTCCCAGCTCCAGCCAGGCCTCAGTCTCACACTCTACCTGTCACTCTTCCCGAGATCCACACTGCTGAGGGTCACTTCATCCTCTCGGGGTCACCATCCAATTTGTTTGCAATACATTAAATCCTAGAAAGGAGAGCTTGGTGCCATCTCTTGGATCTTTCCGTTGTTTTTAAATCTCCTAGTCATTTTGATTAGGTTTCAATATTTTCCCCTGGGGCTGTATTCTACACCAGGGAGCTTTTCACCTTTTCCTGGCACAGGAGAGTTCGCTCACCCATCCCAAAGCCAATTGCCAGTCATTTCATGGCTTGGCTTCAGTTTTTTGGTATGTTCACTCTAAAATTTAACAACAGAACAGCAACAAAGTATGAGGCCTTGGGGTAGCCAAGAATTGCCTTCCATGTGGGCAGGAATCACATATAGTGATCCATGGGAGAGACCAGCCTCTTAGGTTCCAGCCAGGTCCTGTACCACATTTTCCAACATTCGTAAGCTCCCTCCCCCACTGCATTTTCAAATCCTAGGTGTACACCCCTGGCTAGAAATAATCCTTATTAAACCTAATTTCCCAGGGAATCTCATTTCTCAGTTTTCCCTGTGTGCAGATGATAGGGCTGAGCATGGACAGCAATCCCCCCCTCACTGTATGCTAAGGTAAATAACTTGAAATGCCACAGGACTGCAGAATATTCCATCCTCAGAAGCTGAATAAAGTCTGCATACAGAAACCCATGTGCTTGTTTTAGAGCAAAATAGCTTGGGAAAAAAAATGCACATCTCAATGTGTTGCCAGACAATAAAAAGTCTTCAGGATTCAAATCAGCAGAGAAATGAGGCTATTGCTCATTATTAAGCTAAAGGTACAAAAAGTATTTTTGAAAGGAGCTTTGTTGAATCAGCATTTGTTTTTCTAGCAACATGCACAATTTCTTTAAACAGGGTTATTTTCAGAGTATGGCATGAAAATAATTATGTAGTACTTTCTAAAGGTTCAGTGATTAAGGCAAGAGCAGCCAGCTGTTTGGCTGCACAGCTGATGCTGACCAAAAGTATCATGTCTACAAGTCAAACTATCCTAGTAAGATTTCTAGATCTCACACAAGGCTTGCAACTATTTCTCTCCTAATCTCGAAGAATAGATGCAGAAATAATCTTTAGTTTTTCTTTTTGGATTTCAGTTATATGCCTGTGAAATAAAATTAAAAATTATATTATTGAAAGTCAAGTTTTCCTTAGTCCAAAAGGTTTGCCTGACTTGGCTTCAACCTTTGTTCCGTGCACAAAAAGCGATCCTGATTTGATTTTAAAAACTAATCAGTCATTTCTTTTTCCTTCCTAATCTTTCACTGCCATCCTGTCTTGACATTTTTGATCCTGGCTTCCAGAGCACATTGTCTGGCTTTAATCAAAAGCATTCTGTAATTAGGTTCCAGCTAATTTAGCTTAGACTATTTAAAAGCAAAAAAAATAACCTTGCTTCATGGTAAAACCCAGCTAAGTTTCAAAGGAGCTGAACAGGGGTAACTTCATTTCATAAATGTATCACTGGGAACCAAATTCATCCCTTAAAATCATGGGGATATAATTTGTCCTGGGCATTTTGAGGGTGATTTTATGCACAGGAACATGAAGAGCCCAAATCAGCGTGAGAAGCATTGCTGCAGTCATATTCAGTCTCTCCCCAAAAACCTGGGTCTGGAGCTCTAGAAGGGACACTGTCAGGGCTGGGATCCTTCAAATCTGACCTACTTTTCCATTTCATCCTTTACCAAAGCAAATGTTTAAATTCTAGATTTTTTTTTTTCCTTAAAGGAAGAGAGGAAAATGTCAGTGCACTGGCTCCAAGGAAGAGCTGAAAACCAGAGCTGCTTTGGGTCAACCACAGAGGAAGGGGCTTGTACTATATCCTGCATGGAGATGATGCCCTCAGCTGTCCCAGCACCATGAGGGAATGTGCCCCTGCTGTGCCCTGGCACAATGCTCATTTAGGGCGCAAGATCAACAACAGAACCCTAACTCACCTTGCTGTTGGTTTGCATGAGAAAAATCTCTTTTCAGGGTAAGGAATCAGGGCTAGCCAAGTGGGGAGGACTCATCTTGTCAGCTCCAGGATTGAAAGAGAAATACCACAAACCCAAATTTTGCTCCTCAATACTGGTATAAATCACATTCACACTACTTATATCCTTAAGGAGGGATGAGGTAGGTATACTGCACACACATCTCTCTATCCCAAGAGGTATCTCACCCGTCCATTCCTTGTTAGGGAAGCATTTAATTACCTCCTTCAATCTGGATTAAAGCTTTGACAGCATGGTAGGTGCAAATCTCCTATAACACAACGTGGAAAATACAAACCCACCAAAATCCCCAAATTCACACCAGCACAGCCCTGCACCTTGGAAGTTGTTTTTCACAGCTGGCTGTGTAAGACAGATAATAAAAATGTAAAGGACAGGAAACATCCCAAACACCATCACTCTCCAGGAGATACCCATCCTACTCCCCATGCACCCACAGCCTGGAGTCAGGAGCTGGTGCCCCATCACTTCAGAGAACAGCTCCTTTTCCTTAAAACTGCTGCTTGCTGGTCTAAGCTCTCACACAAACCATGAGAGGAAAATTCAGCCTCTTCTCCAGCCAGGGAAAAGTCAGGTTCACGTCATCCTTTCCAGAGGGTGCCCCAAGCACAGGGCTGAGAGGCAAAGCCTCGTCTGGTGTGCAGCCCAGGCAAGGTCACAGCAGCAAGGGGGGTGCTCCAAATCAGATCAAAATGCTCAGCAGGTTCTACTGGTGAAAGCAAGGCAATAAAGACAGTGGTCTGCTTGGATGTTCTTGTAAAAGGCACCTAATTAGTACTTGATGGGTGGATAGAGGAGTTTCAAGCACGGCACCAGTTCCTGTCATTTGCAATAGAATTTCAAGAAACTTTTAGGAAAAGAGCAGTTCTCTACATCCTGCTTTTGGGGATCAGAAACATAAAATGAACTACACAAGTGTAAATTATGTGAAAGCAAGAATCTACAGACCTCAAAAATCTGCCTATAACATCCCTGAACATCAGCCCCCACTCTTGCCCTCCTTGCAGGCAATTCACACATTATCTTTGCTTTCCTCACACTGACTGCAGTTTTCCCAAGTGCTTTCTCAGGCTCTGGGGTTGAACAAGAAGCAGTGTTGTAAGCTCTCAGGTTTTAATAAGGTGATCTCTGCATCTAATTGGAAATTTTGCTAACCATTTGGCAGCGTGTGCTGAAGTCATTATTGGCAGCACCTCAAGACAGGAGATTACTAATGTCATAAAATAAACTTTTTATAATGATAGATAATTAAAAAAAAAAATCTAGGGTCCTTTCTTTCCATAACAATTAACATAACAACCATTTCTCATGCTAAATATTATCTGAATTTCCTTCAGATTTGCAATCTGGCTAAAGCTGTTGTACAAGTCATGCTGGTTGCTGACATACTATTTATAGCAATGTTGAGAACACTGAAATCCATTCTCTGCTCCCAGGATGATGTGTTTTTAAAACTGAGTTTCACCAAATTGAAACTAATAAAAAAATAAATTAAAAAATCAAGGTAGTTTTTAGGCTTAGTGGAAAGATTAAAATACAAAAAAAAAAAAAAGTGCACAAACAGTGCAGACTTTTCCTGGTAATTTCATCAGCCTTTTGAGTTCACTTTGCCTTGCAAGGCACTCACAGGGAGGGGTGCAGCTCACCCAGCATAGAACCACCTCTTCCCAGCCCAAGGTGTGCTGCACTGAAGTCTAATTCCCCACCAAGGACTTCACAACATTTTCACAGGTACCCACGAAAGTGGAGCAGAGACTGGATCCTCACCATTAGTCAAACCCTGGTCAGGCTCTCCTCTGCCCCAGGGACAGTGTGAAAGGGGAAAGATCCTGGTCTCAGTTTGTTTCTGAGGGAGTTTAGTTAATACTCCTAAAATTATTTTTAAGGGCTGTAAAACACAGCCAGCCAGTGTATTATTCCTACTTACCAAGCAACACCCAATTTTCATGAGGATAAATTATCCTTCCCACCTAGTTAAAAATACCCTTTTAGAGTTATCCAATCACCCATCAGCTCCTGATGCTACAGAAAAGGTGACTTGGTTTTGTTTTGAAGAACTCAGACCCCACTACTTTGTTGGAAAGAGAAACATCAGGAGACCCTGCAGGACAGAGAGCAGGCAGGGACTACTAACACAAAACCCACAGTGAGAGGGTGTTACCAAACAGAAGAAGCAGCATGAAATATGAAGTGAAAAATATGGGTGGAAAAATAACAAAAAGGAATTTAAAACTCAGAGATATAAGCAAAATAGTAATTAAAAAGAAAGCAGACACAGCCCATCACAAAAATCCCAAACAGCTGCAGTGGAGCAGAGGTAGAGAAGGCTGTGCTGGAGAAAGGGATTGAGTTTGTGCCTCCCAAAGTCCATCAGCAAGGGGTGGGGAAAGCTCTGGATAGTCCCCCAGCAGGGCTAATGCCTGTTTTTTGGAGGGGAGATAGGAGTGGTAAATAGAGTTTTGTGTAAGGCAGCAGTGGGTTATGCACAGAGCTGTTGCTAAGTCTGGGTAGCACTGCTGAGTGTTTCCTAGTTTGGTCACCTTTGTAGCTATGTGTCTCCCAAGAGACATAAACCTTTCTTTTCTTGCTGACAGTCATTTTTCTTAGAAATAGCAGAAATCATGAGTTTTGAGAACTTAAAACAGTAGTAGCAGAAGGGAATTATGCAGCATCTTCTTTCTTTCTGTTCTCCTGCTTGTACATTATCACCTCTTGTCTCTCTTCCTCAAACTCTGGCTTTTGACTACATTTCCTGCTTCAGTTTTCATAAACATTTGAAGTCCTTCAAGGACATCTCTTCAGGTGCAGAAGGAGCTGGGGGCTATGGCAGCTCTCACAGTCATTCTAGGGCATGGAAAACAAAGGCTTTAGTCTGTGAAATAACTTATCTGGGAGAAATGATAAGCTCAGGCTGTCTGAGGGCATTTGCTAGGCCTATAGAAGAATGGGAAGCTGGAGAAGGAAATGAAAAAAGTTCTTTTACCCCCAAGCTGTTGTCAACAAAAGGCAGTGTAGTGATACTGTGCTGCTTTCCTCCAAATCTGCCTTGGCAGGAGCAACTTCTAGAGCAGTCTGATCTTTATGAAGGCCACAGAGTTTATTTCAATGACCTCTGTATGGCAGAACTTCCTGGAGAGGCTGGAGATCTGTAGAGACTCTCCATGTAGGCACAGAGAATCGCAGAATGGTTTGGGTTGGAAATGACCTTAAAGACCATCCAATTCTGGCACCCCTGTCATGGGCAGGGACACCTTCCACTGGACCAGGCTACTCAAAGTGGCCTTGGACACTTCCAGGGATGGGGAAGTCTATATAAATATATATATATGCACACAGATATGTATTTATACCCCATACTTTAGTGGGTGACAGTTCTAGCACTTAGAAGAAACAGTCACTTCACTTGGCAGTATTTCCCCATAGCACTGGAAGCCATAAAAGGGCCTTGTGTGACCAAAGGACCAAATCCAGCTATTCTAGTGTTAATCAGGGAGCTCAGCAAGTGTGACTGGAAGGACAGGGTCTGGCTGTTCATGTGTCAGATCACAGCTTTGAGTCAGTGGTGCTATAACAGCTTTGAGTCAGTGGTGCAATATGGCCATGAAAAGGCACACATCTCAAGCTAGTCTCTCTGGCCAGAAACAGCAATTCCCACATGTCTACTGTTGGTCCCTGGTCCAAGAGGCTGTGTGAGAATCCCTACACTTCCCTGGATAGGTACTGTGGTGTGGGAGCTGCCAGTAAAAAAAAAAGAAGGGTTAACCCAGGCTTCAATGGGCAAATGTTAGTACTTTCAGGCAGGGAACTTGCTGTGTGGTTCTTCTCTGCTCTTTTTCTCCTGACTCTCCAGCAGCTGTCACTGATGTGAGAGGGAGCCTTGTGAAATGGTGGTTGTGCAGTGAGAGTTCAATGCTGGGGTTTTGGTTTGAACCTGAAACCAAGTCTGGCAGAATGGGTTCTGATAGAGAGGGTGTTAAGATCCTCTGCTGAAATGTAGGCTGTCTTATGGTTTCTCTGAGGCTGGATCTGATGGTGCCGGTAGTGTTTAGACTGAAAGCTCAATTGTGTTTTGACAACATCTTTTCCTGGTGTGACGGAGAGGAACATATCCCAAAATCTGTCTTGTTGTACCCAGACTTGTTCCTCAGCAGTTTTTAATATTCTAGGTTTGGATGCTCTATAAATAAAGCAAAAGCCTCGTGAGTCTCTGTGGGACAGTCTCTTTCCTCTCCTTCTGATTTTAACACAGAACCCTGGAAATTCAAAACCCAAACCAGTGCATGAGAAAACTGGAGTGTGGCATCCAGCATGTTCTACTCCCCAGTCCTGCTGTTGCCCAGGGGAGGGACCGGATTAGGGAGAGGCAGTGACTGATGTCTCCAGGCTCTTTTTGTGTCATATGATGGAGGGATGAGACATCACATGAAATGAAGGAAAATAAGAATAAATTCTGAGGAATTTGTTAAAACAAGGAATTTTTAATCTTAAAATGTTAATGAGGTCTTAACCAGAGTGGGTGAACTCTGGTATGTGTAAAAATACCTGATCCAGTCCTCTTGTGCTGGAGGAAAGGATTTTAAAAAATCCATCATGGGCAGGTAACAGATTGAAGGAGCAAAGGGCAGGACTTCCCCAGCTGAAGGGCTGATCTGCATCACAATTTTTACTTACTATTGGAGGGTTTGAGCCCTCAGGACCAGGACCAGCCACATCTCAGAAGAAAAAAATCACAGTATTTACTGTGAAAACGTTCATATTGAATGTCTTATTATGAGTTATCGATTTAATACCAGGGTCATATCTACAGTGTCATACTAAACACTCTATCAACTCAAATAATTGGATTAATGTGAAAATATAAGGTCAGGTGATTTAAATGCTTTTCAAAAAGGATTTCATAACACATTTTTTTCCTTTGATGGGAAAGCAGGGAGAAAGCTCCTTTTATCCTACTTTAAAATCTCTATTGCCTCGAACAACCATATCAACGAATGAAGAATGCAATTAAGCCACTGAATGAACAAAAATAGAACAACATTCTTTTGTTTTTAAAGGGTATTTTGTTATTGTTACAACCTTTACCAGTAATGAAAATTATGTGCACATAGCAACAGGAGGAAAATAGATTCTTTAGGATGATTTTCACAGGACATCTAGTGCAAAATCTGCTTCATGTGAATATGAGAGTTGCAGGGTTTGGGGTGGTTCAGTTGTCATTCATCTAATTCTTTTACACCAATTCACTTGGTAAATGAAGAAATCGATGTTTGCCTTGTAAAAGCAAAACATTTAGGTCATGGGGGGAAAGCATAAATTGATGACTATTGATAGGCAATAAACATTTCAGTAATACATGTTAAAATTAATGAATTTTGCATCTTAATGTGGTACTTCTCTGGTATTTGAGCTATTTTTTTCTATCTTTTGTAATTCAGGTGAGATATAATTCTAATTCACAAAACAACAGTTCATTTTCAACCCTCATCTATATAAAAACCTTTTTACACCTTTTCAGTAAAGCAAAAAGGGCTTAAAACTAAGATTATTTTGCTGGCACAACATGAAGAATGCAGTATGTGTGAGAATCAGATCCCTTACCTAAAATATATCAAAAAGGTAACCTGCCTGTTTTCCATGTTGTCAGGATAATTTTTCCCTGTAATGGCTAATTATATGCATATTTACATGTTAATTTAAGTTTGCAAGAAAGAAGTTCAAAGTGAAAACCAGGGAAGCCTAAATATTTTAAAAATATATTTGTTTGTTTGGTTGGTTTTTGTTTTGTTGGGCAATTGTCAGCGAGTATATTATTTAGTCAAACTAACTCTATGTTGCCATCATAATGCTGACATGGCTGGCTACACATACCAGTTAGCATCTCCATTCCTTGTGCCAGAGCTAGAGAGCACAAGGAGGCTTTCCTCCACCTCTGGTTTTAAAATTCTTAATGGGTTTGGGATAGCAAAGAGCAAATAAAAATAAAAAAATCCTAAAAACAAACAGTGTCCAGATACTGATAAAAGGATTGGGGTGAGAAAGCTCGTTTAGGGCACGAGAGCAAAACCCTAAGCCACCTTGCTGCTGGTTTGCATGAGAAAAATCTCTTTTCAGGGTAAGGAATTAGGGGGTCAGGGCTAGCCGAGTGGTTACCAAGGGCTTTAAATCAGTGATGTGAGCTCTGGAGAGAAGGCCTTGAAACCACAGTTTTGAAACCACAATTTCGAAACGGAGCCCCAGCGCCTGGCCGGTAACCTGTCCTGCTTCTCGCAGGCCGTTCCCAGTCTGGTTTGCTGCGGGGCTGAGATGTGTGTCAAGAGGTTGGGGCAAGCCCAATTTCTGCCTGGGGATCAGGAATTCCCCTCCTGGCTGCATCCCTTGCACTCCTGCGTCCCCCTGCCCCGGGGGAGCCGCTGGCCCGGGGATGCTGCAGCACCCACCCACCCACCCGGCGCTGCCTCGGGGCCGGCAGCCTGGAGCAGCTGCAGCCGGGCTCGTTCTGATCCCACACGGAGCTAAATCTGGAACAAGTCCTCCGAGATCAGTGGTGCTTCCCTCGCATAAAGCCACTGTACGAGAGGCAGATTATCCCAGACCAGATGTCACTTTCTGCAGCCGCCGCGGCGCCGGCACGGAGCGGGTTTGAGTGTCTGCACCTTCCAAGCTGTTCCTGGGTTCTTGCCTTCACCTCAGCTTCAGCATGAGGATCCAGGAGAGCCAGCTAGCATTTATTGTTTGTCTACCTTATTTTTTTCGGGAGTTTAGTTGTTCCTACACTCAGGACTGGCACTTAAAAAATGTTTTGCTAAAATAAACCTTAGAATCGTCACGGTCCAATTTAGGATACACAGGGATCAATAATTTATACAATCTTAGGGGTGAAATCTTTCATTTCATCAAAAAAACCCTGGAACTGTTCCTCAAGTGACCACAACTCTAAAATATCTCTAAGTAAGTTTTAAGGCTCATGATGAAATAATGAGATCTGTTGGCACCAGAGCATGCAGAGTAGCCCCTTTTAATCTCTCAGCCAAATATGATCATTGTTTTTCATCTCTTATTCCTTGCTCTGGTGTTGGCCACACATAAACTATTTTCTCCTATTGAACAGATTTTTCAACAGGACCAAACCACTCCGAAGTCCCAGGTTCCTTCCTGGCATGTCTCTGCCTCTCCCAGAGGGTGTGAGTAAACAAGCTTTGTACTGTCCAAAGCTGCTACTTGGACAATTCATCTTTTCTTCCAGAATGAAGAAAAATCTTGCCTGGTTCTGATGAGCATATGATTTCCAAAGCTGGTTGCATTTAACTCAGAATGAAGAAGAGACAGGCTTTATTACTTGTGTTGGAGAGTAATTTACCCTCTTGGTCATGTGTTGGAAGCTGTGGGAATGGAGAAAAAAATTGCTTTGTTTGAAAGCTTTGCTAAGAAAACCAGGTCCGTATTGGATGTTTAGCAGATTTGACATTTGATTTTCTTCATAGGTTATTGTGTTGTTGCTGAGGGAGAAGAAATGATTCTGTAAGGACTTCTGTACAGGCCAGAATATGTTTGCTTGTGCAGGAGCCCTTGAATTTGCACAGATAAAAGATTCTTCCTAAATGTCTGTGCAGTCAGAGCCTGTCACACACATTATTGTGAAGAAAGTCAAAGAGAGAAGGTGATCCAAACATAACTAGATTTGGAGATTGCAAATCATTTGCACACCCTTGGTCCCACTCTAACCTGCAGCAGAGCATCTGGACCTCTGTTTTTGGAGACTTAGAAGAGAAAAACACCTGTATATTCCAATGAACTCCTTTTGCTTTGGATTCAGGCATAAAAAGACATCAAAATAACACCAAGGATAGCAAGTGGCTAAAATATACATAATTTTTCATTGTACAGATTCCTTAATGACACTATGCATATGCTTTCTCAAATATATGTTATAGCTATGACATGAAAAGCTCTCTTTGGAGCTATTTTGTGCAGGTGGACTAATCTGGGGAGAGAGAAATGGAGAAGACATCTGTGTTCCATTACATAGCTCGAGTTTAATTTTGAACAGAGAGAAATGGAGCAGAGAAGTGTGCTTTTCTCTATAGCTGGAGTTTATGTCTAGTTTATGTCTAGGGAGAGAGAGACAGAGGTTTTTCCCTGAAAGTTCATACCTGTTTTGCCACCTGAGAGGGGCAACTTTTGCCCGTGTTTCTCCAAGCCTTGTTGTACCCTGATGGTGTAAAACCTCACAGGGAGAGGGGCAGGAATATCTGACATTCTCCTCCAGCATGTGTTATATTTCACAGCAGGAGTTTAATGCCTTGCCACAATATTTTTCTGTGACACAGCATGAAAGTCAAAATTCCCAGTACTTTCAATTACTGGACACCTGAGTGAGGAAACTGCTACTTATAGGATTAGCAGTGGTGCAGGGTAAGTGGCACGCAGTGACCAGTGAGGACCTTGGAGCAGTTCCAGGAGCTGGTTTCTGCACAGGAGCAGGGCTGTGCAGGGAGTGAGGGGTGGCCAGAGGCCTACTCATCATGCCTGAGTGAGCTGGGCAGCTGAGGCTGCTGTTTGCAGCAGAGATGGAGTATTGGATGCTGTAGGAGTGTGAGAGTAGTTCCAGAAACTAGTGCTGGTGGCAATAGGAGTCCCATGAATTTCCTGGGGGCAGGGTTGGGTCTCTGATTCCCTGCATATTTCAAGCCAGATATCTCATCTTCTAGCTGCCACTGAAGGAGACAACCTATGTTGTCTCTCGTGCTTATAGATACAGCAGCATGAGATCTCATCTGATGTGATAATGTGCTGCAGGTCTCCATCCATGGCTGAGCAGCTCGGTCACACCATGTCAGTGTCAGGCTGCACCAGTCATGGCATTCCTTTGGAATGATAGTGCTTGCCACGACATGGAACTATGAACAGCAACGCAATTATCTCCCATTCAAGATGAATGGTGTGATTACAATGACCAGAGATAACATACAAGAGGTATCAAAAGGCAGAGGATCAGACAGCTCACACAGTCCAGGCTCTCTGGCTTCCTTTGGATGGGGATGTGGTTTGTGCTTCCCCCTTACAGGGCATGATTACAAGCACAAAGAAAAAAGAACCATTTAGATAGGCTGATGCGTTAGTACCCTGGATTTAAAAATGAGGACTGATAGTACAGGTGAATATACCCTGGAGCATCACAAGGAAAAGTAGCTCAGCTGAGGTGGTAGGGACAGAAATATCTGACTGCCACCTCACAGAGTCTGAAGCTGTGGAGTTGGTGTATGGTTTGGGTATCTGGATTTGCCTTTCAGGCAAAAGTTAGGTGATAACTGGTGCAATGAATTCCCAAAGGGGTGCAATGAGGGCTCTGAGATGTGGAGGGGAGGCAGAAAGGAGGAAAATTGCAGCCCACTTTCTTCATATTTCTCAGGGTGTAACCGCCAGAGGAGGTAAAAAGCTTCTGAAGCCTTCAGTTCCTTATCTTCAATCAAAACACAATCCAAAGACATTTTTATTACAGTAAAAAAGAATCAAAACAAATATCAAAGTGTTATAAGAAATAAAGGGGGAAAAAAAAGTGATGGATACTCACAGTCAATAATTGGCATCCAACAGATAATCTCACCTGTTACAGAATTCACAATGCTCACCACCAATTAAAATGACATAAGTACATGAGTAACAAATGCTTTTTGAAAGTGCACAGATCCAGCAGCTGAGGGGCAGCAGAGCTGCCATGCATCAGCATTTTTTTGCTGAAATGTGCCCAGGCGCCGCTGGCTACCCTTAGGTAGTTGGATGCCTTAGGGGTTTCTCTGTAATTACTGGTCTACAATCTGTGTTCAGGAAAGCTGTGATTCTAAGAAGTCTGTAAAGTTTTCTGATTCCTTAGTCCTGTGTTAGGCAGTAGCAGGTGGCTTGGGCTGTGCATTACATTTACAGGCATTCCCAGGCCACTCTTCAAAGGTCCTTTTGCACCTTTTTCTTCCATTTGCCTGTTATAAAAATGAGAAGTTTTCATGACTAACAATCTGAGGTGGAATAACTCACTCTTGGTTCACCACAGAATAGCCCGAGCCCATAACCTCACAGTAGGAAGAGTTATGCCCCTGTGTTTAGTAAGTGGGGGCACTTCTTGTTATTGCACTGTGGGTAGAAATATCCTCTCAGACGCAAAATCTGAATTCCCTCACAACTAAATTCAGCAATCAAGAGTTTGACTAGCTCTTAGTGCTTCCAAAATGGATGGCATAATTAAATGATTTGAAGCCTGCTGTAATCAGGAGTGCACAGTCAATGAATATTCAAGCTGTTCTCATTGTTAGGGATGATAAAGAAACATCTTCTCTTTAGGTGGTTTATTATTTACTGTCTAAAGAGTCATCCAGAAGATGGTGCCACAGTTCTGCCTGTGAAATGAACACCAGCCCAGAAGAGAGTCCTTGCACAGATATCAATATTTCATAGAAATTTAAGAGCAAACTTATTTTCAGGGGCAGTTCAGAGCTCCAAACCTGATATTAAGTCTGCGTTAAGGCTCCCTTTGAAAAGTAGGGCAATGTATCTTCATTGCTTTTGCTCTGTGTCACTCCAGGCAAGGTCAGCCAGCACAGCAAGGAAGAGAAAACCCTTTCCATCTCCCCATTCCCTTCTGAAAAAGGGACAGATCTTCGGGTATTTGTTAAACTGCTTGTTCTGGGTAGCAGCAAGACATCAAAAATGATAAATAAGATGAAGACAAAATAAGCCTTGTTCTGAATGCTTCACGAGGCTTCAGTGGCAGTAGGAAGTGCAGCAGTAAATAGAGACTGTAGCTGTTTCTGTTGGTTAAGGAAGGACAGTATTTCTGACGCTCTGTGTCACTGAAGAAAATGATGAGGTCAAGCCTGTAGATCCTTTTAATGAGATTAAATAATGTGATTTCCATTTCACAAAGCTTTACACTAACATAGAAGGAAAAAATGAAAACTGAGATTGGTACAAAGCAAAATCTTTGCTCCTACCAAAAGCAGGAATTTAATTTTTTCTTCCATTACAATTTTCTGTTGTCTGAGGTTTCTTCTCTGTAGCTCAACCAATTTGTCATCCGATTAGTCTGATGAAGCATAGAGAAGTCATTTGAACTGTAAATTTTCTGCAGGCAGAATAAAATGCAAACAAGAAGAGCTTCCTGTGCCTGCCAAAGTGATGATACTCAGAATACAAATAAGAAAAAGCCATGCTGACAGCATAAGCTATTTTTATATTCTGTCATTGGCTCCCGGGCACAGCAGTTTGAACAGGACTGCATCTGTATTCTCAAACCCAAATAAACCATGTAGTCTTAAGTGAAGTTCATGTCTTACAGAATAGCTCTTTAATCATAGTGAAAGGATCCATTGCAGGAAGGATGAATCATGATGTTGATTCACACTCAAGCTGTACATTTACTGTTTGGATTAACCCGGACACAACAGCTCCAGAGAGGAGGGTTTCCTGCTGCTGACAGGAGATGTGCAGGAGGAGCCAAGCAGGGACTTCTGTGCTGGCAGCAGGAGCTGATGACACTTCACAACCATGGTTCAGTCCTGGACCTTTTAGAAGCCAATGCCACGAGCTGGCTTTTTGTGGGCTGGGCACAGACACATGAGGGTGTTCAGGGTGTGGGTCCCCTGCCACCCTCCCACGGTGACACCCCAACCTCCCCAGGGTGGCTGGATTTATCGCCTAAAGGTCACCTCCAGGGCAAACCCTCACAACAGGACAGCCCCCACTCAGTTGTCTGACAGGGATGAGGAGAGATGCTCAGCTGGGGCTGTCCTTTCCCACAGCCTTAGCAGCTCTCAGCTTCACTCTCACGTGGCTCCTGTCTGAAAAGCAGCTGTGGCCTCATTCCCTTCTATAAAACCTACAGCATTTAGAAAACACAAGCTCTTTCTCTGCACTCTTACACTGCTGAATTGTTATACAGACATACGTCACGTACTCGTTACCTGCCAGGATGCACTTAACAGCTCTGGCTAATTGCAATAACATCTTGCTTTTATAAACTGTTTGCCACTGCTGGACCTCAAAGTCTTTTGGGAGGTCAGTAGCATTAGCAACAGGCAAGATTTCCCGCAGCAAGTGGAGCTGAAAGGAGCACTAATAGAACTGTAGCTAGCAAATGGACCGTGCAGCAACACAAAGGCCTCAATCCTGCAAGTTCTTCCAAAATAATCCTCTGGAAGATATTAGTGGAGCAACAGGATACATTTATGATGCAAAGGAACTGCTGCTTATGAATTCCCGGAAATTCATATAATATTCATATTCAATAATCTGACTTTCTCTAGATAAGCATCACAGGGGAGCTCCTGCCAAGCCAGGGAGTGTTTTACTATCCAAGCACTCTTCATTCAACACACTACAATATTAGTCAAATAATTCTCTCCTGAATTAGAAAATTACTTTGATCACTACAACAAATATCTCTGTAAAGCCAGGAACCTGCCTGGATTTGCACAGACATTCCCACAGCACTTTACACTTCAGGACACCATCCTGTGCTTCAGCAGAGCTTGGGGCAGCTCCCCACTGGGGCTGGATTTGGCAGCCGATCATCCCGGATGGAACCCCCCATTCAGTCCCACTGGGGGTAACAAACAAGCCTGCCACCAAACATAAATATAGCTCTTACCTTAATGGGGAGTGGTGGCTGGAGGCTTTGCTGCTCCCCTTGCTATCCCCAGCACTTGCTTGGCTGAGTGCTCAGCAGCTGCTTGGGCCATGTGGCTTCCTGGCAGCCGCGGGTGGTTCACTCAGGGAGCGGCAGCCCCGGCCCTGCTGTGGAGGGATGATTGGTGATCTGATCAGAGCCATGGCTGTGCTGCCACCCACACTCACTGCCAGCCCCTCTCAGAGAGAGAGACACTGTGCTGCCATGCTCTGCTTTGATGAGTGAGTACAGCAAAACACACAGCCATGAGTCCATCAGGATTTTATAGCTTTGGACGGGCTTGGCCAGGACTTTATCCCAACTTTGCTTCTGAGCAGCTGAGTGTGATCAGGGATGCTCTCAGTGTGTCCAAAGCAGGAGTTCCCTGGTAAAATGCCTCCCACCCTGGATGCCCAGGGTGGATATCTAAAAAAGACTGTAAAAAGCCTTGCCTGGTGAGGATGGGAAAGGGGCACGACATAAGTCCTGGGTGAGTGACCCAAACCTGAGGCCTGTAACATCTGTGATCTCCCAGGACCCAGAAACCTTGTAAAACCATCAAAAGTAGATAACTCCCATGCACCCTTTCTGGGGAAATGAAGGTTTTTTGGTAGGGAATAAGTTGATCAATGGATTTTATTTTAATATCTATCAGCCATTTTGCTGCAGGAAGAGGTGAGATTGGGAGTTGGGCGGATCTTTCTGGTGCTGGGAACTGGAAGGTGCTGCACTAGGAGATGCCAATGTTGTGGTGATCTAGCCAGCATGCAATGAGGCCTTGTGAGAGAGCTCTGAACTGTAAATCCACTTGCTGAAATCCACCTGACTCAGGCTTGAAAGAAAGGAAGGAAAAATACTACCCAGATTATTAGCATTGACTTTTGCCTTTTTCATTAGGACTTCTCCCTGCAGGAGAAAAAAATGAAGGCAGAGCTAATGTCATGGATAAAATTGCAGCCCAAACCTGATTTTCATGCTCTATTTATTACAGCAGATCAGAGGTTTTGTATGAGATCCTTGGGAATGTAAAGAGCAGTGAGTTTGTTAGACCAAAGCGGCAGTTGCGTATTTCTCCTGCCTCAACACAAAACTCAGCTGTTTTCTCAACATGAACTTAGTCCTCATCCAAAAACTGACCTCAGGAATGAAGGTCCATGTTGCTGGCTGGGAATCTGACCCCAAATGCCCCACACAAGCCCAGTCAGCTATGGTTGGCCTCAAGAGCAGCTGCTTTCCCTGCACTGGAGGGAGGATGCATCACCTCGGGTGCTGCAAGAGGAACTACTTGATGTTCAGGTGGTGCTGGTGCCAGTGCCAACCTCTCCAGCAGTGAGGACAGTGAGAGCCAACAGCCTGGACCACCTGGAAACCCCCTGGCTGGCTGGGCATGCCATGAGCATCAGGCACCTGCTGGAGCCACAACCCTGCACTGGAGCAGCCAATGGGCACTTTGCAGAGCTGCTGGCTGCAGGCAGGCATTGTGGCAGTGCAGGAGGGAGTCTCTGAGCCCCAGCACCCTCTGAGCACCCTTCCCCTCTTTGCCCAAATGCTCCCAGAAATAGAGCCCTGCTTCCTCCCTCCAGACAAGCACTTTCCCCAGCAACGCTATTGTTTTTTGGCTGCTATTTCAGATGCGTGGTAATTCACTGGTGCAGCAGTTAGGAGCACGAATCCGCTCATTTTCTCTTTCTGGGATCCATCTGGGTGCCTTCGGGGTGTTAGAATTCCTCTAACAGGAAATTAAACCAAAAATCCCAGCTCCCAGTGAGAGGGCTGTGTTTCTAGCCCAAGCTTTGTCTTCCAGGGAAAATGGCCCCACTTATCAAGTTATCTGTGAGAATGACTAGGCCTCATGCCAGGAACGCTATCGGCTGCCTGCTGAATTACTCACTATTCAGTGACCTTTCAGCAGATTATTGGAATTATTTTGAATTTCAATGGAGGATGCTGGAGCCTCCTTGCTTTCAGGCCGGCTCTCTGCCCTCTATTAAATCTCTGAGCTGCCAGCACAAGCTACTGGGTCCAAGGCAATGGGAACAGTTCTAGTTGGGTGGCTCATGTGATGGCTTTCCATGTGTGTGATCCATCAGAAAAGTTGTGCTCTGAATCCAAAAGCAGGAAGACTGTCATGATCAATATTCATCAAAAGCGAGGTTTTGGTTTTCAGTAGCAGAGGGGCAGGCTTTTCTTGTGGGATACCTCATGCTGAGGTAGATGCAAAGGAGCTGATCTTTTCTTGAGGAGGTCTGCATTCATTTGCACAGAAGAATGAGGGTTTAGATTAATATTTCCTTACATGAACATAATAGAAGGTGAGGAGGAGAGAAAATAATTAGCAGATTCAATCACAGAATTGCTTTCAAGGCTCTTCAGAGGTACTAGAGAAAGAAAATACCTGACTAATGGGAAGATTTTGAGTGTGCTGATGGAAATAACAAATGGTCCCAGGTTGGCTGAGTTTGAAACAAGGACCTCTAGTTGGAGAGGGAGCTGCTTTCCCACAGGACAGACTCCCTCTAACAATGCCAAGAAGCCATTATATTGTTGATGGATCAGCATGTGGAGGAGGGAAGAGAAAGACTGTGAGCTGTGACTTGTGAACTCTTCCAGCAAGAACTGCTGGAAACTTCCTCCTGTACAAGCATTGTAGGCTTTCTTAAGATTTTCTGTCCTATGAAGTTTTCTTGAGTGTACTTGAAACTGAGCTGAGCTGGGCTGCAGAGACTTGCTAACAGCAGAGCCTTTTCTCTGCTCTTCCCTACCTGTATAGGCAGCATTAGAAACCAGGATGTCAAGCATCTCAACTATTGATTGATGATATGCCAGGATTCGTAACCCTGGACAACCCTTCAATGCCAGTAACAGCATAATTTCATACCCATTTACTGCTGTGACAATGTTCAAGTGCTGAAATTCACACTGGAGGTTTCTTAGCCTGTACTTCATGCGATGGGAAATACATCTGATAATCCAAACTTCATTTGCTTCCAAGAGTGGGAAAACTGTTTTTCCAGCATTGAACTTGTGTCCCTGCTTGGGCTGTGCTGGGGTGAGGGTCAGGGAACGGGGTGATTTTCAGCCTTTATTGGTGCTGAAACCAACCTTTCCCAAAACATTTTAATTTGTAACCCACTTATGCAGGACATAGGGTAGTTGTACACTTATTTGTGTGAGAAGAGATGCATACTGTAATCATAGCTACATTTCTAAGAATTACTCTACATAATTGCACCTATATTACACTACAGCCTCACAAACCTGGCAACACTTTCAGGGAAGAGCAGCTGTTATAAAAGTTGGTACTTGGGAAAAAACCAATTAATACGTATATTAACTGAACTTATTATTGCAAAGCAAATAAGTATTTCTTATGTTTGCCATTGAGCAAGTGTAACCATTTAAATCGGGGCTATTACCAGTGGCCAGCAGGCTTTTCGTTCGCCAAAGAGCGTAACTCTGGCTGCGACAGGGCAGTAGGAAAATACATAAATATTTAATGCTAAAGTACACGCAGTTGAGCTGCTTTTTCCTGCAATTTGCTCAGCTGCCACTTGATGGGGCCGAACGTCTCCTTTTGCGGCAGGAGCCGCTCGCTTCCCCCGCCGGCCGGGGATGCGCAGGGAGCGGCCGGGGCGATGGACCGTGGTGGTGGTACTCAGCCTCCGTCTTTTGAAACCATCACCGTACTGGGAGTCTGTCACGCCTTCCCAAATCTCACTGTGCTTCCCTTGCCTCCTCCTGTGCTAATTCATGATTGCACATAAAATTGCTTTTTAAACCCTTCTGCTTTGCCCAGGGAAAAAGTGGTACCCATCCTGAAGCTAACAGCAAGGGGCTGGAATGGAGCATCTGGCTCTTCTGGACAGGTCAAGTGGCCTCACAAAATGCACATGCATGGATCTGATTGCCCCCAAGGAGCCAGGGGAAATAGTTTTCCTAACTTTACTTGCTGAGTATGTCCAAAACCTTTCATGAAATCCTTCCCAGCAGAAGGGAAGCAATCTTCCTCCTCCCCTCAATGCAGCTGATGTAAAACATCCACTTTGGGTTCCTCCAGTTGAAAAGGAATGTGGAAAAATAATAGAGGGACTCTTGGAGAACTGATAAGATGCCGAGGATCTGGGGTACACACTAAGGGACAGTGTACTGGAACACCATATCTTGTAGGTGTCTGTTCTGGGGTTGCTGCTAAAAGGAGCTGTTGTCTCCTACTCCCTTCTTGCTGCAGCAAACAGCTGTGGGGTTGCTGGATATCACCTGGGCTGACCACAGGCCTTGCATGTTCTAGAACTAATACAAAGAAAGGTGTGTGTCAAGGTGAATAAGAGAATCCCAACTGAAGCCTTGTGCAGCTATACCTGGGTGGCTCAGGAGAGCCACACATTCAGGGAATGGGGCTGCAGAAATGGCACCATGGCACTTGGAATTACTTCTGTCTGAGCTGGCGGCTGAGTTGAGGCTCAGATGCACTCAAAAAAAGCCAGTATTTCATTAAATGTGTTCTAACCTGGAATGTCCTTGCCTGAATTGGCAAATATGTGAAGGTCATGTATGTTCATGAAGAAGCATCTGAGGACATGAAGGAAAGAAGAAAGTACACCAGTGTCTGTGCACGGGTGGGGCGTGTAGGCTTGCAGGCTATTGCAGCAGTTCCATGCTCCAGAGTTACCAGGCTGTGCAGCATTCATGTCTGGCTGAGGGTGAGGCCTTCAAACCTCCCATTCGTGGCTTGGCATCACTTTTGGAGCTCAGAGCCCAGCGTGGCCAATGCTGCTATCTCAATACTCTGCTGTTGGTAAAGAAACTCCCTGATATTGCACAAACATGCCTTATGCTGGCAGGCAAAGCAGTGGTGCTAAATTGCATCCACTCTGAGTATGAGTTTAAACACAGAGCTTTTTTTATAACACCAGAAGCATCTCCGCGTGGTAACTCAGAGATTGCAGCTCATTATCAGCCCATCAGAGGAACGAGGCAGGATGGCAACAGCACCACTGGGCCAAGAGACAGCAACTGGTGAGGGAAGGGTTAATCAAAGGCTTTTCCCCCTCTCCCTCCCTGCCCTGTATGATCACAGCTACTTGCAGACAAGTGCTTCTAATTGCTTTCACCAAAGTTTATTACTTTGAGTTATTCAACAGTGAATTGTGACCAGATGGGCAGATGGTGATAGAACAAGAAGGAACAGTTCTAAACTAAATCAGGAGAGATTTAGATTAGATTTTAGAAGGAAATTCTTTGCTGTGAATGTGATGAGGCTCTGGCACAGGCTGCCCAGGGAGACTGAGGATGTCCCCCATTCCCTGAATTGCTCAAGACCAGGTTGGACAGGTCTTGGAGCAACTTGGTATAGTGGAAGGTGTCTCTACTCATGGCAGAGGGGTTGGAACCAAAAAATCTTAAAAGTTCCTTCTAACGCAAACAAAAGTTCCATGATTATGTGATTCTCTGACTCTGTATCTCTTTCAGACAAAGTTGATTTGTAATACAAGTGAAATGTGGCATGTTTAACAGATTTGTGCATCCACAAGTTGCTTCGTGATGGTGTCCCCAGGAGATTTGTTATGATAGTTAAGACATGATTATGTGAAAACTGGATGATGATTTCTAAAAGTTAGTTAAATGTGAGAAACCAGCATCTTTTTAACACAACAGGCTAAAGAGACAGTAATGGTGCTGTTTCTTAAAGAGCAGTGCAGGCTTGAGCCTGTTCCATGTATTCACAGCCTTTGAAAACAGTGTAAGGTTATGCAGTTTAGCAAAGAAAGAAAGACATTTTCTTGGCTTGAGGCATTTTCACCACAAAGAAAATCTGACCACTGGGGAATAAATGTGGGGCATAAATAAGTAGAATCAAAACATCAGGTAATGCTTTTAATGAACACTTCTGCTGTAAGTTAAAGGTGTATTATTTGGAACAGACTGCTCTCCATCTATCTGTTGCTAACAGGCTGAGGGACATAAAGTGTATGTGACAGAAATTGGAACCAAGGATGTAGCAGTAGAGAGTGTCTTGTAATCCTAACATGGATCTAATGGGACATTGGTGAGCCCTGATCTCAAACAAAGATTTCCTGAGTGGGGATATTGTGATGCTGGAGGTATAAGAGAGAGGATGAAAACTCAGCTGCTTTTGCCACGCAAAACAAAGGCTATGTACAGTGTTTAAGGGAGGGACCTTGCCCAGAAGCCCCAGCTGTAAGTGGCACAGTGCCTGTGGGACCTGCTTAGCTCAGAGCACAGCTCTGCCTCAGCAGGTGATGTGGCTGGTGACAAGCAGTGTGGCACAGACGGGCACAGCATGGCATGTCACCTTCCTTGGCCCCACCAAGCACAGCTCTGAGTGATGCTGAGACCTGAAGGCTTTGCTGGTCATGGGACTATGTGTCCAACAGTTTTCCAGCCCTGAGGGGCAGGGGGGAGTGCGAAATAAGGATAACTGGCAAAAATAAGCAGTTGTGCATTAAGTACAAAAGAGCAGTACTTGGTTGATTAACTTTCTAGGACAGTGAGATTGCTGCAGCTGAAGGGGTAGAGCGAGTGCCTCTTGCAGACACCTCAATTCCATCCCGAGGTGTGGGGACACTGTCGAGCCTGCAGATGCCCATTGTGTTGGCAGCTGAGACCATCACTTTGTTCTGCAAGTCCCTCTGTGCCTCCCTCCCTTCAAACGGTGGGGCTGAGAGGGGAAACTCTCTGCAGAGGGATAAGCACGGCCGTGTGTTCACATCCAGCGACAAGACCAGTGCCTGGAGGCTTCCAAAAGCCAAAGCCACTGCCACGGTGATGCTGGCTCTGCTCCTTCCTCCTCACGCTCCTCTTCAGCGTGCAGGCAGCTCCCGTCGGCTGGGTGCTGCCTCCGGGAGGAGGAGGGATGCAGGGAGCCGGGAGTGAGGCCGGATGGTGCTGCCAGCAGAGCTGGAGAGGCTCTTATCAGTGCAACACAGAACCAGCCATGCATATTCATTTCATCCCCAGTCATTTTGATTTTCTCTGGGTTTGAGAGTGCTAGCAGGGGATCCCTATTTGAAAGAAAGTCTTAATAATAATCTTTTTCCATTTCTTCTGCCTTTGCCTCAGAAACAAAGGATTATTTTACATGTTTTACATGATTTTCATGGTAGCATACCTGAGGCTAACATGGAAATGAAGACATTTTGAAAAGTAGCTGGTCCTGTGTTATTCCAGGTCTCTGACTGGCTTAAAATGCTCTGGGGCAGCACACCCAAGATGTAGGGGTCTGTGGAGGGCAGATTTTTATGAGAGCAAATCTCAGGCACATTCCATCAAGAGGAACTTGAGCTCTTTCAGAGTGTTTAATCCCTACCTCAATTAAATATGTAGAAATTATTAATTGTATAGAAAATCTAAAATTTTTGGCATTCATAGAAGCTTCTATGAGGCCCCCACCAACTCTGCAGTGCTGGTGGCTTCCTTTAGTTGTCTGCAACTTTCCTTCATCAAAACGTTCCTAAAAGGCCCAGCCCTCTGGGAGGTAAAATGCCAACCATTGCAGGGCAGCCTTGTGTGGCTGATGCCAGTGAGGGAGGCTCCTGTCAGCTTGACATTGAACTCTTCTTTTGATGTGCCTGTGCTAATTATCTGAATACAAAGTCCTGTATTTCCAGGCACATTCACCATCATATAAATGTTGGATATTTGTTAAGTACCCTGTCACTTACAGTACTGTCCCATTGATTTTGATTAGGCTCAAAAACAGTAGGGCAAAAAGTAACAGTGGAATATTTTAGAATTCCCTCAACAAACACCATTCAAATATCTGCACACTGTCCAATTATTTGCGGTATCATTGTGCTGAGTTTAACAAGATGAGAGTTTCATGCATTAATGCATTGACAGCTTGCACAAACTTTTCTTCCCTCAACCTGTGACATGCAATGCTTTCAGGGTTTTGAGAGTTTCAAAAAGGGATGTGTTTTATTTCTCATTATTTTAATGAACCATCACTAAAAATGTCAAGATAACATAAGCTTATATCTTCTCTAAGCATTACTTGATTCTGTTGCTTAATCAATAGTATCCTTTACATAAATAGCACCAGCATGACCCATTACTCTACTCTGTTTTGGTTTGGGTTTCCTTCTGCTTCCTCATCAATCAGGAATAACCTCTTGACCCTTGTCAGTGTTTTGGAGTAGGCCTCTTTTGGTCTCTAGTGCAGTGAAAGTCTACATGTGCTCGGAGAGAAAAGAGAAAGTCTTTTGTTGCTTTGAAACCTGCCAAAATTTCCAAGAAAATTCTCTTGTCAAGGAGAGGCTCATGTCTTATTTCAAAGAAGGTAGCTTGGTTTCAAGAGAGTGTGTTTGATTTGTCCTGGCTGAGTGACTGCAGAATCCTTGGTAGGGATGTGGGAATGGCTCTGCATCAGAGCACTGCAGAGGTTTGCCCTGGATTTGTCTCCAGGAAAGCCAGGTCTGCCCTTCTGGGTTTTTTGGTAGGAGGTTGCTGCCTTCATGGAAAGCGTTGCTATCAAAGAGATTGTTGTGCCTGCTTTGCACAAACCACAGACTAAAATACATTCTAAGAAAGCCCAGCTTTTTTCAGAGAAATCAGGAGCAGGGGACTTCTGAAGAGTTGACAGGATTTCCTCCTTTGAAGCACAGTAATATTTAAAATAAAGGGGAAATTCTTTGTCCCTAAGGAGACTGAATTGATTTTAAACTACGATTTGTTAGTGGGAAGTAGAAAGAACCAGAAGTTGAGGAGAGGATCTCTCTCTCTCTCACATCTGAAAACTAATTTTTTGTTGATTTGTTTACCAGAATGCAAATGCAATAGGAAAGCTCAGAAAATCCAGATTTGGTTCAATTATGCCTCACTCGGGAAATACATTTACTCCATTTGGACCACAATTCGTTTTTGGCATTTTAATTTGTTTTAATTTTGATGTATTTATTGAGGTATGCAGGTGTTCAACGAGCTTAAGTGGGGATTTTGACAGGAAACGATCTGTTATGCAATAACCCACATTCAGGTACATTTGGGCTCTTCAACACCACAGAGCAACTTATAATGTTACAAGAGCTCACATGTCAAGGGAAGAACCAACACTACTTTTGACCTGTGATTTCTCTGCTTCTTTGGATTTTCATGTCCCAAAACTCTCTGAATACTTGGTTCTTTGTATGTTGCTCTCCCAAGTATGGGAAGTTGTTTAACTTGTTGCTGTCTCTTTCTTGACAGATCTCAAGACCCGCGTATTTTCATATGAAATGTTACAGTACAAACAGAAGACAACTCAGAAATACTGAAACACCACCCCAAAAATCTGAAGGGATTTAGGAAGTAAATAGACAGACATAGCACTACAGTGAGCCCCAGCCATATGAGTTGTGACATGTGAAAGACAACTGAAGGGAACTTGGGAAGAAGCATTAAAAATACTCTGAGAAATTATGAGGATGTTTGAGATGATGAGAGCCTCTTGGAAGGGTAATAGAAAGGAAATACATGGTGATGAATGATGGAAGAGAGGAGCAGTTTGCTCATTGCTGCTGGCACTGCTGAGCCATGCAAGACAGCCCAGGCCTGATCCCCAGCCCTTGTGATGCTCAGGCACTCAGCCACTTCACAAGCTGACCACCAAGGGTGTAGATCAGAGCAGAAGTTTGTGTAACACAAGATCACGCAGCACCCAAGGGTATTTTTCAAACCCAAGGGGACTTTGGCACCTGTCACCAGCGTCTAGGAGAAACATTCCTCCCTAACTGGATGATTGCACTTGACATGATGAAGGTGTGACAGCTCCATGTGTGAAACAGCACCAGCTTGGCTGCATCTTTGAAAGGCTGATACAATGGGCACAGCTTGGAATGTATCTGAGAAGAAAAGGAGGAACGATAAAGGTGTCATTAAGCGACTTCAGTATTTTACACTTAACGAATATCTTAGAAGGTTCCTGCTCTTACACATTTTCAGGAAATGTTTTTAGGAGAAGGAGAGGTTAAATATGACAGCAGGTGAAAAGCTCTTTTTCTAGCTTTACTTTAGCAGTGTAGTAAGCCTTTTGGAGCTCAGATGTGTTAAGATGTGCAGGAGAGGGATTTAGCTCATGAGAATCGTGTGTTTAACCAGGGACCAGTTACAGAGAGATGTGTCTGAAGCCATGAGCAGGCTGACATTGGGCAGGACCCAGGCTGTGCCCTCCCCTGTACCTACAAGAGAGTCACACCCTGGGAGCTGCTGCCAGCACAGCTGTGCCACCTCCTCCTGCTCCTCCTCCCTCCTCCTGCAGGGTGTTCTGGAGCAGACAGCCCAGCTCTGCAAAATTAACACGGAATCAGAATGGGACTGGGAGGCGTTTCTCATAGAAGAGGCAGAAAAAAGAGAGGAAAAAAGAAGTTCACATCTGTAATGAATTGCATCTCTCCCTCTCCTGGCTGCACACAGCTGGCCTGATGCAGACTTGGTGCCAGCAATCCTCCTCCTGTTTCCTATGGCCAGCAGACAGATCTGGGTGACAGGAGCTGTGGAGACAGCCACTGGCTGGGTTGGTGCTGCTTCTGGGAGGTGCCAGACGCTGCTGAAAGCCGTGACACTGAATGTACAGGCAGAAGTGGGAGCCAAGCAAGAGCAGGCAGGAGATGGTCTGGGAGAGCAAAGGCTCCTTGTATAAGGACGATGGTGACTGAGGGCTTTGCTGCCCTTTGCATGGTGGGTGCTGGGTGCTGAGGTGAACAGGAATATCTGCAGTGGTGTCCCAAAGGTGTCAGGGACATCCCTGCAGCAGGGGGATGATCACCTGAGGTCATGATGCACTTGTTTGTTTCCAAGCACATTTTCCCATGGAAAGTTGATTCTTTCTCAACTTCCCAGGCTGGAGGATATTTGTTCCAAAAAACATCAGGCAGCAGGAATACCTGAGGACTTTCTGGGGTCAGAGCCTGTGTGTGGAGAGATGTAGGTTCCATGGAGGTGTTTTATCCACTGCAGACATCAACTGGGGCATGGCCCCTGACTCCAGGCACTGTGCTCCCCTCATCTGCCTGGGGAGTTGTGTCCTCAGGCTCCCACCCTCATGAAGCAGAATTGAGCTAAGGGTTTTTTTCCTTGCGTGAGTGGTTTCTAAAGCCTGGAAACCAGACTCTGATGTGATGATGCTGGAGCACTGTGCTGCTGAGGGTGCCCACAAGGGCATAAAACTGGAAACCTTCTGCGTCATCCCAGAGGCTACACAGGCACCCACAGGCTGTGATGGTGCTGGTGACTCCTGTCAGGTTGGTGAGCAGCCTTCATCAGATGTTCATGATGAGAGGCAGTGCTTTATAAAAAGTACTCCTAATTTATTTTGGTAGTTTTTTCTTGTACCTCTCTGCTTTTTCCCCTCAAAGTGCATTTTTTTACACTTCATATTCTTAAAATTTACAACGGTGGGATAGCTGCTATTTATGAACAGAGAGTGCTGTTGATTTAGTTTTAAAAATTCACCACTGGTTTCATGATATTTTAAGAATTCTGTGGTTACATCGGGTGATTAAAACGCACAGGGCTCTTCTCAGACTTGCTCTGTGCTCTCTTTTCCCACAACCTGTGAAAGAGCCAAGACAGTCTTCAGGATCTATGAAAAGATTATGCAGCCTCTTCACAAGTCTGCAAGTGAAAATGAGCCCAATTCACCTGAAGGCCTGACAGGATGCTCACCCTCATTTGCAAGCTGAGATAGCCAGCATTAGCAGCATTTTGGAAACCCAGTGCACAGCAGATGCCTCCTAATCTTCAGAAAAAGACAAAATGTCTTCCAGAGGCTGATTTTCACTGCCCAGCTCTGTCTGAGTTTGCATCTTCCTGGGAATAAGAATTTGGTCCCTGAAGGGGATGGGTGTGAGACGAGAGCTCTGGTGATGCTCTGGTGATGCTCTCAGGTTTGCACAGTTTGCACCTCCTTGCTGGCAGCTGCCACATCCCCAAAAGCAGAGAATCTGGCTGCTTATTATCTCTGCCTTAATCACCCTGGGACATGAGCAGCATTACTGATATCCATGCACCCAGATGGCTCCCAGCCCCAGCCCCTGGCTCCCTGTCGGAGCTGCTTTCTCAGACCAACTGGCTGCACTGGGCATTATCTCAGAGACACAAGAGAACCAGAAGACACAACAGACACTGTCCAGAAGTAAATAAATGCCCAGGCTGTAAGGTGCTGGAGTCCAGGCAAAACCTGCCCTTCCCAGTAACAATGTTTGGGTAGGGCTTTAAGTAAAATAATTACTAAAAAATGGGGATTATTATTCCAGAACATTTTGCATGTGATTGAGACTCTCTATGACCTGAATCATATTTCATTTCTTCATCTGAAAGAGAGATGAGGGAGGAGGATGTGTGAGAGTTGGGAGGGTGTCACAGGGGCTGGGACACTGCCCCATGTCCTTGCCCTGAGCTTAGCAGGCAGCCTGTCTCCCAGACAAGATTCCCATTTGATGGACCACACGCCTTTGTCAATTCAAGGCAATGCAGGGACTCTCACAGAAGGCAAAGCTGAGCAGGTGGGGGATCTTACATCGTCTGAATTTCAGGGGGAATGTAAGGTTATCCTGTCTTACAACATGCAAACTTCATTCTCTTTAATGTTCTACACAGCACTTGTAAACAAGGGGTGCTTTGGCAGCACCCTGGATTCAAGTGAAATTCTCTTTGTTTAGTTTTGTGAAATTTTTGGCCCTAGTTTCTCTGTAAATGTAGTTTGCAAGCTATTTTTTCAATAGATGCTCTTATTTTGCAAGAATTACTCCTACGGAAATTTTCAAACCACTTGTAGAAATTGTGAAGCACAGCTCTTCACTCCAAAGATGTGACCCACCAGTTCGGGCTTCTTATTAGGTTCTTCTTTTTCTGAATTATGAAGTCTCCCAGCTTCCACAAGTCTTTTCCCATTTACTTTATGGATTCCAAGACTTCCTAGTTACAGTAACATTATCTCACATTTTAAGTTCTACTCACACAGCTATTGACATTGCAGTTAACATCTGGACCACCTTCATGTTGCTGTGGTGGTCTCCTGGCTCTTTCTGCCTTGCTTTGTAATGAGCAAGCCTGCATATAACAGGGCATTTTCCTAACTGACAGATGACAGCTCCCGTCTCTGTCTCTTTGCCTTGGATCAATTTGTTTGCTGGTTTTAGTTTTGCTGTTATTTATCTTATGAGCTCTTACAATAATGGAGATCCCCATTATGAGAGTGTTTTTTGCCACTGCTGAGGATAGGAACAAAAGTGCTGCCCTGCAGGTAAAGCGCATCCTCCTCCATCTCTGTCACAGCGGTGCCTGCTGCTGCCTCGGGCCAGAGGAGTGGGAAGAGTTGTCTCTAAAGTCCCTTCAAACCCAAACAATTCTGTGATTCTGTGATCTACCCAAAGGAGAATCAAATGCCCCACACCCAAACATGCTTCACATCATTTTCTTTAGGTAGAAAATGTAACATTTTTCATATGGGTATAAGGAGAAAGGAAAAACCAACATTGCAAAAGATATTAACATGGCTGAAAATTAGCACCTAATTTAAAAATTGCAGGGTTTTTGTGTGATCTTTAGTTTTAAAATATATTTGAGGAAGAGGGCCCATCAGTTTTTGAAAGGGCCATAATTTCCATCTCATGAAACATGTACATCAGCAAAATATCCAGAAAACATGGGAAGATATGCAATGCAACCAAACCCTTTATGTTTTCTTACATGTTTGCATTTAGACACTACACTTCTGTAGATGACTCATCCTTATATTTCCTTTTGTATAATCTATGCACAACACATATTACAAAAATTGGGAATATTAGAGACTTTAGATAAATGATCTTTGTCCTTTTTTCTCCACAGATGACACCTGTCTGACCTGGACACTCAATATAAGAGGTCGATAAGGGATGACACTCCTGACCCAGAAGGGAGCAGCAGCTGCCTGGGGGCAGAGCCAGCCCTGCAGTGTTGCTGATGGTCTGAGCTGTGTGGGCAGCAGTGCTCAGCCCTGTCCCAGCACATGTCACAGCCAGGACTGTGAGGATATTTCACTAGATCTCAGGAATATGTTATATATTTCCAGGTGCTGTCTAGCCCCATGCACAGATCACAAGATTGCAAGCACTCAGCTCCCAAACTTGGTTAAAAAGTTTCTTAAAATTTGTCTGCAGCATCAGCCCATTAGACATAATTAACTAGTGTGCTGTGCACTGGGGTAACTGCTCAGATCAAAGCTGCAGCTATTTATTTTTTCTGTTGCAAACAGCAGCATCTGCAGAGCTCCCTTTAGTGACTCCATCTTTATTCAATAGACAGAGCTTTCACTGCCAATTTGATAAATTGGGGGGCAAGTTGTGGGTCAAGGGGTCAGTGTGTATCTCTGAACATTCAAACAACCACTAGTATAATGATAGGAGGGTTGATAATTATAGAAACCCAGTACATTAACTGGCAGAACATTAATGGCAAAGAAAAAAACACAAGCTTATATTCCCTCTGGCTAAGAGGGTAAATTTCATTTTTAATTATGACAAACTTTACCTTTGTTATTATCTATTATTATATTATTTATCTCCTTTGAAGTATCATTTAGATACCTCAACTACGGTCAGAATCCAACCGTGCTCTGAAGAGGTTATATTTTAAGTCCCTGACATTTAGGATATTTCCTGCTGTCTTGGTTTTGTCAAGACAGAACTGAAGCTAATTGGGAAAAGGTCCATATGAGTGTATGGAGGAGTGTGAAATGCAAATGTGAAGATTCCAGGTATATATTACTCTGCAGCATCCTTCCTAATATCATCTCAGATACTTGCAGAAGGTGTCCCCATGAGGCCCCTGGGGTGTGCTGGGCAGCAGGGGTCCCCCCAAGGGGAGTGGGGCAGAGTTGGGAGCATTCCTGTGCTGGAGCTTCGTCTCCTGTGATGCCCACACACACAGTGGGTGCACAAAAACTGGGTCCCCCTGTGTGTTGTGCACACACCTTTGACACCCCAAAAACAGGCAGATGGGAACATAGCAGCCCCTCCCACGCTGACTGTATGTGGGGGACTTCTGTGCTCTGCCTGTGCAGCAGCCCTGAGGAAAGGCATCCCTGTCCCTGTCCCTGTCCCTGTCCCTGTCCCTGTCCCTGTCCCTGTCCCTGTCCCTGTCCCTGCTGGGCTCTCCCCTCTGCCTGTCAGCAGCTTTTGCCTGTGAGTGCCTTTCTGCATGCTGGACCAGCAGTCCCCAGCCCGTTGTTCTTCATCAGCATGTGTCACCATAATTAACAAACGTGATTAAGAAGTGCAGAAGTGCTGGTGTTGCACCTTGTCACTATGGCAGCATTTTCTTTTCTCACTTGGTGTTATGAGCTAATAATTAAAGCTTTAAATTTTTAGCAGCTTCATGTAATTTAGAGCCCATTTTTGTGGCATTCCCTGATGTTCTCTTTGTCCTCATGGTACCTAGCCCAGGCTGCTGCCACACCAATCAGCAGTGATTTTGTTGTTAATTACTGCCTCTTAAAATGAAAATTAGATTTAAAATTGTATTGCATAGAAACAAACTTATGTTCAACATACTTTTCATGCTAATAGGAATGGACAAAAGAGAAACTTGTCCTTCTCATTGCTGGTTGTACAAGGGTTTTGTAAGTTATTTCCATAGAAACAGAACAACCCACGTTGGAGGGCACCTTCTTGGGTTATCTGGCCCAGCCTTTATTGCCTTTATTCTTTAATACCCATCATAAAACAAAAAACTCCCAACCTTTCATGATATTTTGCTTTTTAGAGCATGGACATAGGAATTTTTAAAAATTATTTAAAATTATAACATTTATAAAAAATTATTTAAATAAATATTTACAGAAATAAATAGTCTTAGGTCCTACATGGATGCATAACTGTAAATTAAGCTCACAAGAAGAATTGATGAAAGTTTTGGGGCTCTCATTTAAGACATGACTTTAGGGAGAGTGAATGGAGGTGAGTAAAACAAACTGGGTAGTGAGGGGATCCAGAATTCTGCTTCACCTGAACTTTAAAAATACAGTGGTTATTTCACTGGCCAGGAAATCCTGGGCTACAGAAAAATGAGTATCTTACTGCCAGCAAAGAGGTCAGTTGATTCAGGTGCAGGATAATATTTCAGCCTAATTTATTTACAGGTAGGTACAGTCACGGACAAATATTAGAGTATTAGAAGGCCAAAGCAGATTAGCTAAGGAAGCCTTCCAAGATCCAGAAATCAACTTTTGTTGCAGCAATAACAATTTCTAAAGGAAAAAGCCAGTAGCCCCCATGGCCCAAGGGACTGCTGTGGATCAGTTACTTAGCATGAGCCTGCACTTTGTCTTTTTGTCAGATATGAGTCCACTCTTCCCTCAGGTTGCAGTCCAGATGAAGGGGTTTATTATCTGCTGCAGTCTGATTAAAACAGATGACAGAGTACTGCACAGGACCTTGTGGACTTTAACTTGAATTTGATTATGGATCTTCCTGGAGTAGAGTCACTTTTGTGGCAAATATTTGCTATCAAGCACCTTGACCAGCCCCTCATCAGCCAGGCCTGCACATCACAGCCACATTTTTGTGCTATTCCCAGCTTCAGCCTTCACCTCCAGATGCCCTGGTCTAGAATAGTTTACCTACAAGATAAGCCCAGGTTGCCCATGAGATATTAGGTAGCGTCATCCATAGAGGATTAGGGAAAAGGTCCCTTTTCTTCTGCAAGTGCATTATTTTGAAAACCCGGGATGGGCTGAAATGCTTGTATTTTTCTCAGTTTTGAACAGCAGCATCAACATCTGGCTCATTTTCTGGGAGTGCAATGCCTTGTTGCCCAGTGTGGATTAGTGAAAGCCTCCATTTATTATCATTATGTCAGTAATGTACCTCATCCGTGCTCTTTGTTAACAGCTCCAGCAATTATCCCAGGATCAGCTGCTTGCTTGGGATAAGAGGAGGCTTGTGGGAGTGCAAACCCTGGTGACACCTGGGAGATCCAGAGCCTGTAGGGTAAAGAGAGAATCTTCATCAGCAAAGGTAATTGTGGCCCTCTTATATGCAAAATAATTTTTATATTAGCACATACCCTGCAATCTCCTGTAAAATCCACTACAAGCTCATGGATAAGCATAACTGCAACTGCAGTGTGGAGCTAGCTAATAAGTGGTAGGAGGCTCATTTTGCTTTGGTTGTTTTTTTTATCCCCATGATCACGTTTCTGGCTTACTTTGTCATTAAGAGCAATTTAGGTGATTCCTCATGGCCACAATGATGCTGGACCCCCTTCAAAGAGTCTGTTCCTCACTATTGCTCTCCCACCACTGCTAAGTCTCCCACAATCAGGAAAGACAGGTAGACAAAAAGAAAACATATTGTGTAGCTTAGCTGTGTACCCAGTGCATTTAATACATTGGATTTTAGACAAAAAACAATCTGGCTTAACTTTCATCGCCATTTGTCAGGATTCCAAACATCTTTATTGCCATATCTTTAGGGTATGAAAGTAATAATCTTTGGATCAGGTGAGGGCTGCTCAGGTGTGTGGCTCTGAGGAGCTGGTGCCTGCAAAACTGTGGCTTCACTAGGCTTGGAACACCCACACTCCTCTCTCCAGTGACCAGTGACAGCAATCTTTGGCAAGCTTTTGAGCAACTGTCAGAACCACCTTGCACAAGGGAAGGGAGAAAATTCAGTCTTGGTGTGGATCTGGTGGCGCTGCCAAGCCCAGTTCTGTGATGGCACCATGACTCAATCTTACATAAATTTTTTAAAAATTCACCTCAATCCCTCACCCCACTCCATTTTGTATAGAAACCACAGGGTGCTTCAACTTGGCCTTCACAACTTCCCTCCCCTCCCCAGCAGGGCACAGAGGCAAAAAGCCAATTGAATCTATCATGGCCAGTGGGATTTTCTTAGATGTGGTGTGTTTTACAATGGCAATTGGGTCTGGGAGAGAAAATACGACAAGAAGGGCTCTGAAGGCTGCAGAACTGGCTCATCACACAGGTTGGCTCTGGCACAGACCTCACTGGGTTGTGGCAGCTGCTGCACAGTGCCCATTAAAAGGCACTGCCTAATTCTTGGCCTACAGCTTTCATTACAGACTGTTAGTCCTTTGTTCTCAGCTAACGTTGTTCTAAATACTGGGGTTTGCAGGGGCTTTTTACAAAACTGCTTCAGTAACCTAGTTTGAGTTTAAAATAACCTTATTAGTAACACCTTAATGATAAGTAGCCTTCCTACATATGGTTTGACTTCAAGGCATTGCTTCAGCGTTAGGTAATCTTCACAGTGGTTGTTTGAGGCGGGTGCTGACTGCAGTATTTTGAGCCAATTCTGTTAAAAATGGAGATGATGCAACAAAAAATTGTTGATTCTTAGGCCTGGCACCTGCTTAGTCTTTACTGGCACAAGGACCATTCTCTGCACTTCAGTCTTTCAGAGGCTCTTTTGGGATTTAAATCTGGGGGAGCTTATCTTTCCAAATTGATATTAAGATATTGACATCCTCCCACAGCAGTGAGCCGACTTTCCTCCGTGCCAGTATTTCATTTGAATTCCCTGGAGGTAAAACTTAGATAAGGAATAATAAGCTTTGTGATTCATTGCTCTTGTGTGTGGAGGAGAAAACACCAGAGCAGAGGGGCTGGCAACAGCACCACGGAACTACACCAGCAATTACAGGGGACTAACAGGACCTGGCCCAGCTACAGTGGGAAGAACACACCTATTTTCATGCATTTGCTTTTCAATGCCTTTGTGATGGCCCTTACTAACAAAAAAACTTTATTGCATCTGTAAGTACTCCTCAGGAAAGCTGGCACAACAGAGGAACTGACAGTATTTGCTGCAAATGCAGAAGCATTTGGATTTTCCTACCTTTCACTTGATCAATTCTCATCCACTTTAATTCTTCTAATCGCCTCCTGGCACTTTGCCACCAGCCACTGTGGGAGTTGGACCTCAGTGTGACTCACCCCGTGCTTACAGCGAGGGAAATGAGTGGACAAAGTGATTCCCATTGATGAAAGACAGGAAGTTTTCTCCATCTGCTGGCATTTTCCAAGTTTTTATCCAAATGGAAACATTCTTGTCTTGTCAAGCTGAAAGCAGAAGTCAGCTCAGGGCCAGTGAGTTAATACATTTTTGCTAAAAAGAAATGCTTTTGAAAAGACCTTTGCATGGAGAAGACTAAGGTGATAAATCACATTGACTTGGAGGATGAACGTTTTTTCAGAAGTAAAATCAAAGTTATGTTTTGTTCAAACGCAGTACTGCAGTGTCTACAGACCCATCATGTCATTATTTTTGTTAGAAAAGCTTTTTTATTGCAAGCTCCAGTTTTGCTGAATCACTTGAAGAAAATCCCAAGATGATTTAGCTGGTGTTTGTTCCCACTGAGTTTAACAAGAGATGAAACAAGTGGACAAACCATGAGGGGACACATGAGGGCACCTTGCCAGGGCCTCTGGGAACCTGGCCCCTCTCACTTCCAAAAGAGACTATTCCACCCCATGACATTTGCTATGAGTTGAAAATTTAACCCAAAAGTAGGGAGCCTAATGCTTTGCTTAGCAAGACATCATCACTCCAGAATCCACACTCATGTCTCCATGGAAGCTGGCATTGCCCCTCATTATCCCAGCCCTTGGCATGGCAGAGCCCCTCAAATTCTCAGTGCCTGGAGGGAGGCAGGGCTGTTCCTGCCAGAAGGTGACCCCCTGCTCATTGATGAGCTGGTTTTTGCAGGCAGGTCCTGTGTTATACCTTCAGCAAGGCTTATGCTGACTGCGTCACGGTGCTTAAAAACAGAATATGGCACCATGACTCATTCCATATAAACCTGGTAGTCCTAAACACAAAGACGTGCTTAAAATTGTTTGCTGAAAAGTTTATTTCCCTTCTCACAAAGCTGAGCAAATGTCACAGCACTGCATAACCCACTGTTTTGTGCATTAAGTTTTTCTTCACTTTGCTCTGCTGGTAAATTAAAATGGAAAATACCTGCAGAGATCCAGCAATTTTAATTGTGCCATGGAGTGTTGAGTGCATTGGAAGGCTGACCTCTGAGACCTCCAGTAATATCAATGAATTGACCCTCTTTGAAAGCCCTATTAGCTCTGCGTTCTAATTCTTGAGTGGTTTGAGTGGTTTCTGCAAAATGAAAATTACAGCCCCCCACATGGCTTAATAAAACACGCAGATCCTTTTGTTGTAGCCAAACACCTCAAAGGCTGTTTACAAAGGTGGGTTAACACTGAGGTTTTCTGAGAAATTGAGAAGACATGGAGTGAAGGCAAGATGTGTGAAGCCAGGCTATCCTCCCTGATCAGAAAAAGTTGCAGTTGTTTGCCTAAAAAGGGAGAGGGAGGGGACAGCCCCTCGCCTTGAAAGGTTCACCCACAGCTTCTACACAAATGAGAGGGGCTCTGTCTCTCCCACCACCACCCTGGGTGGCACCTGGGAACCCCTGGGAAATGTAACCAAGGGGGTCCATGTAGGTCCCTGTAGAAAGACTTTTTACCAGAGTGAAGTAGTGACAGGATGAAGGGAAATGGCATTAAACTGAAGAAAAAATGAGGTTTAGACTCATTAGGAAAAGTCTTTCCTGTGTGTGGAAGTGTTGTAACAGGGTGTCCAGAGAACCCGTGGCTGGCCCCTCTCTGGGAGTGTTGAAATCTAGATTGGATTGGGTTTGGAGAAGCCTGATCCAGTGGAAGGTGTGCCTACCCATAGCAGAGGGGTTTGAACTAGATGACTTTCATATCTCTTCCAACTCAAACCATTTTATGATTCTGTTATTCTTTGACAGTTTTGGTTTCTGGACAAGAAACCTGCTGACTCTTGCAGGAAGGGACCTAAAATTTCTCTACGTGGGAGACATGAGGACTTTCTGCTCCAAACACAGGGCTTATGGAAACAAAAAGGCAAAACAGATTTGCCACCCTCTCAGATCCCAACATGGACATTCTGGGAAGCAGTGTGCCCTAGGTCACTGTCAAAACCTCCCTCATCTTGCACAGTGAAAGCCAAGGTCCTGCTGCTCTGACTGTCCAGGTGCAGCAAGGAGAGGGATGCAGGGACATTCCCATCATGCATCTTCTGGCTGCATCACCCAGGGACCTGGTGTCCCACCAAAAGCTGCAGAGCCAATGCTGAAGGCAGAAAACCCAGCGAGCCTCTATTGAGACAGAAATTGCTATTAGACATGCATAGAGAAAAGACAATAATTTAAACAGAAAATGAAATTAAACAGAAATTTAGAAATGTGGGAGATGGCTGGCTGTCTCACCAGGAAATTACTGTCCCTTAATGCAATTAAGAAGCCAGACCCCAGGGCAGCTGGGCAGATCACCCAGAGCACAGAGAGATTTATAAAGATGGATGCCCTGGATGAGTCCGAGCACTGGAAGGGGCAACATGAGCAGGCACGTTTGGACAGTGGATTGTTAAATGCTTAGAGGTGGCAGACACCTCCACAACATCAGAGGTGTTCCTTCTCTTCATTTGCAGACTGGTAGGAGAGGGCTGGTGCTCAGCATCAGCAGGTGAGGGTTCCTGCACAGCACCAGGAGGCCCTGAAGAATAGGGTGTTCTCTGTGCTAAGCAGCTGGCACATCCCTGCAGTGCCACTCAGGCCTGGATGTGGCTGGGGCTGCCTCAGGGAAACATGAGTCCCCTGAGCATGGCTCCTCCTCTGCAAACACATCTCTACAGTGACCACCCTCATCTCCTTTGCCCCTCCTGGATGTTTGCTTCAACTGGCACTTTTGGGGCCCTCAGCTGGTGTTCGTCCTGTGTGCTTTTCCCTGTGCCATCTCTCCAGGGAAAAGGCTGTAAATTAGGTCCTCCCAACCCAAGGAGCTGTCATAAGGGAGCTCTTTGCGCTGGCACTTTACCAGGTTCATACTCCTTCTTCTCCTCATGGTCAGCAGGCACCATCTAACCCAAACCTCACACTGACCCTCTCTGCAGCTCTCTGCATCCTCTGGCTCTCCAAGAGTTTTAGTTTTGAAATCTCCCAATGGAGTGCAGCTACTGAAAGAGAAGGGCTCCCCTCAGTCTTTCTTTGTAAGGCTGAAAATGTTGGAGGCACTGGAGAGTGCCCTACAAAAAAGCCTTTGAGTGAAAAGGTCTATAAAGAGAAATAAATGGGGGGGGAAAAAAGGATTTAGCTTTGTTCATCATAATTTGCAGCACAGACTAAGCTCTGAACATCTCCAAGGACAAAGTGTATTAGTGATAACCCTCAGGAACAGGGAATAAAAAGTGTGTAATTGAAAGCAGTGTCATCTTCTTCACAGTTAGAGAACAGAGCAGTTAACTGAGATGGTAAAAAAATGTCAGCTCAAATATCTCGTCCTTTTCGTCTGTAGGTTGTTTAATGCATATTTCCTATAAGAAACAGCAGGCAATTGTGAAAAGGTCTTCCATCAGGTTCCAGGTTTTCTGTAATGTTAGAATATGTCTCACCAGCTTACAGCTATGTTCGTATTTATACCATTACTCTCTCTTAAATACCAATTTTAACACAAATTTCAGAAGCTGAAATTAGACATTTTTGTAGATGAGTGCTGAAGAACTGAGAACTTTAATATCACACACTGTAGTGTGAGAAATAGCAGAAACCTAATAATACAACTGTGTAGTAAACATAATGGAAAGGAGCAAAGAACACTAAATCCTTAACACAGCTCCTCTGGAAGTGTTACAGACTGCCTTAAAACTGTGGGTAAGGAGGTGAGCACTTGGCAGCTTCTTTATATGAGTTAAAGCAAAAGATGTTAAATGATGCATTTCAAGATCCAGAGAAATCAATGAAAACACCGCCATAAAAACCCTTAATTGTCATGATTTCCCATTCCCTGTCTTTTGCCTGTTCTCACAAAATACAACTTTATCCCAGCCTTATCTTTGGTGGAAATTTGGATTTATTATATGTTTGCAGAGTTCATGGTGGAAGGCAATTAGTGAAAGAGCTTGGGCAGAGGCCATCAATATTGCACTACTTGATTAAAAAAAGCATCAGGAGCTGGCAGTGAACTACCCTGCTGTTGGCGGGGGTGATTTAGTGCAACCCTGTTCCTCTGCAAAACTGTACATTTCCTCCATTATCACAGGGTAAGATCCCTGTGGGCAGAAACTTGGGCCATGGTTTAAAAAGTGGATATGAAACTGTGAGACCATGACACTTTTCCAAGGGATAAGCTTTAGATGCTGCTGGCTCCCTGGATTTGGTACAACAGAGGTAATTCCTTCAGGTCTTTACAGAAATCACTGAGATAATTTCAGAAGTATTATTTGACTAATTATTTACTCTAATTAAAATATTTTTTAAAGATCAACAAGCTCAACAAGGTCTTTAGGCCATATTGCACTTGCAGCAATGAGGATATCAATTTCTAAACCTGTGGGATCACTATTTGTAGGGAGAGTGGCTCTGCCTTTTCCTTTTCAGACTCATTGACTTTGTCTAATTTTCTTGTTTATTTTGTAAGGCAAATTTTCTCCCTCTACATCTGCTGCCGTTTATTATTTTTAAATTAATGGGGTGTTTATCTGTTCTGCCCATCCTGGTGACAAAATCTTTTCTTCCCTATTGCAATAAGGTTTCTCTCTACCAGCCTATGATTTGTTTGTGTTGTGTGTCAGTCACGTAGTCAAGGAGCTGTGATAAATTAACGAGCAGCCCTGACAAGATTCAATTCATAGGAAAGGCCCCAAAAGGCCACCTTAAGAGTAGAGGCTGACTCTGAGTCTTGCAAGATATTTTGTGTTTTCATTTAGCATGTCTTCAGCAGCTCAGCCAGTTGAACAATCTCAGGGGACACTGGTCAGGTTCTCAGCTCTGAAGAATATTGAGGTTTGTTTTCATTCTAAAAGGAAAAAACCCCAGATGGAAAACAACCTCAATTTTTCCTGTAAACATTTTTTTTTGGCTTTATTTGATTTGAGAACATGGGAGCATTTCTTTTCATTAATACTGGGCCATGTAGTTGTGATACAGAACTACGTTTTGTTTCAATAACATGAAAAAGCAATAGTCTAGTACTTATCCTATTGTTACAGCTAATATTCTATTATATCAAGGTCTAGGTGAAACAACTCCAAACTGTTATGAAATAAAGCATTTTGACACAATAAAAAAATAGTGAACCAAAATTATTCACTTCAAATTTCAAAACTTCATCTGAAGCCACTCTCCCTTGAAAGAGCATTTCTAATCAGAAAACAGCTACTTTGGAATTATTTATTAGCCTAAAAATGCAACCTTTTTTGGCAAATGCCTAGAGGAAGGGAGGCACATTCCCAAATTCTTTTTTCTGTTGCATCTGCTGTGGAGAGAACCAGCCCTGAGCTAAGGATGTGGATAAATGGTGGCTGGTACTCAGGAGCTTCAGATCCTGTTTTATTCTGGGGCTGCATCCAGACTGCAGAAATATCCTGTGTGTCTCCAGCTCTGCAGTGAAGGAGAGAACAGCTTGGAAATTAATAATGAGGTTCAATCTAATTGAAAAGATTATCTTTACCTTTGGAAAGGTTAACGTCCCAACTCAGCCGATGACCTTCAAGATCTATGGTGGAAAGTCCAACAGCTCTGATGAACACTAATAAATTATCTCTCCCAGCTGCAGAAAAATCACCACAGTTAACACACTTTAGTAGTTAAATTTACTTTATTGTATTTCACACAGCCCTGTTTACACTTCAAGGGCACTTTGTATCTGTCTGTTAGAATACATATTGATTATTTCAGTTATAGAGTGCTGCAGAGCCACTTGCAGGACTATTTACAACAGAGACAAAGCCCAGGTCTCCTGGAGGATGCTCTGTACTGCTGGACCTGAAAGACTGAATTTTGTAATAGTTAATAAAAGCAAGACCAACATGGAAAATGGCATGCAAACAGCCAGTAGCCAGTCTATGCTAAAGGTTTCTTTTCTAAGCATTCATGAAAGGGATTCATTTAATATTTCAAGGTCCCAGAGAAGGACAAGAGGTCACTCCCTGCCTTTGAACCCTAAAAGCAGTGCAGCAATGTGACTACAGCTGCCTTGAAAGGCAGTGACTTTGAAGCTATAATTTGGGGCAGTGCTCTCACATGCTGTCCTTGCTCTCTGTCATTAATTATTAACTTCGGCTTCAAACCGGAGATTTGGAACTGAAACATTTCAGTTTGAAAACTGGAAATTTTCAAGGCTTTTTAGCCCAAACATCTGTTTAAAGGAAAATTAATAATTTTAGGAATTAGTAAGTAAGTTTAGCTGAAATCTTACACAACTTCTTAACGCAAAAAATACATGCTCTCCAACAAAAAAATATAATTTGCTTTTATCCTCCTTTTCCCCCCAGTCAAACTGATGATTAAATTTTTAGAAAGACCAGTATGATTAATAAGGAGCAGCATCCATCTTGGTGGATTATTTCAATATAGCCAAGGCCAGGAATCAAAACTGACTGAGACACTCTGTCTGCCTATGGAGAGCTTGTGGGCTGTAAGTGAGAAACCGAAACCATTTACATGGGCCCTTGTAGGAGTTGTTAATATTCTGGCCCTTTCCATGCAGCAAAAGCCGTCTTTTGGATAATGACCTTAGCTGAAACAAGTATTAAAAATCTCTGCAGAAGGTGTATTTCAAAGGGGGAAAAGTATGAAACTTCCAACGGAAAAGAACTTGAGCGAGTGGAGAATAAAATACAGGAAAATATGACATTTTGACAATTTCAAAAAGAAATATTTTTGGAAAGTTCGAGAACTTTGCTTTAATACATTCAGACAGATATCAGAGTCTTCATTTGAAAGACTGGCTTTTTCTCTTTGTAAAAACTGAGTTGAATTTTTAATGAAAGACGATCATTAAGTTGTTTACAGCAAATCAGAACTTTCCATTCCAAGCCAAACAAATGTTTCAGGTATACCCAATGTTGTTTTTTTTCCTTTAATTGTTTCATTTAATGGTAATTGTTCTCATTTTGGTCAAATGTGAATAACTTTGCCCTTTGGAAGAAAAATACATTTCCACCTGCAGGGTTTCAAAGAAGACACATGGCAACTGCACTTTTTTTGTGAGGAAAAAGGTAAGAAGTGACAATGATTTAAAACTTGAGGTTTGTCTGGGAATAAAAGGGACACTTATAGTCCCTCCAATTTTCTCATTAGCTGTTTAATCCTGTGCAATGACATTTCTTTTTAAATCTCAAGCTCCTGGACAGGTGAATGCTTAGATTTGCTAGTACACAGCAATTCTTTTTCCCAAATACTAAATATTTGCATTAATACATAAATTCTACTCAGAAATGTCTTGCAATATTATTAACAAAACATGGTGTTCCTTGCCCCAAGTTATCTACAGTTTCAACATAACATAGAAATAAAAATAAACACAGAGACGAGGACAAAGTTGTTCAGAAGGAAGAGAAAAGATGATGTTTTATCTGATAAATGAATTTCACAGTCCACTTATCCATGGATATCACACCTCAGAAAAAAACCCATTGTTGCATTGTATGCAACTCAAATATCCATTTAGACTGACATTGGAACTGACCATGGCAGAATTCCTATTGAAATCCACAATATTATTATGGATTTAAAATAATTCCTTTGCAAAGTGCAGAAGATGGCGATTCATGTCCATAATCGGCATAGAAACTCAGCTTTCTAGAGGGTACAAAAATATCTGAGTGGGGACAACCCACAGAAGCTACTTTGCTAAATGAAAATGGAATTTAAAAAAAGAAATATTCTGAAGGATCCTGCCTGTAAAAATAAATGCCATGTAGGAAGCGGCAATGACAGAAAAATCAAAATTGTCACAGATGACTCTTCCGCACTGTCAACACTAAAAGCACTTGGAAAAAGGAACCCTCAGTTCAGCTCCCAAATCTTCTCTGGAAATAGCAACCACAGTAAATTTTAATAACTGCACTGATTGCATGGGAGAAAGCAAAAGCAAGAACTTTCCCCAAAGCTGTTGTTTTAGGTTTGTTTCCAAGCCCAAAGGTTTCGTCATCAGTTCTAGACTTTATACTTCTATCAGCATGCAGGTCAGACCCTGAGAGGTGCTGCTTCTGCTAAACCACCTATTCCTAGGGACAAACCGGGAAACAGGGGGGAGGATAACCCTCAATAATTGTGATGTGCCCCAAGCAGGACTGAGCCCTGCATGTCCCATCCGAGCTGGAAAATTGAACCCTATGGAAGTGGACAGTTTTCATTGATGGGTATTGTAAATAAAAATATTAGGAGACTTTGATCCTCCAAATTAGCACTCCATATTTGGTTTGGTTTGGTTTGGTTTGGTTTGGTTTGGTTTGGTTTGGTTTGGTTTGGTTTTTTTGTGGAGAATTAATAATTTTGCACAAATTCCCTGATGCTGCCAGGCTCGTTCTCTTGTACACAACACCATTGATTGTGGGGTTGTCACAGGGGTTTGGGACCCCTTTCCCAAAGAAGATGGTCTCACAAATATGATGCCAATATTTTTAGAGTTTCCCTTGCTATTACCCTCATTTACACCATGGAATGTTACAACCCCAAGCAGGAGGAGCCCATACATCCCCTCCTCTCCCACCCACATAAAGCACTGCTCTGTGGCACTGCACGAAATACAGCACCGAGCTGCAAAACACATTCTGGAGATCAAGTACTTCTGAGAAAATTCCCTTCTCAGACCACTGCAGATGAAAAAGAAGAAAAAAGGATGAGAGATTTGGATAACCTCAGAGGGGTTGGTGCTGGCTTCCTCACACCCATCACTGTGATAGAGAATGTTCCCGTACTAGTTTCGATCATGCAAATTCCTGCTAGTTCTGGGGATGAACTACTCACATGATTCAGAGCATGAGAAAAGTTTGAAAATAAATCCTCCTGTATATATGCTGATTACACTTAAAATATATCCCCAAAGCTCTATCTGGAGAAAGTCTGAGCAAGCTATTATGTAGTGACAAGGTAACGACCTCTCTGCTCTCCATTTCTGCATCTTTACCCTGTGTGACCAGCTGTGTCCAGAATACAGCAACATACATCAGGCCTCAGGACAGCAAAGCCTTTGAGAACATTCACTCTGACTCTTAAATCTTCTATTATCATTAGTGGGACATAGGCAGAGGCATTAATGGGACATAGTGGGGCACAGCTGCTGAAACACTTTATGGGAATAGACTTAAGCAGGAACTGACATGCTGTGCTCCACCAAGACATAAAGTATTCCTGAAGCAAATCAATGAATTTTCCCTTTCTTTATGCACATGCATAAAACGTGGGCCTGAGGTGAACACTAAATCAGACGGTCCTTTCTCTCCCAGTCTAAGTAAATTCCCATTTGTTCCACTCTCAGCTCCTGCCAGGTATTTTTCATGGCTCTTGTACTAAGAGGAATATCAGGCTCAGTTTTAGTATTTTTAACCAAATTATTCTGGAAGGCATGATGGAACACACGCTGCATATGGCACACGGAGAAACAGGTACATAGGGCCCATTAAAATACCACTTTGCCACAGTGAATCTAATAAAACAATACAAGTGGAAAAATTAGAATCATTAATCTGTGTCGAGGTCAAGACTTTTATCAGTCTGAAAAGGAAAGTCTCTGAATTACAAAGCTTTCAGGAGTGCACCCAGGTAATAATAAATTTTCTCTCCCCCATCTATTTTTAAGCCCCACTGTTTGTTGGGTATACAATAGGCACCTACTATCATTGCTGCAGAAGAGGTTTTGTCAGCATTAACATTATTAAATCCTGTTTTCAGAGTTTCATATCTTGCCCGTGAATATTTGCTTTAGGCTCAGAGTTGATATTTAAAGTGTCACCTAAGAGGAGATTAATTCTTGGACAATATTTTCAAATGTGTGGAGTTAGGAGTTTTGAAAGATGCATAAAAATAAAGGGAATTGGAAACTGACACATTGCAATGCTTTTCCTAGTGACAAATATTTTCTGCCCCCTGGGGAACTATCTAGTTTTGTTTTTGTGTAAGGCACAGACTTTGTTCTGGCTCATCAAGAGCTTGATTGAAACCAGCTTGTTTCCTTCAGATGAGCCTGTGTTAGGGGTAGAAACTAGCTGGATGTGGCAGGTTTCCACAAGGCATCACTCCACACGAAAGGAAATTCAAACTTCCTTCTCAATAAAACCTGTGCAGAAAATGCTCCATGCAGCTCTCAGGGGCAGGATGGCTCCAGTACAGACTGCCCAGCTCTGTCTGTGGCAGAAGGGAGCAGACTCCATTGGCAGCATCATGGGCAGCAGACTGAAGGTAAAAGCCACGTGAGAGGTTGGTGTCAGGCATCTGTGCCTGGCATAAGGATTGAGGAGAAAAGGTCAGCTGTAAATGGGTCCCATTGCATGGCTGTGTGGGTGGCTTCTGCTCCTAACTTGAGACCCCACCTCCTTGTCATCATTTCTTACCATGGGGCTCTGGCCTCCACCTGCACTTTTTCTTCCCCAAAAGTATAAAATCAGGGATCTCAAATACAATTTCCCGTGAGGAACCAGCAATTAATATTTCTGATGTAAGCAGAAAGGTCGTTATTTAAAGAAAGGTTAGTTTTTCCCACCTAATAAAGCCTGGATGGCCAGACATGGCTCCTGCTTCCACAAGTGATTTATATGTTGCTGTCCTTAAACCAAGGAGAATGTTTCTGTTCAAACTACACAGCTTCCCAAGAGCCTGATGCTGATGCAGCACCTCAGAGAGACACTGACACTGCTCCTGGTTACTGCAGAAAAACCAAGCTTTCATCCCTCCCTGGCTCACTTATACCTCCGTCTTTCACTGTCGTTACGATGCAGCCTGGACTCTCACAACTCACTTGCTGGATATATCTGCTCTTTAACATCACCTTCCTGCCCCAAATGCTTCTCTAATTGTTTTTCTTGATGTGAATTTAAATCCACCCTTCAGCTGTTCTTTATGAGGAGCTCTCATGCCTCCCAGAGTAGTGTACTCATTTCGTGTTTTACGCTTGCTCAGGAATGAACTAATTTAGCCAAGGCCAGTCTAAATGACAAACTAATTTTTTCTCTAGTGGGCATTTAAACTTTAAAAAAAGCAGAATAATTGTAAAGGCTGTTTAGAGCCAAGTGTCTGGCAGGCGTGGCATTTGTCATGAGGGAGAGACAAGGGCCATCAATCTAACTAAATTGCTGTGTCTATATGAAATTCTTGGCCATAATCAGGCATTGGAAAAAAACAGAAAACAAGCACAGATTTCAAGCTTCACACTCACAGCCTTGCAGGAGCAAAAATAGGAAATTTCTTGTGCCTTCCCCTCTGCCATTTTGGGGTGTGTGCTCTTGGCAGAGGTGGACATTTGCCCCCCACCCATGATGCATATAGGGAGGAGCGTTGCCCCTGGCCAGCTGCCTGCAAGGGAGCAAGGAGGGACCACTCCACAACCAGGGAGGATATTGCTTGGTAGCATTGCTGCAGCCACAAGGGTCAGGAGTCCATTTGCAAAACTGTGGCACGATCCCCCAGAAAGAGTCCATCTCTAGAGATCTTCCTGCCCAAATAGAGGATGGCAAGGAAGGAGATGGAAGAGGCAGGACTCTGGAGCTGATCCAGATTTCCTGAGCTGCAGCCATGAAAAACTCCCCACCTGGGTATCTTACAGGTCCTAGCAAATGTTCAGCTCTGCCTTCCTCTTCCAAGTGGTCATTTCTTGTAAGACATGCTGGTCCAAACAGCCAGCTGTTTTCATCCAAAATAAATCCAGTGCTGCTTCCCTGCTGTCTGCCCTGGCAGGAGCTCAGGAAAGCTTCTCTGTGATAGGGAGCATGGAATGTTCACCTCAGTGCACCAGAACTAGGTGTACAACCATGCAATGTTTGTGAGGGCTATTATGTGTTTAAACCCTTCTGCTAGGAAAAAAATCCTTCCTCCCCAAACAGTGCAACAAGGAGACTGACTAAATCCCACCATTTTACATTTGCCCAACACCTCCCCTTCCTGTGCTGGGCTCTGTGAGTGGACCAGCTCATGGCAGAGTTTTTTTTTGCAAAATGCTGCTGTGCAAGGGAATATGCAGCCAGGGCATGCAGGCACCCTTCAGCCAAAATGTCCGTGCCAGATACAATCAGATACTTCAGTAAAGCCCTTTTATTAGAAGGTTTCCTTACAAACCTTCCAGTAAGCCTGTGCTAGATTTTTACTTTGCAAGGGCAATATACTGGCTCTGTCCAAATTTGCTGGCCAGGCTGATCCCAGGGGGACAGGACATTTCTGCTGCTGATGCAGAGTGGCTGCAGAGTCCTGTGGGAGGCTGCTCTTATGAGTTGCTTTCCAAATTATGTTTTATAAATGGTTCATGGAGTATGGCTCCTGATGGCTTTTTCCTTCTGTTCCCTTGCCTTGCTGAATAACAGTAGTAATTTCATTTTAGTCAGGCTTATTCTGCATCTACACATTTGCTTTCTCTTCTTTCATTATCCAAAGTAGGCAGGGAGATTAGATTAGGGTTACTTTGGACATTATTCAGAGAATTCCAGCTTTGCCCAGTCTTCTACTTTTGTTTTATGTCCCATGCCTGTCCTCTCCCTCAAACTGCCAATCTGATTTTTAATTGTTATCAATAGTTTCCTTATACTTACTTTGTAAATCATACTCCCTTTGTGGAACACTGTCAAATGCTTCCCTGCAATCATGATGGATGATGTCCTCTATTACACACTTCTCCAGTAATGCCCCAATGTACTCAGGGAAGTCAAACACATTTGTCAGACAGAAGCCTTCCCGGATGAATGCAGCAGTCACTCAGGAAGTCTTGGTTATACCTGCTCCAAGCTTGGAGGGCATCTATTTGCTCTGTCTCTGGTGTCTGATATGCATCATTTCATGGAGCTCCATTTTTCAGACAGTGAAAAAACAAACAAGGCAAGTTACTTGGAAGGAGAGAATTCTTTGAAAAGAATACAAGGACAAACACCCAGGTACCAAATGTTGCTTTTACTATCCTCAGCAGAGACAAATTTCCATTCTACTCACCCAAACTGTCCTTTTCATCTAGAGGATTTGTACATGAACATCTCATCAGCACTAGTGACAATGTGTTCCCCAGAAAGTATGCAACACAGGAGAGGTGAGCAATTGAGTGTGGAAAGGCACATTTGTTGGACAAGGCCCCGGCAGAACACTGTGCTGGCCCTCAGGCCCCAGGAGATCCTGTTGTCAAGGAATCCTATTGGCCACCAGCAGCCAAATGGTTAAAAGCATCTCAAAGATGACAAAGAGCAGAGCTGGAAAACCTCAAAAGCCCTGAAATCTGCAGGTTTGCATACTCTGCTTTCTCATATGGTTGGTTGGGTTACACTCTGAGTGATGATGCATTTACTTGTAGAAAACACTGTTGACATTAGAAGTGCCATCTCTGTCCTCACGTGACAACTGTCCCTTGTCAGATCCTCTCCCACATCCACATGTATTTCCTCAAACTATCCATGTCACTACGTGGTCATTGCCCCCTGGAAGTACAGTATTTTGCAAGACCAACCAAGACCAAGCATGTCTTCAGCTTTTCACTCTCTGCAGTGAAAGTGTTTCAGCATTTCGTCCTTCTGTGTCCAATTGATTTCCTGTCCTCTGGTATCTGTCTCTATTATTTTCAACACAGGGAAAAGCATTATTAAGCAACAGTTTCAATACCTGTGCCCAGTGCCATACTGAGCTGGTTTTCAAAAGTCCTTGTTGGTTCAGGGGTTTGTGGGGGTGTTTACCAAAATAATTTGTGTGTAAGGTTTTAAAATTAAACATTTAATGCTATGTAGAAAGTTATATACTTCCTCCTTGCCAAAAGTACCCCACTTGCACAAATTAGTTAAAGCTTACAAAATATCTTTTTAAGTCAGCAATTTTTAGCAGACAAAGGGGTATTGTCCCACATTTTGGTCAAAGTCCTGAATAGATTTTTTAGTGACATCCCAGTTACTGTGATCTCATTCTAGTGACCTTTGAAAATCAAGTGCTTTGGTCCATGTTTCCTCCAAGAAAATCCCAGCTGGTGATTCCCTGATGGCAGAGTAACAACTGATGAGGGCCATGTAAGGAGGGCACTGAAGACATTGCTGTGGCAGAAGGACTGAACAAAACAAGGCACTGAAATAAACATCCTAGTCAGACACAAAATTGGTGGGAAAGTTGATTTGTTACAGAGGAGATCTGTACAGGAACATTCAAGCAATGAAAATTAATTCGTAATTTGAAATGTAGGCAGTCTATTTCCAAATTGACATGAAAAGATTACCATCACTGTGCATAAGGGCAACACATTCCTGCACCCATGCAGACATCTCAATGGCAGAAATGCCTCAAGTGCCTAGAAAAGCAAAGATGAGAAAAAAACCCTGACAAACTGAAGACAACCATGTGAAGTGCCAGATGAAGTGTTCAACAGAACTGCAATATGCAAGAGAAAGCTTTTTACATGAGGCATTAGCCCACTTAAAAACAATCAGATGGAAGATTTTCAAATTCTAGGCCTGGGTTTGGGGGTAGGGATGCTCAATGAGCCTGTGAGGCTGCATATCACCTTAACAATTGAGTTTGTTCAGCAGAAATGTCAGAGACTTGCTGGGGAGAGCTAAGATGTGCATAACTTAGCAATGATCTTACACAAAGATCTTCACTTCAATGATTCATCAAAAACCCTCTAGACAGCTACAAAATATGAAACTTTAAACAATCTTCACTGTTGCTGCTGCCATTAGCATAGAAAATTTAAAGCAAATGTTAGTCATTCATTCAGACGTGGGCAAGAGGGCGCCTGGTACGTGGTGCAGTGCCAGGACCACCATATGCTGAGGTTCCCTGAGACAAGGTATTTACACTGAGACCTTTTCATTTTCAGAAAAATCCAAAAATCTGTCATTCACAGGATCTGGGTGAGCAAGGACAAGTCTATTTGTCCAAGCTTAGGTGTTTAAAATACCTCTCACATGGCAGGCTGTGGCCTGGGATGCTGGAGTGGGATTCATGTTTGAAAGAACAATCTATTCCAAATACAAAACATGAGGTAATAATGCTAAAAACCACATAAATCCTAGATGAATAGAACTTTCTGAAAAGGACAGATTTTACTTAGCAATTGCAATCTCCTCTTTCACTCTTCTTCTTGAAAAAATTTCCAATCAACAATGAGCAAAGTCAACGTGGTTATCTCCCCTGTCAAGGTTTCCACATGTTATGCTCAGTACAGTGCTCTGTCCCTCCTTCTATGTTGCTGCAAGCTTGCAAAGAGCTATGGTGGGTTTCCATCATTTTCTTCAATGCTTGCACAACTGCAAAGCCTCCCATCAGTACCCCCTTCCAGGTTTCTGCTGTAGGAAGCAAGTACTCCTGGTATGGCTCACTCTGCAAATAACTTCCCTGTTTTGGCTGCCCTGACCCAGCCATGCCATGCAGAATGACAGTCACCAGCCCAGGCAGGCAGTGAGGGAGGGGCTCATGCCACCATCCCTGGCTCCTCACCTGCAACATTCATGGTGCTGCAGAGAGCCCAGGAAGCTCATCCCTTTTTCACAACACCAGAGTATATTCTTCTTCCAGTACTCTTTCCTTGTGACATATTATAGCAATTCTGTGTTGAATAGCAAGTGCACTAAGTTTAATAACCATTGGACAGCTCACAGAAATATACACCAAGTCACGAGCTGGTAGTGGGGCAGCTGTGCCTGGATTTAATGCCTCAGCCCAAGAAAGCTAATTTGCAATTATCTCTCTGCAGCACCCAGGTGCCTTTGTTTCATACAGTTGCAGGGTGAGCTGCTGGTTCCGATGACTGCTCAGGGCACCTCCGCACTCTCCTTTTGGGCTGATATCCCCATTTCATATAAAGTGCTCCCAGTCCAGCCTGCTGATGCCAAGAAGACCTTGAATCTTGTAAGTATTTGACTGAGACTAGTGGGAAGACAGAGCTGCCAGCAGAGGGCTGCAGGGAGACACTGCCCGGTGCCAGCTCTGTACCTCTCTGCACTCAGGAGCCCGAAGCTGGGACACGTCTGGGGTGACAGAGGCAACAGCGCCTGCAGGTGCAGCTGGGGCTGCAGTGAGTGCATGGAGACTGCCCCAAACCCATGGCCCTGCTACAGCTCCCTGAGCTCAGTGCATGTCTTGTTGCTCATCTGTTCTCTGGCAGAGACCAGTTGTGGTCCCTAAAAAGGAAAAGAACTCACATCCAGGCCTCTTGCTTCCTTAGTGAACTGATACCCAGCCTCAGGGGCTGCAGGGCAGGAAAACATCTTCAATATCCATTCAGTGAGTAATGTTGTTTGTATTTAAAAAGAATTCAGAGAAAATCATCTTTGCTTGAGGAGAGCAAGGGTGGATAACAATTGTTCCATTGCTTGTTGGGACACCATTGCTTCCCTCAGGCTAGCTCACAGCAGGAACCCAGGCAAGAGGGAGAGAAGCCTGTTTGTTGATTCCATAGCTTCTGTGTTATTTTTTTCCACATTAAGCAGAATGTTTTCTTTGGAAGCTCTATTCTTTTTGTACAGAATAACAGCTTAACAGCATTGCATTCTTCCAAGAAAAGTGGTATTGACAGCTCTATTTTAAGTCTCAGACCAACTGGCTGGTAGGACCTATGAACAAGGTAAACCTTTCTGAGGAAGTCAAACTACTGAACTGTACATTGTACTACCTGAACATGCCATCTGAGATCACAGAAGCCTAAGATTTCAGAGGGATATTAACTAGAGAGTCAATAAAATGATTTATGTTTCATGAAAAGGACTATTTCCCTCTAACTTTACAACTGATGCACTGTGCATGATGGTGTGACAGGAAAGAAATGGCAGAGTGCCAACAAATTATTTATTATTTCTATTTGCACAAAAATAAAGAAGTGAGAAGCTCCAAGAGTCCCATATGCATCTGGCACAAGCCCAGTGTTTACAAGCAGACAGAACACACTTGGGCTCTTGAGAAAAAAGGGGGTTTCCAGAGGGAGAAGGACCTGTACAGACCACTTTTGGACAATTCCACACGTATTTACAAAGATTCTGTAAATGCTCAATTTTATTTGCAAAGGTAGTGCTTGCATCTCGTGTCCCAAGCTCCTGTAAAACTGACTGCAGAAATGAGTGCATAACTTTGACTCTTTCTGCCATCAAGCAAAATTATCAGGAGCACTATTAAACTATTTCCACAATTGTGTGTTTGTAAATTTGTGATGAACTACCAGAACTGAAAAGATCATTTAGAAGGAAAGCAGACATCTGGATTTTGCCAAGTCAGGTAATGAAATGAAAGCCTTAGGAAAGGCAGTATTCCCAAGGAGGGATAGAAAAGAGTTCAGGACTTACATGCATCCTAGGGAAGGAGGAAGGATGGAGGCGATGATTTTCCACTGTTACACTGCAGACAACACCACTGGGGTTTAAAAGCTCTTTTAATGGAACACTAAGAAGATGGTTTGTAAAGTTAGATGGTGGCAGTGGCAGTGACTGTCCCTGAAGGCAGTGCTGGAAGTCAGAGAACCCTTGAGCCCTAGAGTTTGCCATGGCCTCCCCTGCACTGCTGCAATTTGATCCTTTATGATCCCAAGTGCTGCCCCATCCATCACAGCATCACCCACAGAGCAAACAACTCATCCTGGCCTTCAACATCCTTGCCTGCTCATAATGTCAGTCTGGACAATGTACTGCTCTTAAAACCAGCCATGCTTGGACATCTGTGAGGCCAGGGAGAAAACAGACAGAGAGGGAGGCTGCTCTGATTTCTCCAATGCTTGTTTTGGTTTGATTCAATTTCTCCTGTGTTCATCTCCAAACTTTACAAAAAGCATTTAATTTCCATTTCTCTTTCTCCAACATATTTTTGAGCCCTCCCTCTCATTTTTCCAGAAATTAGATCCTTCCATTTTTGTCTGGAAGTGGATGTTCTGTACATTGTACTGCAATATTTGCAGGCAGCACTTTGACCTCACAAGTCCCACACCACACCCAAGAATAAGCCCAGTGCAAGCCCAGGACATCTCCTACAGCAGAAACCCCTCCTGCAGCTTGACTCCAGAGCATCTTGATTTTTGGCAAAGCCATTCTTCCCACTTCCAACCTAACTCTGTTTGATTCTGAGTTTCATCTAGTGGTGGTTGATTACGTGGATCCTTGTGAATCCCTCTGACTCAGGATATTCTTTAATTCTGTGATTCTGCTGTCCCTAGAGCTCTCCTCCTCTGCAAGTACTTTACTGAGGTGCCATCACATCTCTATGAGATAATTCAAGTGATTATTGAAGGGCAAACTGGGAAAAATTGATGGCCAAAGGGAAGCTAGTGTTGTCATACAAAGGAGCATCTAAAGGCAGTGTGATAAAGCAGTTATCCCTGACCTATTTAAACATTTCTGGCCTTGGGCAGCAAAGCTTCTGAAGAAATGAAATGCATAACAATGCCCAAATGACATCCACCTCTGCAATGCTGAATGTGCTTCATAGTTGGATTTGTATGTAATTCTAGGTTAATCACATTATCTCAAGCATATGGTATACTCCAAAGAAAAGAAATTCAACAACTTTATAATACCCATCTGCTACTTATGTTAGGCTAAAAATCTATGTTTATGTAGATACTAACTATTGCTTTACTAATACTTCTCTGAATTTTATCTTTTCTACCTCACTCTGGACATACAGCAGCTTGTGAGCATGTTGCACTTCTTGGATAACCCTCATGCCTAACATCCCAATTCAGACGAAAGGGAAAAAGTAAATAAAAGCATAATCTAGAATTCAACCCACTAGTGTGAATGCTCTGTGTCTGAAAACCTGCAAGTGGGGCTTCTGCTTCTCCCAGCAGTTGTGGCATCCTCAGAACTGACAGTACAATGAGCAGCACAGTGACCTTTCCATACAAAGAGTGAGAAGAATATTTTTGAAAATTGGTAGCTACATTTCTTTTCCTAAATTGATGCCTAGGCATCTGAATGTAAAATTATAATACAGGATGCAGAAAGAAATAAGCAGAGCAGGTTTTCCCCAGCTGATTGATTACTGCCCCAAAAATATATGCAGGTAAATTCCATGTATTCATAAAAGCATATTTCTTAATAAGTGATGATCAATTGTCTGTGGCTCCAGACTGAATGCCAAAAATTTCTGTGGTATTCCTGTGTCATGCACAAGGCATGATTACAGGTTTTTAATGTGAAGATATTTAACTGTATAGTCGATATAAATAAAAGGGTGTGTTTGTGTGCATGTTCTGTTGTGTTATTCCCCCTGTGCTGGGGACCCTGACAACCCTTTACTCCTCAGTTTCTGAGATGCAGTAACAACCAGTTGCTCTTAGCTCTTAGAAAATGAGAGATGAAAAGATATTTTTGTAACCTCTATGAAAGAAATCTAACCCTGACTCGCCAAAACTGTACTTTGAATTACACTGTTTTGGGAGTCTGGTCATGCTTCAGTCAAGGGCCCCAGAACAGAGCAGGCAGCTCCTCAGAAGTGGATAAACTGCAATATTGAATGATGCCTGAGATTTAAGAAAAACATCTCCCCATGGGCTTACAGTACTCATCCCATGGATGAAGAGGAGCTTAGAGCAACGGAAGGACTCCTGCTCCCCACGTTGGGTTTCTGATCTGGTTGTGCCTCTGCAGGGCAGGAATGAGTCATTCCCTGTATCACTGAAAAATGGGCATTTCTGCACGCACGGATGGTGTTCAGACAACTGTGTATATTTACTCATTTCTTCACTCCTGGCTCAAGATGGGGTTGGAAAAAGAACAGCGAGAAAGCTTTTCCTTTGTAGGTGTCCTACTGGCAATTGCAGAAGAGATCTCGTTTGAGTTTTTGTACCAAATTTTTCAAATTTCAGATTAAAGTTAAATCTGAACATGAACTATGTGGTTTAATTATACATATGCATAATTTTACATTTATTACCTGGAATAAACATATGTATTCCCTGGAAATAAGACTTCACACATTAAATTGTTTGTGGGACTGGACCAATTCTACTGGATTCCTTAGCTCAAAAAGAGGAAAAATTGCCTGGAAGTGTCCAATATTTTGGTGCTGATGTTTGTCATGTAGTACAACATCCTGCACTTCACCCTAGAAGCTTCAGCTTCATTCAATTAAAAAAATCAAATAATGGTTGATGTTAAAATGCAGTGCTTTCAATTACCTAAATTATTGAACAAAACGATTTGCCTAGTTTCGGCAAGACTTATGGCCAGGTTTTGATATTTAGTCTCAAGTTTTGCAATTATATTTATGTAATGAATATAGAATTATATAGAATTATAAATGTATAAATATATATTAATGGAAATATCTGCGTGTGTGCGCATGCGTATGGTGTGTAAATACACATATAAACATACATATATGAAAGTGATCTTTGAGCAGATGCAGCCAACTGAAGAATCACTTGGATTCAAATCTGGATCCTGATGCCATGCTCACACATGACAGGGTGCAGCTGTGGAGAAAAGGTGATTATTGCCACAGCTGGTCCCCACTGACCTGCTCCACTCCAAGCAGAAGGAAGGTGGGTTCCAGGCTGTGATTGGCATACATGAGCTCCCAGACATTTAACTCTGTGCCCACAGTCACTGGGGTGTGTTCAGGAAATAAAATGGTACAGAAACAATGCATCTGGATCAAATAAAAATGCTTACACTTAATGAGCCACATTTTCTTCTGTGAGAAACGAGAGGAGGAATTTCAGGCTTTGACAGGAATGGAAATGAGAGGAAAGGAGGAAAAACAGGATGGAGGTAAAGGAACAATATCCAGAATAAGGAACAACTTGCCAGTTTCCACCAAGGGTAACAGGGGAAGTGAGAGATTTTCATTAATGGGAAACTGGCATTCCCCTGCTTTTCAATTTTAACAAACCTTCTAATGATAATTGTAGACTTTCTGTATTTATAGCGACCCAGTGTGTCTGCAGACAATACCATCATCTACCAAGTCCTTCTGCCACGAAACAATTTCAGCCATTATCTTTCATGCCTTTCATTAAAATATGAAAGGAGATAAGCAATATATGACAAAATCATTTCCCAATAGTAGGAGGGGAGGATCAGAATTAGCTGGAGCTGAGGAGAACCAACAGAAAAACTGAAGGATGCATTAGAAGGAAAGGTAGGCAGAGCTGTGCTCACACAAATTCCTGCTGTCAGCACTGGCCAGTGCTTACAGGAATGATCAAAGGAGGGAAAAAAAGGAAAAAAGGACTAAAAAAACCTAAGGTTAATTTTTCAGAGAAAAAGACACACTGCACTAAGGAATCCTGTCTGCAATGGTCATGCTCAGCAGGATTCCCATATAATCCTTTTCCTTAGGCTTCTCCAACAAACACCTTGGTAAAATAAAAAGCTGGACATTTTAAAACTCCTGTACCCAGCAGAATTATTCAAGTGCTTCCTATTTGGATTTATGGAGTAAGATGGGGCACAAATTCCAGATTTCAGCCTGAAGGACCAGAGCAGATGCTGATCATGTGGCTGATTCCTGAGCCAAATTCCTGAGTTTTAGGAAGTGCACATTCCTGATTATACCTAAACTCTTTTTCGACCACTATTAAAAGAGATGCAAAAAAATCACAAGTTCTACCCATTCATACATAATTTTCTTTAGTGACTTGATATTGGTGAGGTCAAAAAAAGCTCAAGAATGATTTTAAGGAATTTATACCAACAACAGATACCCTCATGTGTTTTCAGATGCCAAAGACTCAAAAAATTAGTAGGAATTACAGACCAGAGTGTCTTATATCCAAATTGTCAATCTTGTATCTCCACTGACACATCAGAAAATCTTCCATGGATCCTGGCTATTCTTTCCAAAGCTCAGTCTCCTGGCTGTCTCAGAGTTGTAAACCAGAGCATCATTAAAAGGCACTTTAGTCTTGGCTGTAATTTTTACACTGCAAAAAGGATTTGGATGATCAATTTGCATTAAAATAAGTAATTGAAAATATGGCAATTGCAGTCTCAGAGCTGTATTGGAAATTCACTGCAGATGATGAACACTGATAGAAACGTGTCTGGGGAGGTGAGCTCTACATCCAGCTACCTTAAGGGCCCACAGGTTTTTCTTTTTTTGTTTGTGATTTTATTTTTTTAGTGCCCTGTGACAAAACCATGATCATATCTTGGCTCCAACCAGCCAGAACACATCTCCAAATCTTCCCCCTTCTGTTTGCCTAAAGAAGCCTCCTCCACCCGCCAAAGCATAAATTATTGTTCTGGAGAGAAACCACCCAAAAAATGAAAATGTCACCACAGCATTGAAATATGTAATACCTTGCTTACTTTGTAATGTCAGTGAAAATAAAGGGAAATAGTTTACCATTAACTTTCTATGTGTTTACAGCTTATCTAAAGTATTTTTCAGTAGTGAGGAAGGCTCAAGGGCATTTTTTTCTCTGGAAAGTAGTCCTACAGCATTGAAATTGATTTTCTAGCTCAGATGTGTAAATATTTCTATGTTCCCTGAGTGATCCTACCCATGTCTGGTGGTCTCTTTTGGAGTGCTGAATATTGACTGCTGGTACCTGGAAGAATGTGCAGGAAGTGATGAGAAGAACCTCTCTGATGCGGGAAAATGAGAGGCAAAAGGAAAGCTGCCCTGTTTTGCTGAAGTGCCTTAGATAGTGTCACATCCACTGCAGCAGAGATGAGGAAGATTCCCACATCCTCCAAGGGAGCTGTGGCAGTTTCTTTGCAGTCAGGCATCGTGTGCCACGCTCCGCTGACGTCGTTCATCACCTGTCCTTCAGCAAGGTTATCTGATGATAGTGCTTTCATTGATATCCCTAACGGTCACAGGAGAGGACTTCTGATGTTAATTCTTTAAGAATCAGTTAAAAATAGCAATGGTGTTACAAGGCTGGGCAGGAAGGCTGTGAGAGATCTTGGGGAGAATGGCTAATCAACATCTGCAGTTTCATTTCTCAGTCTTTGACTGAGACTGAGCTGTTGCTCCTTTCTCATGAGTTTTTAAACAACAGCACAATGAAAGATTTGATGGTCAAGTTAAGAAAGTTATAAGTATTTTCTACTTTCTGCAAATTTTAAGAACTTACGGAATTAATTTTCTGTATAATTTTGCCTTTCTCAGAAGTTGTAAGTGCTTCAAAGCTAGCTGGCATTTCCATTTCTATTTAGCATTTGTCCACTTCATCATTCTTCAGTTTGCATTTTAATAAAGCTACCAGAGGAGGCTGTTCAAAATGAAAACTAACTCATGTTCTTTCTTTGCTAAGACAAAAGCATTAAAAGGAATCTAAGCACAGAAACTGAATGCCTTATTAGGGGATGACATTTCTGAGCAGTGAATAATGATCCTTCTGGCTGTGACTTACTCTCATGAGAGGAAAGCTCTAGCTGCCAGTTCTCTGCTGCTGTAATCCAAAATTTTGTGAGCCCATGGACCACTCAGCAAATACATATTTCTTCTCATTGTCTTGTCCACAGAGGTGGGGGGCTCCTGCATTTGCTCTTTGGCTTCCCCCACTCCTGCAAAGGCACCTAGGGTGGGTACAAGTAGAGCACAGGACAAAAGACAAAAGAAAGATGTAAATGCAGATACACTTGTTTGAATGCACAATTCATATTAAGCTATTGGTTGATGACTTTGTTTTATTTGAATTTAAATATATGAAAACCAGTTTCCTTTGGTGGTTTTGTACAGTGCTGTGCTGGGGTACTCTGGGCTGAGAGAAAAGGTCTGGATAACAGGGAATTGCCAGTGTGGAGTGAATGTAAATGCTCATGTAATCTGAAAAGAGCAGAATGTTTTTCCAGGGCATGAGTGTGTCACAGTGCAACAGTGTTCCTGAGGCTGCCAGGGGCAAGGCAAAGGCAACAGCAGTCATTTCTCTCCTCTTGCTGGTCTGAGTATGGAAAACCTCAGATGGAAGATTCAGCATTTGCTTTCTGCTTCCTTCATGAGCGCCGCGGGCACCGGGCTGGGTGCCCTGAGCAAGCCCTGCCAGCTCCCCAGCAGCACCATGTGGTTTCTCCTTTAGGCCTGGGAGGCTCAGGCCAAGGACTCCCCCACATCACCCCCTGCTTGGCTGCCTCAGCCCTGCCAAAAATAACATTTTAGCTGAGAAAAGCAGCAACGGGTGACATTTCCTCTACCCACTGCAGGATGAAAAACACCCTTCCATCCTCCCTATCCCCTGCATCATTAGTATTTAATTCCTAAGTGATTTCTTCTTCTTGCTCTGTATTTTCCTTCCTTTGCTCCTTTGTGCAGGGCTGGCTGCTGGATTGTAATGTTACACAACCACCGGTAGCCGTCTGCCTCGGGGCGGCTCACCGTAACCCAGATGTGTCACATGAAAGGGGAAGTTGGGCTTATGACACTCAAGAAATGCTTCTGCCTGCATCAAAAAAAAAAAAACCAAAAACAAACCCAACCTTCCCAGCTTCATCCTAATAGTAGAGCTCAGAGTAACCCCTGCACAGGTCTCTGAGCTGCTGAATGAAAAGGATTCTTGTTGCTGTTTTAGGGGTGCTTTTCTAACAAGTTTTGGGTAATTAGGAAGAAATTTGAATACTACAGCACCTGGAAGATTGATGTATCACTGCATCCCACCAAACTCCAGCACCAGTCACCAAGACTTGATCAGATATAAATTGCTTGGTCATCAATCTAAACTGATTTTGGTAAAAGCCCCTGTCAAAACATTTGTAGGGCTTGATTAATGTTTTCTTATACAAGCGAGCTCTAATTATGTCACTGTGTATGGCAACCCATTCCCATGTCCTAACCAAACTAGAAATACTGAGGAAATACCAGTCATTCTGACATATGTATCCTAAGGCACTTGAAAATTCAGGCATTATATATATGGTACAATGAATAATCCAGGACAAAAAAAACCCCCAAAGTGTAATATAAAAGCAAAAGAAATATCAGAATACCTTGCTACATAAGCCAATAAAATTAAATTCAGGCCAAAACTTCCTTGAAATGAGGGAAAATTCTCATCAATACAGTGGTTTTTAATCAGACTGTAAGTGAGCTTCTGTGGCTGATGTCAGAAATAGGTTTCTTAATGAAAAAAATTAGGAGAAAAATAAATCCAGATTCAAAATGTTTTCCCATTACTAACTCTTCTGTGCCACTATGCAATGTAAACAAGTATTTCCGATGTTTAATAAGTATTTGATGTGAAGTTACAAATTACTTTTAAGGAAAATATGTCATCACAAGCGCAGCTCTGCATGAGTTATTTCTCACCTTAGATAATGACTTCTGATCCTGTTAGCCTGTGAGTACAACAGGCAGATCATACTCTTAGGGCATATCTCCTTAAAAATAAATAACCTCAAAAAAAATTCTATCTTTATTATGTGGTAGGGGACTCTCTGTATGCACAACAAAAATTCCAGGTTTAATTGACCACATGGTACTATACCACATGGTACTAAAATTCTGGTCATATTCAGATCCCTTTGCTGGTGGCATTTGCAGTGCAGATAAGAATGACTGCCAGTTATTACTTTCATGGAATTATAATATCAGCAAATATATTCTTTCAGCTTCTTATTTCCTGATATCATAATCAGTGGTGTCACTGTGAATTTGCATGCACAAAACCAGTTTCAATTCCATTCATTTTCTCAAACATAAAAAATTCCTTGAGCCTCTCAAGCCTCCAGCATGCAGAAGATCTTTAGTCATGCCCTCCAATTTATTCCCCTGCACAATTTAATTCCCAGTCTTATCGCTCTTTGCACTTCCTAAGGATCAAGACAAGGAGACTACAGCTGACAGGCAGAGAGAAAAGCTCTGAAGTCACCAGGCACAAAGGTGACACACAGAAAATGCCTGTGGTTTTGGTCTGACATCCTGCAGTCATCCATCTCTCAGTCCATTATAAAATGCTTCTGATTCACTTTGCTCTCAGGGCCAGGGGACACAGAGCACATGACAAAAATGGATGAGAACTTGATTTCCACAAGAATCTGGGATACCAGGGCAACCTCAAAGGGTTGTGATTTTAAAACTTACTATGGACAGAAGATAACTTTGCTTTGACCATTTCAGCCTCTAATTTGGTGCTTGGTTGCTCCAGTAAGAGAAAGGAAAAGTAAGTGTATGAAATGTGCCTCTCAGTGACATATGTTCCTAGAAGAATTTTTGAGTAAATTGTCTAGAATTATCTTTGAATTCTGCAGTCCTGGCACACATTAGGACACGTCATGGCTGATGTGACCCACAGGCAGACAAGGCTCTTCAGAGCTTTGCCATTAATTTCAGGATGAGGATGACAAAAAGCAGAGGAGGATGAGTTCTACTCTCTCTTGACAGACCTGAGTCATTCACTTGGCTCCCTCAGCCAGGATGGAGAGGTGTTACACAAAGAGTTTGGCTTTTTGCATGGAGCTTGGGGTTTTATTTAGCTACAGGAAAGACATGCTTTGACCTTCCTTGGTCTTTCAGTAGGATGTGGTGGTGGGTGGACAGGATCAGGCTCTGACCAGGATCAGGTCAGCCAGGATCCCTACAATATAGCACACCAGCCTTCCACACACACAGGGTTTATCTGAGGTCATTTACTTCCTATTTTCAGAGGGCTGAGGGGGTCTGTGTGGGCCAATCCACCTCTGGCAGCAGCAGGCTGGCACTGGTTGTCTCAGCAGGACCAGAACTGGGAGAGATAAGGCATCACTGTGGCAGGATGCTTGTCAGCAAGGGACTCTCCAGACACTACACCACGTCTAGGACTCAGTCCAAGAACTCCAGGAATCAGAAAATCAGCTAAATGTGATTGTGAAACATTATCTGACACTCCCTGGAAACAGTTCAGTGGTGCCCCCTTCACTCTGCACCACCAGTTCTAAAGGGCTCACTTTTTAGTCCCCAAAAAGCTAGAAAAATGCATTTTATCATGCATTTCACTGGGGAGTTTAGGGAAAACTGATGTATTAATGAGACTTTCCAGAAGTTTAATCAATGACTTCTACAGCCTTGGGATGTAAATACAGCTATTAATATTTCATCCCATGCTTTTTTGGCGCTTTGTTAGTTTGTTTGTAGGTTTGGGGGTTTGGGGGGGTTGTTTTTAGTTTTTTGGGGTTTTTTGCCTTTTTATCCAAAGAGAACTATTTGAGCATGGCTTGTTGGCAAGAGAAGAATCTTGCACTCAGTTACCACCTCACTATTATTTTACAAATTATAAGTTTACAGTGTATCCACCAGTGACTGCACCATCCCTATAACAAAAGCTGTGTTATTAGGTAAGGCAAGGAAGGGCAAGGATTAAATATCTCCTTAATTCTGATCTTAACACAAAAGATATATGAGTGAAGAGAGACAACAGCATCATTTGACAAACCTGAGACAATTCACAACCCAGTGAAGTCTCTTTGACTTCACGTATTGACATTTTAATCACAGCAGTGTTAAACTAAAACATTTGTCCAGCAGAAACTGAGCAAAGAGCCCAGGCCATTCAGTGAGATATTGGCTAATGCATCCATTTAATCCCTCTTCGTGCAGCTTCAGTCCTGTGTGAAGCCCTTTGTGTCTGTATGGATTTCATGGGGGTTTTTGCATCCTTCATTCCCGTTTTATCTTGGGAGCTATGGTTAGGCAATCTTGTCCACATCGCCCTGAAGGACTGCTGGCACTGAAGAAGGGCTCTGGGAAGAACCTCGTGACTGTGCCCAGGTTTTACATAAATTCTCCTTTATCTGTGGAGAGAGGAGGAGAGGGGCTTGTCTGGCCAGCACTGCTGTGTGCTGGGGCTGTGAAGGATCTGCAGCCACATCCAAAGTTCAGTAGCTGGTTTATTTGTCCTGCCATGCTAATGCCTTGTCTTGACACCAGCACAATTTCCTGCAATTATTTCTATGGAAAAAGAGGAGAGTGGTTGATAATTCAAAGGAGGAATTGTTTTAGCTTGGGCACCTTCAATCCGTGCAGTTTGCAGCTGCCCAGCAGATTATTATTTTGCATTTTAACCTTTACATCCCTCTTCAGTTACCATTGTATCCAAAAGAAAATGCTTTGAAAGAACTTGCAGACCTAAGCAGGGTGAAAGGCTTTAAGTAATGTAAAGCTGTTAATGAACAAAGAGTTCACTATGTAGTTTTAAAACTGTTCAGTTTTTGCATCCAGATTGTTATAGAAAAATCAGCCAAAGTACATTCAAATATATCACTGCCTGAGTAGCCCTTACAGGGGAGGGGTTTTGTTTTCATTTTAACATTGCATCAGTAAAGCCATCCCAAAGCAACCCATAAATACACCAAGATTCCTAAGTACTCTCACCAGATTGAAATTTGGAAATGAAAACTGATGCTGATAGAACGAGAAATGTAAGAATTGTAATGCATAAGACACATTTGATTTTACTTTATGAAGCATTGTTTTTATTCTGGGATAAACAGTGTATTTCAGCTATTTATTTACAATGTAAACATTTACAAACTGGTAGCTATGAATCAGGCTGTTGTTATTTCATTGTCTTCAACATCTGATTACTTCAAGGGCTGTTTTGTTCTAGGTATGAAGCAAAACCGAGGTCTATACTACCCTGAACATTTATTCAGTTCAATAAAATTTTGTGTTAAATACACCAAAAAATGGGTCAGAAGCTGCCTACTGCCACGAGTTTCTGAAAGTATCTTGTATGGCAAAATGTCAGAACTTGGATACAGGTACCAGGTGCTGATCCTCTGACAGCAGGCAGGATTTGGGACAGACCAATGGCTGAGGTAGATCAGGCAGTTGCTTTGGTGGCCTCACACTCCACAAGGAGAACAACTCCAAAAGTTCCCTGTTCTAGAGACAGCACAGATCAGGTTCTAATAGTTTATTATTTATTTGTAATTTTGTTACTGCAAGAAGCCATTATTTGTGCATTAGGTAACCTGGTTTCTCTGCAATTGTCATCTATTTGGCACTTCTCTAGATTAAGATTTATCATTACTGCTGTGTTTTCTAATGGTTATTGATATTGCTGTGTATGATGAATTTCAGTATATTTGCTTATGGGGTCAGACTAGGCAAGGTCTAGCATGAAATGACTGTAAGCTTCATGTTTCTCAGATGCTGCCCAAACTTTGCTGTGCTTTTGAGGGTATTCGGGGCCTGAGAAAATCCTGCCCTAAGGTCAGTTTGTGGCAGCCAAGACAGGCACCAGAAGGGATCATTCATTCTCTGCCCAAGAGAAAAAAGCATCCCACTTTGCACAGATGCTGACCACCAGGATGACTGAAGGGCATCTTCAGGCCGAAAGATTTCTCCAGCATTTAGCCAGTTCAGCAGCCAAAATGCAGTGTGGAGATGCCCATCCATGCCTGGCCTTTGGCAGCTATTCCCACTTGCCCTTTGACAACCCAACAATAGGATATTGCACCCAGATTTCTGATCAATTAGCTCCCCAGAATTGATTCTTGGCTCTTCCCCTGAGTGCTGTTTCAGCCAAACCTGCAGCAGAGCCCAAGATTCTGAACAAAATGAAGTCTGGCTGCTCACGTGGCATTGAGCAGCAAGTTGGCCACCACAGCTGGGAATGGGACTCTTTTTTTTATAACTTTTACTTACTCAGCAAGAGGAATGGTTATCAGTCTCAGCTCATCTGTGCATTCCTCTCTGTCTGCAGCCACAGCTCAGAGAAACGTCTGAGCATCCCAGCTGACAATGACTTCCAGCTCAAACTGGCTCAGTGTGTGAGACAGAACCAGGGACAAGAGACCAATTTTAGATGGGGGTGAGCAACCACGGGTGCCTCACCCAGGGTAAATCCCTGGTCTGGAACAACTCACAGGGTGCCCAGCAAGGGTGATGAAGATCACTCTTCAGCACCTTCATTTATATCTTAGGCTACAAGGTCCTTCACTTGTGTGAGATTTTTCCTTATTTAGCATTAGTTAAATTACAGGATCCTCTTCTGAGCTTGACAATTTTATATGGCATCTTATTCCAGGGAGTTGCCTTGTTTTCCTTATAAAAACAAACACCACCTAGGAATCCTCCACTGTGGATCATGGGTTAATTGCAATGGCTCTTGGTGTGACTTAACTAACAGCAAACTAAGCTGTGAGCCCATCAGGCCAATATTTGAGACTTTCTTTTTGGAATACAAAAAAATATCAAAAATAGGGAAACTGCAGGAATAAAAAGGAGAAGAAGTCAATTCATCAAGGACATAGTAAGTCTATACCAGCAACTTTCCACATTAACACTTCTCCATTTGATATATCCTGATGTCAAATATAAAGACAACACCCTAAATACTATTTCTTATTACCTCACACATGTGTATCTTATAAAAATTTAGAACAATCTCTATTCTTAATTGTCTTACAGGAAATTTGACAGGGAGGTGTTTTGATAAATGCTGAGTCTTTGTTACCAACCATCAATGCCAAGCAAAATCCAACTTTCAAGAGGAAAGGATGAAATCACTTCTTTGTCTTAAATGACCAAAAATGTGCTTGATTTCCCAGCCTTCACTGCCATGACTCATCTTGACAGTGTCCCTCAAACTCATAGGTAGCCAGGTCAAGCAAAACATATTAACCAGCAAATGTAATTTCCTTGGGAGGTGATTGACAGATTGGGCTCTGCTATTTGTTCTCCTTTTCCCCTTTTCCTTACCAGATGTACAGAACTTGGTTTTGTGCTGTTAGCTGAATTCTTTGGATGGCCATGGTCTGTCACACAGGGGAAGCAGTCACTGAACATCTTGGTGTGCTTTCCTTTGTACTTTTTCCTACAATGATGCCTGAGGTAAACAATGCCTGAAGAACTTCAGGTCAGAACATGAGGTGTGAGTCCTCATCTTTCCAGCACATCAGAATGTTCTGTCCTTGGCTTAACAAGTGAAACAAGAAAGCCCTCTAGGATTCAGATACTGGCCTATCTCATGCCCTCTTTAGAGAGTTTTTGGATTTCCATGAGCTGGAAGTTTCACAGGAGGTTTCACATTCTACTTAACAGTTTTCAAACGTTCAAAACTACTACAAAAATAAAAATTTGAAGAACAAATGACCAGCACATGTGATTATGAGTCCAAGAGCCTCCACACCTAGCCCTGGCTGCATGTCCCAAAAGTGACACTGCAGAGGATCACTGCTAGATGACACAGGTGTTCACAACACAATTTTTTTGGAACATTTTTCTGGCGACAAAATAAGGACAGGGCTGATGAGCACATGGCTGGGCTTTGGCAACATCATTGCCCCTTCCAAAAAGTATCCACACCCCTGGTCCTGGGCTGCCCCTTTCAGCTTGTTGCAGGCTCAGCCAGATTGGGTATCCATGGCTTATGATCAGACAAGTGTGCCATTTGTACTCTATTTGTATCTTTTCCATCATCAATACATGGAAGAATAAATAGATCTGTCAGTTAGTTTCAGAGAGGAAAACATTTTGTTCCAGCACCTTTCCTTCCTTAAGAATATTAGAATAGGTATATTATTTTTATTCAGTGTGTGAGGTTACAAAACAAATTTAAATAATAGCATGTTCCAAATGAGATTGCAATACATGGATTGGGTTTATTTAATTTGATTTCTGTGACTGGATTATTAAATTGATTTGACTAGTCACATACTTAACAAGGCAGAGAATTATTCACAGGAAAGTTTGAATTGCAGTTAATTTAGCCTCCTGCAAACCCCAGTGTATTCAGGGAGGTGACTCAGGGTTTGGAGAGCTGCCCAGAGACCCAGGTTTAGGTCTTCTGGGCTGTATGTCTGCAACCTTAAGCATTTGGTGGTTCAGGGCCCTGCAGTTATAAGCACCTGCAAAGGGAATAATCCTGCCTCACAGAATTATGCAGATACTGGGTGTGGTTAGCTTTTGGCTGAATAAAGTCTCCAAAATAGTATCTTGTGTATCAACATGCTCTCAGTGCTTTTGGAAGTTGAAAGTAGCAGATGCTCAGCTCTGCTGAAAATTGAAGTGGTTTTATCCTCCGCCCAGACAGTCCGATACAAAACAACTCCTTGTGGCGACAGAGACAGATTTCAGTCTTTTTAGAGAAGGCCAAGCCCCTCCTGCTCCATGCTTGATACATCCCACTCCAGCTTTCCCCTGCACCGTTGGCGTTGCTAGACCCTCCAGTTTTGTTGTGTTACACAGGAAAGTGAAAAAAAAAAAAAAGCAGTCAAGTTTTGCAGCTCCAATTTTAGCAGTACTTTCACAGTTACTATTGTGTTAGAACGCCACATGACACAAAGAAATCTAGTAGGTCAGCAGCTTGAAAATAGAGTCTAATTTTATATTTCGGCAAGTTATGTAAGCATTCGCTAATCACTTTTCTTAATAGAACCTGCTTTTTCTCTAAAGCAAGTTAAACCTTTCTCCCAGAAGAGAAAAACACACAGTGCTTGAAAGGTCCCTTGAAGATAAAACCAGAATTACTCAGTATTGCCCTTTCCAAAGAAGATTTCCAAGAAATTTTCACAGGCCACATCAATAGTTAAAAATAAAATCAAGTGTTATGTTTGAAAACATAGTGAGAAATGTGTTGGGTTTTAAGTAGCACAAGATGATAATGTTAGCACCTCTGCTAACAAAATCTCTGAAGCACTTGTAAGGACCCAACAAAATTAACAGGGAGTTTTTGTTTTCAGAACAGCATTTCATGCTGTAAAAGTAATTTGACTGTCCTTTGCTGGTGGTTTCAATGGAGCTGAACCAGTAACCAATTTGCCAGCTATAAAGGGGAAGTAAACATTTAAAAAAGCCTTTGGTTTTCACTCTACGTGAATAATTAGTGGAATTGCTGTTGGAAAACATGTTAAATTCTGTGATATATCTCCAGTCAGTGTGATAAAGTACCCCTCAGGACAGTGAGATGTCTGCTCCTGGCTGGAGGGTGGAGCAACAGACTTTTTGTGTGTGTGTGTGTGGCAGGATTGTAGAGGTGCAAATCTCTTTTTTCCTTCGTGAGAGATCAACCCAGACAGAGCAGGAGGGTGATCATGGGGTGGCTGGGCAGAGCAAGCAGAGTGCACCACTTTGTACACAGTGGTGCTATTGATGTCACTGCAAACACAAGTTTTCATTTTGTTTAATAGTAAAGGTGAATTTATAGATTATAAAGAACCAACTGTTTAAGAATGCTTAATCAATTAATTTTACATTAGAGTTTAACAACTCAAAAGCTTGTTTTGACATCATAGTTAATAGTTACCTATATTGCAGCCTATTGATGGGCTTTAGCAACTATCAATACCAGACATTTGCTCCCTGGCTGTGCTTTCAGCTACAGGATTTAGCTTCGGGCTACAGGATGAGCACCATGCCCAAGTGAGCCAGCTTTCATCCAATATTAGTATCTTTCTTACAGGAGATCTTCATTAACTGTCTGCTCACTGCAAAGTACAGACAGAGGCTGCTGAATGTTTCTTTCTGCAATGGCCCTGTGAAGCAGGACAGGTTGGCTTTCTAGTTCAGTAATTCTGTTGCTTCCAGGCTTGGCTGAGCAAAAATGCTGCTCTCCTCATCCCTTTGTACCTCTACTATCATTAAGGACTTTCAAACCCTTGCACCACTGCTGACAAATCTGGCTGCCTTCACTTGTTTTATAGATTTCTCTCTTTCCTCAAGGTTTCTGGGTTTATTTAATTAAATGTCTTTCTTCGTTTGTTCTGCTTGATAATTAAGTCATTTTATTTTAACCATCTTTCTTCAAACAGAGAATTCCTATGCGTGAAGGACAGCTCCCAGAAGTGAGGAAAGGAAGATAGTGAGTGCTTTGGCTACATTGCCAGCAATGAAAAATACAGGTTTTGATTGACTTGCAGATACCCTTTAGGAGTCATCAACTAAGGAAAAACTGTTAAAACAGTGAAAAAAAACTCTACCCAGGCCTTCATTTCAACTAAAGTATTATTTATGTTAATTTACTAGAGGTAACTGACATTATTGTTATACCTTCACCTTTTTCAGAGAGAAAAACTACCCTTTCCAGAACACCCCAATTTTTCTCATCCTTCCATTTTGCTCAGCCCTTCCTTCTCCAAGAGATCTTTAGTCTGTGCCACCTTATGTCTGTGGAGCTGATATCCCCTCCCAGAGCTCAGTGGTCATGAACTTATCTGCCTTCATCTGAAAATGAAACTTTATCAACAAACTCCACACAATAAACAGACCTCAGTATCTGAATAGATATTATGGGTTGCCACTATCAGAATCCATCCTTCGTTAATGCAAAACTTTTCAATTTCTTGCTGGCTGAAGAGGGGTTAAAATAAGTCTGAGCAATAGTTAATATTCTCCTGCAGTCTCCAGGCCTACTGTGGGACTCCTCATTGGAATTCACCCTGCATCCATCACTAAATTTCCTAAGCAGGTGAAGCACAGTTGTTTCTGGCCTGCCTGTCTCTGGAGCTCTCATTGCAACAGCAGCCTGAGCTTTAAACGAAAAGAAAAACACCTGTGAGATCTTTTTCAGCCCAATACATTTTTACTAGAATTGATAAAACACACACAGTTTAATAGATGTTACTACAGTTTACACAGTTTAATTAGATGCTACTAATTCTCTGAAAAATATCTAGGTGGTAGTGGTGATAAAACTATTCACACCAAGCCCTTTTATAAAAGTTATAAAGCAAAGTTATAAAACTAAGCCCTTTTTGTGTTTAGCATTATTGGTGTAGCTGTGAATCACCTCCAAACAGGGGTCAGGAAAACCAGTACAGCTCCTGCAGGCAAAGATTTTAGCTGAATATGTGAAGGTTCTCTGTGGTTTATGGTTTTCTGGGACGTACTTGTATCAGTGTTATTTTTACAACACTGAATACACAGAAAATATGAGCAATAACAGGCATCACATTGGGGCTGTGAAAATTGACTTCAATCCATGCTTACCACAGATGACAAAGAGAATTTATGAAGAAGACCTCTGATTTATAGTGAACAATTCTATCCTTGGCAGAAGTGGAGAATTAATAATATCCAGAGAAACTGTACAGATTTAAACCCATGGTGACATAAATCAATGGACAGGGCTGCAGATCCAGAAGGGAAGAAGCAGGTCAGACAGCTTTAAACTAGCAACCACAGCTAAATCTAGCAGGGTCTGCAAATCAGAAGTTCATGACCTTTAGATCATCACCCTACAGGAATACCACCAACAGCTGGGATGTGGCAAGTGAGTCTGCATTCCTTTTCTCTTGCCATGGGCAGCCTGGCAAATTAGTCTACATTTGGGACTAAAGCTGTGACACCAGTCCATGATGGGGAAAAGAAGCAGGCTAGGAAGTAGTTCAAATATTCTCTTCTGCAAATCATAGTTTTTTAGAAGTTTTTTATTTAGTTCTTTACATTTTGCCTCCTTTCTTCCTCCACTTTTTACTTTTTCCATTCTTAAATTTGTTCCTTATTAACCATATACAAAATCTTGCCTTCATAAAAATTTTAATACCTCTTCATACAATTTGTAATATTTTTTTCAACCCTGAAGATGGCAAGTTCATATGCCATGCTTTGTTGTGCTTTATGATGCCAAGCTGATTTGATGAATCTCTGCACCACAGAGTAAAACTGAAACCAAACCAGACTACGCTCAGGAAATTACACCTGGTGGAAAGATCGTTGTTTGGTGGGAGTTTAGTAAATTAGTGTCATGGTCTGTGCTTTTCCTGCAAAGCAGGTTAGTTACCAGGATCCCTAGTGACACAGCAGGGATGTGTTTGTTTTGGGTGCTGTTAACTGGGCAGCAGGGGCCAGTCCTGCCCTGCTGAGCTCCAGCACAGGGTGGGACCACAGGACACCCCTCAGGTGGTGCTGCTGTGCTGGATGCTCCCAACTGAGAGGTTTGGCTGCATGAGGAGCTGGGGGAAGGTGGTCAGAATTCCCAGCTGGGCTCAGCATTCTGGACACCTCGTGGATGGTTCATCACCCACTGAGGCCTGGCCCCTCAGACTGGAGGAGCATGGTCTCCTGGTCCCTGCTTCAGCAAGTTGCAGAGCATGTTCAGACACCATCAGAAGGGGTGTTCTGTGGTGGCCATCAGTCACCTGCCCAGTGGCAGAAAGTGGGAGGATGCAAGGGACAGGGAAGAAGATGTCTGCAGCCTTTTTACTGTTCCTGGTAAATTTTGTGATGCATCACACCTATCCTCACTCCAGTGAAGCTCCTCCACCCTAGCAAGGCTGGGAAAACCTCAAAAAGCTGCATTCAATGGAGATTGGAAAAAACTTTTCAATTTTTTTTTAAGAAGAATGCTCATTGCCATAGGCCAGCTTGTGGTAGAAGATGGTGGCAGTATTTCTGGATGATCAACATGGCTTCTTGCACATTCTTGATGAGCAGAAAGCCCAAGTCTATAATGTAAGAACTACTTTAAATTCACAAAGTCAAATTATTTTGTGTTTGTGTTTGGAGAGGCAGAGCACGAAGTACTTTATTTCAACAGGGAAGCTAAGTTTACATTCTGGTATTTCAATGATAAAAATATTTTATTATAAAATATGATTAAATTTTTACTTATGAAGCTCTTCCTTCACCATCTCTTTTACCTCTTTTGTAATTCAAGCTCTCAGCTCATACTCCTCTGGGAAATGTTGTATGGTTGGGTTTTTTTAAAACAGGGAAAACTCTTTAAAAACCATTCTGACTCCACTTCTTTGACTCTTACCTGTAACTGATACAAAGAGAGGTATAATTAGACATTAAAAAATCAACACATTAAGCTTCTTAATTAATTATGATTTGCCTATTGATTTAATGTCCTCGTAAATAATTCAGCAGGAGATGTGATTGCCTTCTCCAGACATAATTGCATTGTCTATCCTATAGAGGCTTTCCAAGGAGTTCTGTAAACTGAAGGCACTTATTAATTGTAATAACAACCAATGCACAAAGCAGGCATTTGCATTGTTCTTTCTTGCTCATAACTTCCCAATCTGCAGGCAATTAAAAAAATCCCTTAAACTGTCTATAAAGCACCTCAGGCTTTTCTTAAAAAAAACCCTATCTATAAATGTCCTAAAAATCAGATATGTAGACTTACGTATCATTTCCCATGACAAACACCTTTTGTATCTCACAATTTTAGGTGTAGTATCTTGGAGCCAATGTCTTCATAATTCAGGGTATAGGTTAAATAAGGCAGATCACAGCTACCACAGCTATCTAAAAGCATTACTACTGAAATTCAGGCTATTTCCCAATGCCTTAGGAAATAAACAGACCTGATTATCCCCATTCAGAGGACAGCAATATTCCCTGGGAGCATACACACAGCATCCATCAACGAAGACTACTAATTTTCAGGGCACGTATTTCTGCTACCTGATATTGCACAGAGTTTTGCAATGAGTGATTAACTTTAAATAGCTTGATAATCAAGAGCAGATTAGGAGGGAGTGGGTTTGTGGTGTTGGATCAGGTGGCCTCTCAGCCCTTTTCCTAGTAATAGGTGGCCCAATGGTTTTCTCTTGTGACCATGCTGTGCTCACAGAAGGGTGGGTGAAGGAGCAGGGTAAGGAGGCAGCACCCGAGGAGGTGTGGGGGAGCTGTCCCCACCTCTTATGGCTTCTCATTTGGTGTTCTCCATGACTCCATGTTCTCCATGTCCCCATGCTGGGCTGCAGAAGCTGTACATCTATCATGGCTCACATAAATGGGGGCTCTTCTGCCAAGCTGCCAAGAAACTCATCCCCTCACCTGTTCAGAGCTGAGTTTGGTTTGCTCCCAAAGACCAGCAGTTGTCAGGTATGTGCCCCAGCAGGACCTGGGACCATCCAGGATCTGACAACAAAGCCATTCAGTGGGAAGCTCTGTGCCAACCCTGTTGCCACATGGCAATTCACATACAGTTGGGTTGTTTTCACTACCTAGCAGGGAGTTCATTTGCTTTAATCCAGCTCTTTTGCTGTCTTTGGTGGGCCCTGGAACACCTCCCAAGGAATGGAAGTCCCGCCTTTGCCCTCCTGAATTAGGTGGTGCAGGCAAACTCAGGTTATTGCTTTCTCACAAACAAGCCTGCATCTCCAAGTGCACAATGGTAGCCCATGGCATTGATCTAGGGGAGTGAAAGGGCTACAGTATTACCTGTTACCATTATCTGTTCCCTCTATTAGGCCTTTTGTGTCTCTTTTCTTCTCGTAAGAATACATAGTTTAAAGATGAGAAACTTTTGAAAATTTCTCATTCAAATTCTTTATATTTCACCTTTCTCCCTCCTCATTTCCAACAATGTGTAGGTTTGCTGAACCATTTGCTTCTTCCAGCTGATCCTTTCTGCATCCACAGTGCTAACTAAGCAGGAAAATCCTCCTCCTCACATCCTCCTCCTCTTTCTTTGTAGTGTTCAGAAACCACAGCCGTGGGCAGGACTCATTGCACTGAGGTTCATGGGCATTTTCTGTGGTCTGAGTTATTTCTGAAACTAGTTATCTTATCAGCTCTTTTTGACAGCATTTGTTGAGTGCGTGCTGAAAGAAAACAAAGGGCAAAAGCTTTGAACCTTTAGAGATAATCAAATTGGGGTTCAAGCCCAGGTAACTCCCCTACTGCAGATAGAACCTCCCTACCATTCCCCTGCACTTTGGAACAGCTTTTCCTCTGGCATCTGCCTTCTCTCAAATTGCTGTGCAAGACGTGCAAATGTTATTTTTCTTTCTGCTGTCAGCTCTTTTCTCCACATCATCTACTACTTCAAATAATGCTTTGAAAAAGGAACTGTGATGTCTGCTTTCAGATGAAAAATGACAATCCCTGGGTAACTTGTTCAAGCACATTGATGGAGAAGCTGTAATTTCAGGATGGCATCTTTCCCTCTATAGTCATGAGATTTATTGCAGATGAATGGAACAACTTAGTAGTAATTTCTTACTCACAAGTTTCAACAGATACACAAGGAAATGCCCTGATAGTCCATTAAGGATCCACGTTAGACATTAATTTGTGCAAGTGCTTTCACAGCAGTGTAACTGCCTTCATCCTAGCATGAAAAGATACCTTCATGAGCGTATTTTCTAGGAAATCTCAGAGGGCTACTCTATTTGGTTTTGGTTTTGTAAGATCTGATAGTTTCTCTTCTTTAAGGTAAACTAATATGTTTGAAGCAATTTTTTTAAGGCCCTGTGTATTTATATGCCTTTGGATATGACTATAGGCAGCCCTGTGCAGAGGAAAGAATGCCATTCCTGCTGTCTTCCTGCAGTGAGGCACTCAGGGGAAACCAGAGAACTGGAAATTATGCCCAGAGGTATAATGGTGCCAGGAGACTGTTGTGAGCCCAAAAGGGCTGTTGCACATCACATCCAACCAGCAGCACATGTGGTGGCATCTTTCAATTTAGCCCTGTGGATTTCCCTAACTTTTCGCCTGGCTCTAAGTGCTTTAAAATATATTGAAAGAAGTTTTAGACAAAAAAATATTTGCCCAAAGAGTATGCAGGGGTTTTGCTGTTTAGAGGTATAAATTTCCTCTTAAGAGGCCATGATCAGCCAGTTGATTTTGCTGAAGAGCTGATTGTCATAAAGCTCCATGGCACACAGGACACAATGAAAGTGCTGGCAGCCCTTGAGCATGGTGCCATTTATGCCAGAGTTACGATAAATGCTCTGAAAAACACTTCCAGTTATTTTAATTTACTTTTTCTCTGCATCCCTGAACTCTGATCACTTGCAAATTGAAGTGCTCTTAAAAACTTTAAGTACTCCATTAATTTTAAATTGCTCTAAACTCTGCAAGCCCAGAAACCCAAAGCACTCTTGAAATTCTGTAGTGCTGCAATTACTTTGAATCGCTCCAAAAATGTGGGTTCAAAATCCATTTTGTATGTTTATTTTTTTATGTTCATATTTTCCCTTGCAGTGCAACAAACACAGCAGAGACATAAATTCTTCAGTCCACTAGGAAAGAAACTCACATCATTCTAAGAACAATTCTTCATCCAAATTATTAAAATAAAAAAGGAGCAACTTTTTAGAAAACTTAATAATTTATTAATTTATTAAGAAAACTTAATAAATGCACAAGGATTGCCAGAAAATGTGTGTCTTTGCACGCTTCTATCCACACTAAGACTTAGATGCAGGCATCTAAAGCAGAAATTAGTTTGAAATGAGCACCCCTCAAGACACTGATCAGTGCACTGAGCTGGCTGCTGGTCTGGCTGGGAACTCTATATGTTTCTTATTACATATGTAGCAGACAGCCCCTCTGTGGGAGCTGGACTCCATCCGAGACTCCCCACTGTGCATTTCGGGCTCCTGGGCTGGTCTGACAATGAAGAGCCTGGTTCTCTCCTCTGTCCCTGAGGAATTTTGTGCTCCCCCATAAACTCCTGCTTCCTTAGGGAACTCCTGCAAGGGTGATGTTCAGGAGAAGCCTGCAGGTAAGCTGCTTTCAGCTAATATCTCATCAAGAGGAATTAGCCTTTTGGCAAGGCGTGGGAGGAGCAGCACAGTGCTGCCTCCACTGAGGACAGATCACTGTGATCTTCAGCTGCTGGAGGAGAGTTGGGGATGACTAATATGTAGTAAAGCAGCACAACAGGTTTGGCCCCCTGGTAAAGCCTTTGATTTCAGTGGTGGCAACTGACAGATGAAACTAAGAAACGCTTCACCTGCTCAGATAATACTGTCTGAATAAATACAAACTTTAAAAAAACATTTTCTTGGAAATAGGATGTGAAATAATAGCTGTGCTGGAAAGCTTTTGGGGATCTCTGTTACATCATTTGTTTTACCTTTGTTCTCCCAGAATTTTTAAAGTAAAAAAGATAATTCAGTCACAAAATAAATAATTCAGCATCTTTAAAAAATAGAAATAAAACGTCTGATCATTTCTTTCAAGAAACTGTATCAAATTTATAGGTTTTCCTTCTTTCTAAAGTAACTGTTTCCATCACAAGTTTGTGGCCTCCCATATGGCTGAGCAATGCAACACTTTCATCTTCAGTCAAAATAACCATCATACTTTTGCAGCTCTTCCTGTCACAGGTAAGTCTGCTGCTTAGAAGGTCTCTACTTCTAGTCTCTGATCTCTTTGTTATGATCAGCTGGGGGCGGAGAATTAAAATTCTAAAGACCATTTTTCATCTCTCCGGGGAGATTTTCACTTTGGGAGCTCAGCATCCTCGGTTGCCTTTGGCACAGTCTTAACAACATGAATACATGAGCCTGTGTGTCCTGCAGTGTCCCCATGGCTGGCACCAGGCCAGGATGTGCCATCAGAACCCATTCCCTTTTCCTCCTCCATCCTCCCCCTGGCAGATGCACCAGCTTAGACCTGCTTTTGCTGATCACCATGTGTATATTCCAAGACAATGAGGGTGTCACCCCTGCATGGGTCTTGTCCCCTCACTGCCTGCCTCTGTGCTGGCACAGAGCATGAGAGCTGCTTGGAGGGAAATGTATCCTAAAACACTTTAGCCATCATCACCTACTAATAATCAAAAATTCTTCATTACTGTATGGAACTAAAAGAAAATGTGTGTGGTTTCATCATGTTTGGCTAAGCAGAACACCTGCCCCTGCATCAGGGACCTCTTCTTTTCCACCGCTCATTTTTTACCCCGCTATGGGTCAGTGGCCAGCCAGGTCTGGTGGGGTTTCATGTAGGTTTTTCCAGGTATCAGTAAAACTGCCTGCCTTGAGACCAGCAGTGATTTCTGTGGAGGTTCCACTTGAAACACACCCACATCAACTGGTCTTGGAGAGGTAATCGTTTAGCTCATATTTTATTCACTTTGTGTGCTGTGTTGATTTTGTGCTGAACTGGCTTCTTGAACATTACATTGTGGAATACCAAGACAAATATTTTACAGAAGCTTAAATCAACACTATTCCCTTTATTAAGCAAAATTGTAATCTCATTATAAAAAAATCTAGTCAGTTTTAGAAGATCTATTCCTGTTGATGGGCATTAATGATATTATCCCTTCCTATTTTTTAATTTCTGCAGTTGTTTCCTCATTGTCTGAGATCCATTATCTCCACAGGATCAGAACTCAGCAGGCATCCAAACCCTTCAACTTTCCCTTAAACAGCATCTTTTCTTCTCCTGTCGTAATTCTGCCAGTACTCCAAAATCACTTGGTGCAAAACCAGCATTAGCAGGCCAGAAAAAAAGTAAGTTCTCCTTAAAACACTTCTTCGCAAATTATTTACTCTTCTCATTCGAAGATGCTGAGCTATTGTAACTCTTGCTTCCTATCCCCTGAACTGTTATGCAAATTGTTGTATCATCATCTGGTGGGAATGCCTCATTTGTGGTTGTTTGTCTCCTAGATTCAGAGCAGGAGTATTTGTTCATTAAAAATATTTACCTTTCTGCATAATTGTTGTCACTTCTGTAATTTCAATATGGTAATAGTCCAAAGACATCATTTGGTTTATCTTCATCCTTAATATATTTGAAAGACTTCCTTACTGCTCTTCTCTCTGTAACTGTAGCCTGCTTCCTGTATTCTTTTCCTTTGCTTATCTAATTTTTCCAGTTTCTAATATCCAAATTCCAGTAATTGCAACATTCCCTTTTTCTGATTGTTTTCCATTTGGATGCAAACATTGCTCTTTTCATTGTTTCCCTGAGACATTCCATTTCAGTAACCATCTCAGGTATTCTTTGCCAGCAGAGGGACCAGGGCTCTCCAAGGCTTTGCCTGCAGTGGTCTACAAATGTATCTGTGTGTCTTCTGAGTTCTGTTTCAAAGTTTGCCTTGGTGTATAATAGTTTTGCACTGGGAATCTGACTTTTTCAAAGTACCAAATGGATGTGTGACTGATTTTTTTTCCCCCACTTTCCATGCCTAATGATCAGCTGTTTATCTTGGGCCCCTGGAGGAATGGCTATGACTCTGTTCTGCAGTTAATTCCTCTCTACTGAGAGCAAATATTATCTTGTTGGATGCCACTTGTTTTTGCACTAGCTGAAATAAACTCTAGAGCTTTGGAGTGTCAATAGGTGCACAGAAATACCTGAGTTCAGGCAGTCCTCCCCAGGTAGTTCCTCACTTCCATCAGAGGAGTACCCTGAGCTGCATTGCACACCATTTGCTGGGCTGGGAGAATAAATGCACTCACATGAGCAGCAGCAGCTTATTCCTCAAAAGAGGATGTCTTCAAACTGCAAACATTTTCCCATTGCTGGGATAATTGGTTTGGGGATTTCTGATTTTGACTTCTCTACATGGGGTTAATTTATCAGTTGATGAGCATTTTCTGCTGGACGGGGAGCACATTTCCTTCATTATTTCTGTTTCTGCCTTCAGGTAGCAGACCTAGATAATCAGAGGCCATCCTGTGGCCATCTTTAAATATATGAGTCTAGCCCAGCTTCTGCAGTCAGAGCCATGTGATATTCCCAGTAGCAGAATTTTTAAAGAGGAAAAAGTGTTGACAGGAAAATCTTGATGGAAGTGATGATGGTGTGTTGTTTTCCTTCAGGAAGTGTTTACCTCCATGGTGACTCTACCAAGAAATTGGTGAGATGAGTGAGGAAAGCTGGCAGGACATAGAGTGTGTTGGGTGGCTATTCTGAGGCTGCTGCCTTTCCCAGGTCACCTGGGTTGCAGGTGTGGGACAGGGTGTGTGCAAGGGCTGGCATCTATGGTCCTCAACATCTCCTGTCTGGGATGGAACCTCTCTCACTTCTCAGCCAGACTCTGGAGACTGGTACTAATCACACAGTGCCAGAATTGAGGAAACTCTCTTTTTAACCACTTTTTCAACTACAGGCACTCCATTTTTTCTGTGCATTTCTCAAACAAAGAGCTCCCAGTGCAAAATTCAGCTCATCTGGATAGCATGTGAATTGGACATGCACTCTTGTGGGGACTTCAGCAGAAATCATAGGCTGGCAAGCCATGGAGGCAGCACCCTGCTCCCTGATGAAAATATCTTTCTTTGCATTTTGTTTAGATCATTTAAAACCAATTGTATCAGTTTCCTTCACATCACACACTCTGAATCTTAAAAAACAGCACACTGGGTTGTGAACAAATGGAGAATAGCATGTTATAATTCTGAGACATTTTAGTCCTCCAGCATAAGACTACCCACTTGGATAACTGCTTGTTCCACAGGGGAGCCAAATAATTACTTCTCCACTTATTTATGTCACAAGATTGTAATTATTTTCTGGTAATACTCTTGTGTGCAGCTTTGTATAAACACAAAATAGAAAAGTAGCCCCTGTACTAGGAATTTACAGTCCAAATAACACAGAAATTAGTGCCACTTAAACAAACATAGGATCTTCATGATGGGCTTAATTTACACAGTTAGCCATCAGATCAGGTTGCTATCAGATAAAATACAACTAAGTCACAAGATTCAACTCCGACTGCTCACATAAAAATATTGTAGAAAGCCACTTATTCATTTAGGAAAAAAAACAACTCAAAACTAGAATCTGGGTTAAGTTTAATTTAAATTTTAAAAAAATCTATTAGAGCAAAGCCTTGCTAGCATCTTCCTCATCTTGTACACCAGTCCACACATTTCCCAACCATCGAGCTTCTCAGGAATTCTGCTTTTCTCTTTTTACTCCAAAATCTTTCATATGGCACCCCATGGTTTGCACTCAGCAGTTTTGAGCATACCCTCTGCAGTGACCCATTACCAAGTGACAGGATGCTCACAGTATTCAGGGAGCAGGGAAAAACCAAATTTCCAAAGCACATGGCACTCTGTGTGTCTGCAGCAAAGGTTCTTCCCAACAGGCTCTTATAGGAAGGCATTTGTTGGACATTTGCATTCTTTAGATGATACCAGGATCCAAAATCTCCTTTTCTACAGAGAGCAAGTAACTGAACAGCATCTCCAGAGTACCATTCACAATAATGACCTCTACATGCACAGGAAAATTGATTAAATGCACACTTACTTCCCTGCAGTTTCAGCAAGGCCAGCAGGTCAATCACATTAATATCAGATACTCTGTTTTATTGGAGAATTCTTGTGGAAATAAATGTCAGCATGGCAGCAGTCCAAAAATTTAAGGATTCATTGGTGAAGTCAAACATAAGCGGATCTTACCTTGCAGTTTGACAAAGTTTCTTCAATTGATATTTCTCCCTAGATACCTCAAGCTATGGATGCAATACAGGACATGCTCTATAGTTGGGAGAAACGTTAGGATAAATTATCTTAGAACAACACCTAAGCAAGTGAAATTCAGCTCTTTAGGTGCATTACATCTCCCCTGACCTTTGTCACATGGTCTCCTTTCAGGGCTGAGGAGACAAATCCAGACTGCTAAGATGGGAACTATCAGACACATTGAAGGTACCTGCCATAAAAGGGGACTGACCATAGCCTGAAAAAGCCCATTATGCTGCCATCTCTGCAAAAGATCGTTCTTGTTTGTAAGGAACCTGCAGTTTCAGTGATAGATGGCTTCAAGGGTGCTTTCAGGAGATCTCACAGGAATGACACGGCCCACCAGCCCCTTCACTCCTTCTCTTTTTGCTAACTCCTGTCTCCTGCTTCCTCCACCCCTTCCCTGTCCTGAAACAGCCCATATTCCATGATGGGTGTCACTGCAACTCTACCACAGTGGCCACGTGGGCTGGAGACCTGGAAGCAGCAGAGCTTGAGATCTTTTGCTCTGCTTTATTGCCCCAAAGCAGCCTACAGCCTTGCCTCCCTTACTGCCTGCAAATCCCCAGACCCCCAGATTTTAAAGTTTGCAGTGCAGTATGTTAACAACACACCACACATTCAGTTGCATAACTTCAAATATCAGAGTGTTATAGAACAAGGTGGAAATTAAAGGGAAAGAAAAGGTCAATGTTTCAGCAGTCCTGTCCCCTTCTGCCCCACCATCACACAGGCACTGGGACACTGAGTCTGTGCAACCCATTAAAAAAATCAAGCATCTGCTGAAGCCAGTGAAATGACCAAAGCACCATGCTACAACCAGAGGAGTGTTTGTATGACTGGCAACCACTCAGTAAATTCATGTTTTATTTACTTATATTCATCGTTGTCAGATTAAATTGGATTTCAAAATGTTTGGAAAATATTGGACAAATGCCCTTTATCATTAAGGGAAGATTCATTATCTGTGTGGCATTATTAAGCTTGTATGTTATGCCCTTTTTAGTACCATTTTTTCCTAAGTTAATTACCCAAAGCTTTTCAGCACCAAGAGCACTAATGAAATCTCTAACGGGCTGCAATCTAGCAATTTTTTGTTAAAATTGAAAAGGTTTGGATTTATTCTTAAAGAAAAAAATGAAGAGTAATGGCACATCTTTGAAGAATATATATTGTATTTGCATTTTCAGAGATTGGCTCATACCTTGATTATCATGTTCCTTGCTTACTCTTAGAGATGAGGTGAATGTGTCTGTTCAAAGAGATTTGCTGAATTCCCTGTGGTACCTGTAAATGACAGGCAGCCGCAACTGTGCTTTTTTTGTGCCTTTGGGTCTCAGAAATGTTTGTGGTCTCAGCTGTTTTCATGACCAGCCAAGTGCCACAGTGCCATTTCAAACATTGTCCTGTGTCCAGTCCTGTGCATCTGAGCTGCATGTGGGGGGGTTTACGGCCAAACAGAGAACATTTGAAAAAACCTTCCCTCAAAAACACCCTCCATGTGGCAGTGGTTCTGAGATGGGTTTCCCCGGAAGCCTGCCACTCCCTGCCCTCCCTAGTGCAGAGACAATGCTCTGTTGATGGGACCAGGAGCAGCAGCTCCTCAGCCAGGAACTACCATGGGAAATTAGGCAGTAAGAGACAATCCAATTATAGATGCTGTGACATATGCCCTCAGAGGGCTTCATCAGCTGCAGCAGTATTTACCTAGTCCTTCACTTTGTGTTTCAGAGGGCAAAAGGGCAGCAAACATTAAGGAAAGTGGCCCTCTGAGAGATTTCTCTCTCTGTCTCATCTAAAACTGTAACACTTTTGACAGATGAAGGACAGTAAAAAGGTAAGAAATAAACATGACACCTTAATTGGTTTGGATAATTTTAGACAGAGAAACATGCTATTTAATATGTAGAAAATATTATAGGAACAAAAGGCATCTTTTCACTACTGTAGAGCGTTGCATAAAACAGTACATGGAAGTCAGTCAATAATTTGATTCACAACTCTGAGCTTGGCATTTTGGGTACTTCAGTATAATTTATTGCCTCTTAAGAAGTGGCTTGACCAGACTCCGCACAAGTCACTGCAGGAGAAGGATATGATGCTGTCATCTAGCAGAAAATGGTACAATGAAATGGGAGCCAAAGGCCAAAAAGAGAGCACAAGAAGTTTAATAAAGACAATATTCAGCTAGCCATGTAGATACACCAGCTTCCTCCACTCTGCCGGGTTTTTCAAAAGGACTGGGGCTCCTGAACTAAGGCACTGCTGAAGTGCAGGCATGTTCAATCAGGAATTACTGGGTGAGACACTGTTTTGGAGGCTGCAGTCAGCCTCAAAAATCCATTCTCATATCTTGTGGGTGAAAAATGACTCGATTGTGTCCTTTGATTTCAGCTTGGGTAGTGTCACTGCAGGGCAGAGCAGGTTGAGCATCTTCCTCCCTCTCTGCAGGGAGACGTCCCTGGATTTCTGACCCCACAGGAGTATGTTCAAGCTTCTGTATAGTGGTGGAGGAGAGTCTGGGGTTTTTCCTTACTGTCTGTGGCCTCAGACACTTTTGTGCACTGACAGGACCTCATTGAAGGCAGTGGAATCCTCCAAAGAAAAGGCACAGCACAAAGCCTGCTCAGGAACAGCTTGTCTGGGAGATACAACTGCTGGTTCCTGTGATGACTGGGGAGCCAGCAGGCAGGTTTTTGTAGTTATAGTTATCCCCAGTGAAGAGTTCTTTACCTCCCACTGCACTTCAAGCTACAGGGTTTAACTGATATTAGCCCCTTTACAGCTGTTGGAAATCTAGTGAGCAGTGTTGCTTTTCTTCTCCCCTCTGCCACTGCTTGCCTCCCTGAGGGGAATATTTTGGCTGTCTTCCCATCTGAAGATGTGTTTGGAAATTTGGATGAGTTCAGGGAGCAAATTGTCTCTTTCACTCTCATTGCAAACACCACTAGAGTTATTCGGCTTCATAGTTATTTCCATCTCCAGGTAATCATTGTAGAACACCAACCTGCCCTCAGCAGTGATTCTAAAAGTCCTGTGGCTGGTCTTCCACAGCACAAGCTGGTGCTCATGGTTTTCACACAGTGTTTTTGCTAGCAATGATTGCACAAGTATTCACAGAGGTTTGCTGTCCCTCCACATGTTGCCTGGGCACCGAGCAGAGGCTGTCACACCTGTAGCAGACATGGCACAGGCAGCACAGTGCATGACCAGCACAGCACACCTACAACATGTGGGGTGTATGACAAGGTGTATATGCAGCACCAGGCATGTACACCTCAGTGTACACACACCAGTGTGCAGGTACACACAGTGCAGCCAGCACAGTGCACATGCCATCCTGGTACACATAAATCATGGTGCATGTTCAGCATGGTGCACAGACAGCACCAAGCATGGACAGCATGGTGTGTGCACAGCACAATGCCCAACATCACAAACCTGTATCAGTCCCAATCAGATCCCTCTAGAGCTTGGTTGGAAGTCACCTGAGGAGCTCCAGAGGACCTGAACTCCCCAGTAGATTCAGTCCTGCTGACTCTGACAGAGTCAGGCTGCCCCATGCATCCTCTCCAACTCTGTCCCAGCCCATCCAAGGACCACATTACCTTGTTCATCCTTACTCTGCCATCTCACCATAGTGTCATGAGGCTGACTGGAGCTGTTTTCTTTGATCCAAAAAGTTGCTAGAGAGGCACACAGACTTGGTCCCTCTGCTCTACAGACAGTAAAATGGCTTACAGTAAATCAGCCTGCTAGAGATTATACCAGCAAGGCAAATAAAGCAACAAGTATCCAGAGTTTCAGTACTGTACTTCAAAATTTCCTGTTTAGAAGGAGACTCTGTTTTGATCATGCAATCCTGGCCAGATAAATAAAGCCTGGGTCTGCAACACTGCAAGTTTAGGACTTCTCCTAAAGGCATGTGATTGATTGATTGATTGATTGATTCAAACAGGATAAAGAGGGTCTAGGCAGAGAAGCTCACACCAAGGCTGATGGGGAGCTGGTGGGTGTCCTGGAAACTCAGCATCTGTGTGGCTGTAAGCTGGGATGACCTTGTACCCAGAGCACATGCAGCCCTCAAGGCAATGCCAGATGAGGAGATCTGCATTTGACCTGGGAGAGCAGAGCAGCTTCTGTTCCATACCAGGGCTTTGCTGGTATCACAGAACAGCTGCTGCAAACCACCTGCTGAAACAGAGTTTTTCTGCAGGACAAGCCATGCTCTGGCTGAAGGTGGTGGTGGAAGCAGCTTGGCAAGTTTGCAATCTGAAAAATTGCATCTTCTGACACTGACTACCTGTTGCAGGATGATTTGCTGTTCAACAGGATCTTTTCTGTTCTGTGCAATATCTCAGCAAGCAATGTTCATTTCAGCGCACTGCTCAAGACCAAGGCAGTAAAATGTTCCTGTGAATCACAGAAACCATGATACAGGAGAAATATTTTTAATAAGTGACCTGACCATTTTTATAATTTATAAAAGCAATAGTGTCCTAGGATCATTACGAAGAACATAATATTTTTTAATAATAGGTACTAAAGCAGTTCTGTAGCAATTTTATTGTCATTATTAGCTACTTAACCACCACTTACATTTAACCACCACTTACATTTAGAGACATTAATTTGTTTGTGTGTATGTATTTATACAGTGCTTCATATCACTCCAGGATCAAGTTTCTTACAGAAGGAGAAAAATTTGCATCTAAGATACTGCTAGCCACAAAAATACTTGGGGAGTAAGGGGAAATACAAATGCTGCACAGATGCTTGGAAGGGATCCAAACCAATGCTTTTAAAACCTACATCAAACCTTCCTCTTCTGTTGCTGCTGCTGTGTGGTATCATGTACAGAGATGTCAAATTACTTAGAAGGCTGAAATCTGTGCAACTCAGCACCCTTTCCATCAGTAAATTGGAGAATCAAAGGGGAATTAAACTATTAGAAGAGGTATTCATGGTGTAAAGAGGCATTAATATGATTTTAAGGGACAAATTCAACCTGCAGTTACTTTACCAGCTTGTAAAATGTGCAGTGTGAGCACAGCCCCAGACCTCTCACTGCTGAGGAAAATCACTTTCTCTGTGCAAACTTCAGGAGCTTTATCAATCTGTAAGTTTACCAGGGCTGTATTTGAGCTGTATTTTTTTCTCCACAAGACTGGGCCAGTTGTGTCTCATTTGGGTGAAAATATCCCCAGTCAGGGCAGGTGGCTGCAGCAGGGGATTTTATAAGACAGAGCTTTGTGGTTTGCCTTGCTTGAGAAGGCAGAACCTGTAGTGGGAAGGGTGAGGTTGGCAGCAGAGCTGTGTCTGGGGTATCAGTCGGACCCCTGAATCAGCCTCTCATCCAAGCTGGCTGCTTATAGCAGAAGAGGAAAAAGTCAAGCATTGCTCTTCACTGACTTTGCAAAATCACCCCAAGTCTCCTGAGTGCAGCAGCCTCCACGATGAAACCACAAGTACAGGCCTCTTCGGGTTTATATTGTAGTGCTCTGGTGCTGTGCTTCTAACTCATCTACAATAATGTGTGTGTAGTGGAGACATTGCAGTAGCAGGGGACTCCAAGCAAAAGGCATGGAACTGAGTTTCTTTATTTTTATTTGTTGTATACAGATAAAATATTTTGTGTTCTTTTTCTTTTTCTTTTTCTTTTTTTTTTTTTTTCCCAAAATTGGTGATGGATTGGTTTAAAGCAGCTTTGAACCTCTCTGAGTTTGTGGGAGCCTAAAACTTTCCCAGGGGAACTCATCAAGAATTTCCAAGGGAACCTGCCAGTGGCATTGTCCATGCAAATAATTTTAAAATGATCCATTGGAGTGGCCAAAGAAATTTCTTGGACCGAAGTCAACCAAATCCAGCAATTCCTGAACAGCTCAGGCAGGGACACAAGTTCTCTTCCCAATGGGTCTTTGAGCGTCAAGATGATCACCATCATTTCCAAAATAATCATAGGAAAAACAGCCCCTTTTGAGGTCTGTGAGTTTTCAGTTGGAGTAAATTCCCCAGTCCCTACCTCTGAAAACTCACTTGCTCCTGCCAGCCCTGGCCAAGCTTCCAGATGGGACATGCAATGGGCTGGATGACATTTCATCCTATCTGGATGTCAGCAGCAAAGTCCTCATGAACGGCATCAAGTCAACTTACCAAGTCTGAGGCAGTCCTTTGCTGAATCAATAGCAGAGAACTTTCTAAGCATTGTGAGCCATAGCCGTGCTACTGGTGAGGACACTTGGCCACACCCGAGCAGCGTCACCAACGAACAGCCGGCTGGTATTTGTGTCAAATTGTTGATATGTAAGCAGGGAGCATACTGTGCATTTAAATCGCTTTCACACTAAATATGGAACAGAAATCATTAAATATTTATTCTGTGCCTAAAATACAGCTCAAGCGTCCTACTTACTGATATTACATATTAATTCACATAGATTTTGCAGTACTGATAATGCGTTTATTTTAAAATGGTGACTCTGAGGCATTTGTCATGATTGGGCTGTTTAATAAAAAGAGAGATTCATGGCCCCAGAGGAAGCCCATCTCGTCATTTCTGTAAACCACTTGAAGTGGCTCATGTGAAAAGAAATTCAAGGGTTTGTAATTACCAAGAAAAAAGCACTAGCTGTAAGTTTTCAGTGATGTGTTGAAGACCAGTAAAATCAGCTCTTCCAGAACAAAGATACTTCAAAGCCTAGTAGAAATTTGGAGTTATTTCCTTAGCAGCGGGAGTACTGTACATTTAGAGAAGCAACCATGCAGCTAAAGTATAATTGCTACAGATCAATTGCTCTGTTCTCTGGGTACTTTCCTGAAAGATGAGGAGTTGGTTGAAAAATTACCACAAAAAATTTAAAAATAAGTAAATGGATGCACCTTGAGTTGCAGTGACCCCAGGGATGGCAATCCGGCACTGACTGGCAGCAGTAGTCCAGCCCAGGTTTTGTAGGAGCCTTGTGCATGCTGGAATAGATCAGCTGCAATTATTTCCAGGCTCTGGGCAAGCAGAATAGGGTGCATTTGATAAATTGCCCATGGTTCTCCCATCTGCAATAAGACTCAGTCATTTTTAATTATAGACGCCTCGAAAGCTGGGAGCTGGTGCTGATTGGGCAGCAAAATATTGCTACAATCCTCTCAATAGGGTTTGGAAAAGAATTTCAGTGCTGAACCTGACACGGATGTGAAGCTGCCAGTCTGGCCAGAAAGTGCAGATAAACAGCTCACTTGTGAATTTTGCTGAGTAGCTGCAGACATAGAGAGAGTCTGGTCTCTTTCAAGGCCTGCTGGGTCAGGCTAATTTGTTGTTATTTATTTTCACACCTGGTATAATAAACCCTAGGAGGAGGCTGAAAGGACTGGAACCAGTGTCAGGACCAAGTGCATCCTCGATGGCAAGCAGGAACTGCCCAGGCCCACAGAGGGGAGCAAGGGGCATAGGGCATGTAGTGTGTTTCCTATCACAATTAAATTTCCCCATCTCCTGCTTTGTGTTATCCAAGAAGGCGATTCAACCTCTCCCGCTCTGTCCCTGCCCCAAAACGCCTCTTATAGTACATTCCCCCTTCTCTCCCTGCAGTATTTGGTCATGCAGTGCCTCTGAGCAGTAATAGGTGCCTGGAAGAAACACATCAGGTAGATCATGATGAGGATCAGCCTCCAGGCACAGGAGGCACCAAAGCCAATGTGCCGCTGTCTCCTTCCCAAAGAAGGACTGCGGGAGGCAGAGGCTTGAGAGGCAGCAACATTGCCTGTGGAGGCCAGGGCTGCTTCAAACGCAGCCAACAGCACCCCCCACACAGCTGCAGCTGTGACATATCTAAATCCAGTTACAGGGTGGAATAAGCACTCCTACCTCAGCACACAGGGCTATTTCTGACTCCAGAACCTGCATGCTGTGGGAGGTCTCATTTTCCTGCAGATGCTAATCAGGTCTGGAGAGCAGAACCCAGCACTCGCAAAGGAGGGAGAAGAGAGAGAAAATGATGGCTCAACAGATTTTTTCAAGGGACTGAAAAGCCTTTCCAAAGCACCTTCAAATACACTATCCAGAAATAGATTAGGAGGTCATCTTGTTGCAAACTGCAGTTTTCCAGCAGTGCAGGTAGAGAGGGGAACTGCCTCTCTTCAATGCTCACCAGTCCCCACTGGATAGCTACCACTGCACAGGACACAGACAACTATTCCCACTGTGAGAGACTGACCCTCAGCTGGCTGGAAGTTTCCCTTTCAGGTGGAAGTTTGCTGAAGAAAGGGAACTTGCTTATCCTTGATACTTCTGTTCTGTAAATGTCTCCTCTGGGCAAGGAGCAGGCTGAGCACTGATAAGAGAAATGCTGAATTAAAGCAGTCACACCCCAGCTCTTGCACCATCTGCAGCTGCAGTGGCTCAGTGCCCCACGGTGCCTCCCTTCCCCATCCCACACTTCCCTGATGTCAAGGATTAAGGCCAGCAGCTCTGGCTGGCCCCTGCTTTGCTCCTGCCACAGCCCTGGTGCAGCCAGGATCCCAAAGTAAATATTAGCTGAGTGTGCGTGAACAGGTGAAAAGAGCACCAGTTTAAGCCATTCTGTTTGGGAGACACAGAAATCTATATAACTCTGTTACCAAGAAACAAGGATTGCTTCCTCTGCTATTTTAGGAAACAGTGAAATAAATGGAGCCTAGGACACACCAGGATTTCTATTTCCACTCTGTAAATGAGTGTTATTACCAAGAGGCAGTATTTTCCAGCAGCACCCTGTAGCCAGACTCTATTCATGCCTAAATCAAAGGATGTGCTGGTCAAACCTGCCCACTCACACACTCCCATTATCCAGTTCATTAAAGTGCCCTGTTGCAAGGTGCAAACTGTCTAGCCCCTCACAGCATGTGCCCAAGGACATGGCAGCAAGTCCTCATGAGAAGGTACAATTTATTTGGCACTACCTGTTGCACAGCCTAAGACAGGCTGGCCCTCAGCAGCTCCTCTGCTTCCTCCTTCAGTTGTTGCTGAAATTTCTCATCTTTGAGAGCTGTAAGATATTTTTAAGTAGTCTTTGCCACCTACTTTTCCTATTTTTTCCCTTTCATTTTCACCTGATACTGTGCAGAATTCAGAATTATATTGCAAAATTGCTTTTCTAAAGCAAGAGGTACAGCCAGAAAAACTTTTTTCATGTTTTGATGGCAAGCTGCCAAAGGGCCAAATTTGCAGTAGGTAACAGCCAGAAGAACAAATGATCTCCAATGCTGGACTCCTATGAACACCAAGAGTAGCAGACAGCAAGTACTGTGTGATTGCTGAGGGGCTGGCACTGGGCAACCCTGTCAAAACCAGGAGCTGCTCTGCAGTCAGTCTCAAAGTGAGGGTGAATCCTAGCTGGAGTCTCTGCACACCCCTCCAGAGGTGCTTTCTGAGCCATTCCCAGCATACTGTATATATAAGGCAAATCATCTCAAGCTCATCAAAACAGCGCCATCCAAGCTGGAATAGGGATAGGAGCTAGTGGGTGCAGTGGATGTCTGGCAGGGAGAAGCAGCAAGTGCCCCAGTACCAGAGTCTGCGCTCTCACTTCGCTTCCAAATCTCATGTTCAGTGCAAGTGATTTGCAAATGACCTCACGTTCCGCCAGGGGAGGTTTAGAGTGGATATTAAGAAAAAAATTCTTCACTTAAAGCGTGGTCAGGGATTTGAACAGGCTGCCCAAGGAAGTGGTGGAACACATCGCTGGAAGTGTCCAAGAGGTGCGTGGATGTAGCCCTTGGGGACATGATTCAGTAGTGAACATGGCATTGTTGGGTTAATGGTTGGTCCTTTCAGCCCTAACGATTCTATCACATTCCGTGGCCACAAGGGATCTCAGAGGAGACTGAACAGCACAAGAGATGGGCCTTACCCTCTCTTTCCTCTTCTAGACAGTCCCTTCAACTCCCTGCCATCAGTGCACATAGATTTTACGAAGGCACTAATTGCTTCCAGCTTCCATAAATATTCTGGTTTAGGCCTTTAACCAGGATTAATAAAAAGAGTGTGGGTTTGTTTGGTTTTCATGCAAATGCAAGCCTCCCTGAGGGAGATATTCTGTTAAGCTCTCCCAAATGGCTGCTTTAAGTGAAGTTCACTCTGTCTGAGGGTTTCTCCCAAGCCTCGGGTCCTGCCTGCTTGCTTGCACAGGCAATGCCACAGCACTCGGTGCCACGTACACAGGAAGTCTCTTCCCAAAGCCAAGGCCTCTGCTTCAGCTCTGCTTTTCTTTACAGTCATTTCCACAAATCATTATCTACACTGATTTCCCCTGTCTAATGGAAATAACTGGAGAGAGATACAATCGCTACAGTAGCGATTTTTCCAATATCAGCAGGTTCTTCCCTCTGACACTGTATAAAATGGAAAAAAATTTGAAACATTTCACAAAATACTTTTACTATTCTTCATCCAACTCTGTTTTCAATACCTGAGGTGACCTGGAATCTCCTTTACTCAGCTGCAGTGGCTCCATCCATGAGAGGTGGGAAGAATTTTGCCCTCAGCAGGGATTGGTGTGTGTGTGTGTGTTTGCTGCTTCTTGTTTGTAGTGTAAACAGGCACAGGCACAGAGGTGGGGTATTCCCACATGGTGAGTATTGCCTCTTACTGGAACTTGCAAGGGAGCTGGTAATGCAGGTACTTTGGATCTCATTTAGTAATTATTCTGGAAAGTGTTTTAGCAGATGCAATTAATGCATGATGCTGGGAACAAATATGTAAGGGCAGATTTTTAAAACCTCCTGAAGCCTGTTCCAAAGTGATAAGCTAGAAAGGACCATGGGTTTTGCAGCTGTGTTTCATCTTGAAAATGAACTACCCAACATTAGCTATCCTTTTAACCCAAAGAGCCTTTGTTTTAAGTATCCTGAGAAAACAGCAATAAAAACCAATATAAATCAAAAATTACTTAGCTAATGCTCTTATTTATCTACATTTACCCACTTGTGATGGGTAATTACACAAGTACCTACCATGAACTAATACCACTGGAAGTAAGGCACACATAATTTTCATAATCACGCCACTGCTTCTTTTCCTGCATGATGCCAGACAGACTGCCTTGCAATAAGATGCAAGCAACTGCAAGTGAGAGATGTTTTAGAGGAAGCTGCATACATCTTTCTGGACAAATACAGCATTTGGAAAGAGAAAGCAAGAGGCCTGACAATTTTTGACCTAATTCTTTCCTTTACTCAGTAAAAAGCATGAATGTTGTAACTATATATTCAAACACAGTCACATGGTTGTGTGAATTAAGGAAATAGAGTGTCGATCACATTGACTGTGATGTGTCCCTGCTTCTCTGGACCAGCAAAACTTCCAGATGAACTACACCTCAATATTTAGTCAGGCCTTTCGAAACACAACCAAGTTCAAAGTTCTCTAGTGAGCCAAATCTCACCCACTAAAGGATAAATATAATTCTGAAGGCTCTTAAAAAAGAACATGCATGTTTTTTTGGTAGTTGTATGTATCTATTTTATATCAATTAATTTAAGGAATCTTTTCTGACAATCTGTCAGAAAAGTCAATCTGTCTTTATAGTCAGATACTCAATGTCTGTGATGTTCCTACCAGCAAAAGTTATTTCTGTCATCCCCAGCTGCTTTCATCTAGTGAATCCACCTCTGCAGAGTTACCTCAACAATCAGAGCAATCACCACAGAAAGAAAACCTTTCATAAAAAATGGTCCAATTTTCCTCTGATCATCTGAGAGAGCTTTGTTTCTGTGTTGTCCAGGAGAGGGAAGGCCAAGAGCTGCAGCTTCTGAATATCTGCCTCCTCAGCTATGAGGGAGAGCACCTGCAGGCTCACGTCACAATTTTTTTTCCCATTCTCCTATACAATAAATGACATTTCTTTCTTGAAAATCCCAAAGACTTCTGCTTTCTCCCCTGTTGTGTGATCACCTATAGATAGTACCATCATAGGCACTGATGTAATTTATTCAATTTTTTCTGCATGCACAGTTGGCGCAACTGGACTCAGGACAAGGGTTTTTTCTGATGGATAGTAAAAAAATGGCATCAATCAAAAGAAAGAATGCAAAGTTAAAAGATAATTTAAAAATTAAAAGAGAATTTTGCTGAGGAAGAGAGTTTTGAGACATCCTATCACCCTTCTGGTGGTTATCCTTGCATTAGCAATGTTAGGGGCCAAATGGCACCAGCAGGTGCTGTATGATCTGCCCCCCCTAGCAAGGGACTGGCCTTAGGTGAGCGGGGTTATTTGCATCACAACAATGATATCATGGTACTTCTAGTTGTTTGTCTGGGAAAAAATATATAGGGAGGTATGAAATGAAATGATACTGAGAAAGGCTGAGAGGGGTTAAAATATCTTCTCCTAACTTCAGCTTGGACCAGCTCCTTTCAATAGAAAACTTTGTTTGCAGGAACTTTACAATTTTGCTCTTCCCCACAGAGAATCCCCAGGTCTTCCCACATTGCTGGCAGGACAGACACCGTGGCAGTGATGCGCAGAATGCCACAGCTCTAGCAGATAAGGCTGATGGAAATGGGGAAAGCCATTTTTTGCCCCCTACACCAATTTTTCAGCCACTTCTCATGGCTTTTGGAAATGTAGGACCCAGAAGTTTTTCCAGACTCATCTCCTACACTGAGCTTTTAATTAGAAGTAGGCAAGAAGCTCAGAAACCCAGCTGTTGTGAAAACGCTGGAACACATTGTGAGAAGCAATGCCTATATCCTCTCCCGCAAGCTATTCTCACAGCCCCATCATCATGAGCCAATGTTTATCTATTCTTCCTAAATATTTATTAACATGAATTAACAGGTGACAGGTATTTTGACATTTAGAAAAGAAGCACCGCTAATTGAGTAGAAAAAACAAACCTCGAAAACACCCACCGACCACAAATGCATGTAAATGAAGTTTCAATCAGATCTGGAAATCACCAAAAATTAAACCATTGAGCACACGATGTCTTCACTGACTCATCCCTCAGAGCGGCTCCTGAAGTCCCCAGTTTGCCCCAGGTAATCTTCAAGGCAAAACACCATGATATCATTACACGTGTAATCATTAGTGACTTGGATGAAACATTTATCAGCAATACCACTTTTCGATTAAGACTTTTAACTGCACTGAGATGCAAGAAGAGCTGCTTGATGGAAAATAAATGCTGCAAGCCTCAAGTCTGCGGGGATTCGTGTGCCTCAGGCTACTGTGGGGACACAGTAATGTCTGTGTGGGGCTGTGGGGGCACCAGGAGCGCAGTAGGGACATTGGTGTCCATGGGGACATTGAGGACACAGGAGTGTGTGGTTGAGGAGGTTCGGAGGGACACTGGGTTCTGTGGGGACACCACGGGCACAGCAGTGCCTTTGCGGGGCTGTGGGGACACCGCGTTGTGTGTGGGGGGCTGTGGGGACAGCGGAGGCAGAGGTGCTTGTGTGGGGCTGTGGGGACACAGCGGTGCCTGTGTGGGGCTGTGGGGACATTGAGGACACCGTGATGCCTTAGTGGGGCTGTGGGGACACCACGTGCACAGAGTTGCCTGTATGGGGCTGTGGGGACACCGTGGGCACACGCGCCCCCCGACCCGTCACCCCACACCGCCCCGACACCCGCGG
>JBBMKD010000027.1:7329848-7546833 GCA_037834095.1 Argya squamiceps
CGGCCCGCCAGCCCCAGCCCCTCGGTGGCCAGCGAGAAGGAGAAGGATGAGCTGGAGCGGCTGCAGCGGGAGGAGGAGGAGAGGAAGAAGAAGCTGCAGCTCTACGTCTTCGTCATGCGCTGCATCGCCTACCCCTTCAACGCCAAGCAGCCCACCGACATGGCCCGCCGGCAGCAGAAGGTACCGGCCGTGCACTGCCCTGCCCTGCCCGGCTCTGCCCTGTCGGCCAGGCCCTGCCTGTCTTCTCCATCACCCACCTTCGGCTGCTCGCTGCCTGTCCCTGCCATCCACCCACCTGCCTGCCCCCTTCTTACCTACCCGCTGTCGATTTACCCCTCTGCACGCTCCTCTAGATACCCCTCGGTCTGCATCCCTGCCCGTTCCTCGCCTCCCCTGCTGCTCCCCAGGCCTGCAGCTCCCCGGGCACCCCAAGGGCACTCCCGGCACAGGGCACCTTGGGCCCACGTGGTGCGCTTTGCTGGCAGCAGCCCTGTCCCGGGGCTCGGGGAAGCCCCCTGACCCCTTGTCACCTTCCGTGCTGCTCCCCGACATGGTCTCCCACACAGAGCCGGTGCGGTGACATACATCGTTGCTTCTAGTTACGCAACATCGGGATTCGGGAAGTTTGGGATGTTGGCCATTTGAAGGTTGTCGAAAGGAGAGAAATGGGTTATATTGCTGGAAAACACCAGGCACATGCTGTTGCCTCCTGCAACAGGACTCCACAACTCCATGCTTACTGCAAAGTTTGCTTAACTGGGAGTGCTGGCACTGACTTGGGGAGTTGCTGAGTCTCATTTCAACTTCTTGCAAGTGTTTATGTGTGGCGAGCTCCCCAAGACCAGCTTCCCGGCAAAATGCATCAGTAGAGGTTTGTGATGAGGTCTCTGTCACAGTCCTGACTCTTCCTCCCCAAGTGTGTCACCGCAGCAGGGCCGCATGCTGCTCCGGGCAGAGGCTGGGCAGGAGCTCTTTGCCTGGGCTCCCCGTCTCCAGGAGCTGTCTTGGAGCTTGTTTCTCCTTTGAGACACAAGCTCGTGGGCCAGGGTAGAAATAAAGTTTATTGTGCATCTGTACGCAGGCATCTTTCAGTCAAATACAGCCAACTTTTTCCCTGTGGCAGGCAGAGTTAGGTCTGTGGTGCAGTGTAGGTCTGAAACAGCTGGCTGACTTTTTGTCAGTATTTTCGGTTGAGTTTCTTAGACTGTAGTTTCAGCCTTGATTCTGTTCTGTGTTCACAAATGACCTTTACAATTCAGTCAGACTCCTGGATGTAGTGATGCAAACGACATTCAGTTCTGCTACACCACAGGACTATTATTAGTCATTGCAACATACGGAGGTAGGAAAGTGTATCCGTACTGTATCATGTAGTTTAAAGGCAATATAGGACAATCTGTTGCTGGAAGGTTGAATGATCTGCTTTTGTTTGCTGAGCAAAGTACATAGCTGAGTTTATAGCCAGGTTTGGAGTTTCTGTTATCTGTTCTTTTTGCCTACAATGCTTTGAAACAGATTGTGAATTTTCAAAGTTGTTTTGGCTTTTGTTTCCCTGTGCAACTTCTTTGTGTTAGAGAAGGATAGTGAAACTTACATGATTGTTAATTTCACTGAAATAAGTCGTAAGTCCTGCAGCTGTTTCTCACAGGAAAGTGAACTGAAATTGACAAGGAGTTTATCCAAAGGAGCATGCAGCATCTTAGCAGTTCAGAGAAGAGTGGCTGGGAAGGACAGTTTATAGTCCCTGAAAACAAAATAATGCACTGTGAAAGGACAAGGGAAAGGAAAAGGTGGGGAATAAAGTGCAGGTGAAACAAAGAAATGAGGAGTAATGAGAAAAAATTACAAAATGGCAGCAATGTTCAAGGGTATGTGGAAGTTACACAGGATATTGGGAGGAAATAATCCATTCTCTGTGAAATGAAGAACATAGGGAGACATTTCTGGCTTATTAACATAGGTGTGTCTTGGGGGCTGAACATCTCCCCTCAAACTCAGCAGTGAAATGGAATTGGGAAAGCTAAATTTACCATGATAACACATGTCAATTTGAATTCACCCTTTAAAGGTGAATTAATTTTGATTTTTTTTTTGTCTTCTCTATATCCCTATATTCAGTTGTCATGCTGGGAGTAGGTCCTTTTTTCTTAGCCACGACTCCTGTTAAAGTCAGTTGAAGAACTACCAGAGCCTCTAGTTTGTTGACGAACTTCATGCGCTCCTCTGCTTTGCTTTCCTCACACATCCCTCTGGGAAATGGCACCTTTCCTTCTCTGGCTGGAAGGAGGACCAGAGGGTGAAGGTGCAGGACCTGATCCCTCCTGAGCACCGAGCTTCAGTTGCAGTGTATTGGTTGGGTCTTCAGTAATGATGAAAGTATCAGGACTCACCAGAGTGGAACAAATGCATTTTGCTTCTTAGGGGAAAGGTGAGAGAAAACTGGATTTTGGCCCTGCTCTAATGGGGGCTGTTGGGTCAGTTTGCTCATCAGCAGAGGAGGGATAAATTGCTTCCTTTCCCATGTGCCATTTGCCTCTCCACCCTCACAGTCTGCGGTTTGCCAGGGAATTGTTTCATCCTTGAGGAAACAGGGAGCAGAAGGTTCTCAAGTATTGCCATTTGCAGTCTCCAGGCTGGTGTGCAGGACCACACTCCCTCCTTTCCCAGTGGTGCTGGACAGAGAGGCTGTTTGATCACTGCACGTGTGGACCCCTGGAGATGCCAGGGCCTGAACCTGCCCGTCTGCCCACTGCAGTCACTGCCCATGGACGGGGTGCCGGGGAGCCACTGTGGCCCTGCCCAGGTGCCAGCCTGCTCAGGCCCCACAGCCATGGCAGGGACGTGCCACCACAGAGGTGTCTGGGCAGAACTGAGCAGCAGTGAGTGCTGGGGACCTGTCCCAGCCCTGCTCAGCAGGTTCTGCCCAGTGCTGGAAGAAGGATTTGGCTTCACTTGGCTCACTGCTCTCCCTGGAGAACAGGAGGTGCTGTGACCCCAAGCACAGCCCAGGCAGGTGACCATGGCTTTGCAGGTGAGGCAGTGAAGCTGTTGCCTTGCAGAGTGGTTTCCTGGCTGGGTTACCTGATAAGAGCCAGCCCATCCCCACCACAGCTGACATGGGCTGTGTTGCAGTCGGCCCCTGCCAGGCTCCCAAAGCCCAGACAGCTTCTATTAGCTTCATCTTTGCAATTTTCCCAGATAAGAAAGCGTTGATATTGTGGCCGGAGCACTGAAGTTCTTGCCTGGATTGTAGATCCCTGAGGTACCTCCCCTGAGGTGTGTAATCCTCCCTCCTTGATCCTGCAGTGCTGCTGTGTCAGAGCTGGCTGCTGCCCCGGGGGTTGTGTTCTGGTGCTGTGAATGCACAGCAGGCACCAGTTGTGTAGCCACACACGCTGGTGTAGTGCTTTGGAGCTGGAAAACGCAGCCTGGTGTTCTGCAGCACCCATGAACCACCCTGAAATAAAGGGAACTGTGTAGTTAAGGTGCTGTTGCACCACAAAGGTAATTATCTGCTGATTGATAAATTAGAATGTGTATGAGAGTGAAGGGAGCAGCGGAAAAGTGTGAATGGGTGGTGTAGCTGAGTGTTTACTGCATGTGGGCATGACAGCACTGCTTGTTTACACCAGCAGCAAACTGTTCCAGATTTCCAGGTGAATTTAAGCAGATGTCACTCAGAACTGGTATTTTACTTATCCTGACACCCCAGAAATTTCAGCAACAGAGGGAAAACTGTTTTTTAAGGTTGGTGTGTTCAGGTCTCCACCGCTGCGTTGGGTTTATTTTCATGTTTATGGGGTAAGGCTCCAGTTGAGCACTGCACATCTGTGATGTCTACCTGTAAGTTCTTTTATTTACATCTCACTAGCAATATTCCTAAGGGAAAAGAAAAAAAAAGGCTTATTAGATACCTGCCTGTGCTCTCTTACTTCCCACTTAGATTTCTTTTTTAAGCCACCACTGAATTCCAGGCACATTTGTGATGCAGACAGTGGTCTGCAAGATACTCATCCCTGTGAAGCTTGGTGAAAATAGGGAGATTTCATTTTTATCTTCTACCCCAGATGGGATGAAGGTGCAGTGTGTGGGCAGCCCTTAGTAGACCCGGGGAATCTGAACAACAGACCTACTGAATGTGGAGGAAAAACCCCCATCAGAGCAATATTGCTGGACGTGGAAGGGTCCAGCCTCATGTTGCAGCTCAGGAGGAAAATGGCTTTGCCAGCTCCATGGCTATCAGAACAATGTGTTTTATTACTGCAGATGGCACTGAGCTTGGTAATTGCTTGCCCAGGATGTGTGTGGTCTTCTCTCTAGCTCATGCTGATTTGTTGGAAGTAGAGTTGAGACAACCAGCTGTGCTTGGTGCTTCTTCCCACTTGATCCCATCTGTCTGAAGCCTTTGGGAAGAGAGCTCAGCTGGCAGCCTAGGGATGTTGGACAAGGTGTGTGTCTGTAGTGGTGCAAACCAAGCATCCTTGGATGTGGGTTATACCTCTTGCTAAATATCTCTGCAACACAGCAGTCAAAAGGCACAGCACAACCCTGGAATCGGTGGTTGCTCCTTTAAAATACCATAAACAGAAAACACTTGTTGGGAAAGGGGCAGCAGAAAAAACTTTTTAGCAGATAAATTGTGGAGAGCACATTAGGTCAGACATTGCAGTCGTGCTTGCCATTGCCTGTTTTCCTTCCTGCAGAACAAGGGAGTAGGCAGGCAGGAGAGTAAATCAGTTCCCAGTGGGATAAATGTGGGATGAAAAAAGTTCCAGATATGTTGCAGATTACCAGGGCTGCTCCTGGGAGAAGCAGCTCATGATTTGGGTCCCTGTGTAAGCCTGTGGGATGACGTCAGGTGCATTAGCAAAATTCTCAGTCAAATTCAGCAAAGCGCTTAAGCTGGTGCTTTGCTGAATGGTGATTGATTTAAGCACAGTGCTTAATGCAGAACAGGTGTGAGGGGTCAGAAACTGTTAAACTGGTTCCAGTGCATCTTAAAATAATGAATTTCTGCCATTTCAGCAGGCACACAGATGCTACAACAGGACAGAATAAAGCTAGTGCAGCTTTCCAAATAACCACATACTTCTTCCTTATCATGGGTTGGATTGCTACTCTCATGCCATACTTACACAAGCTCTCTCATAAAACCACCAACACATTGTACTTCGACAGACCATGAACTCAGGTGGTGTTGGGACCTGTTTTAGCAGCTTTCTGCTGGAGGAATTTGTTTTTGTGGTCAGATTCTGCTCTACTGGTCCCAAGAAACCCTTGGAGATTTTTGGTTTTCTCAGCTCTGCAGGGCAGGAGAGGTAAAGACGATGCTGTGCTTGTTTTCTGTCTGTCCCTCAGTTGCTGTCAGTGCTGTTTAAGAAGTAGATACAGTTCTCAAGCATGAGTTGAACCTCATGCACAGCTCTGCAGTTGCAGCAAAGCTTGCAGGATAATTATTTGTGCTATGCCTATACAAACCTGGAAGAGTAGTTAGGGGCTGGCTTCATCACTTGGCTTAATATGGGCACAGGCCACTGCCACCATCAAATGAGAGCTGTGTGTGTGGCTGGGCTCTTGGCTGGGGCTGTCCCCAGCTCTGTGCCAACCCTGAAGTGAAGGTGAGCCTGCTTGCAGAGCATCATCATGGCAAGGAAGGTCTGGCACGTCTGAGATGCTGTGCTGCTTAGCAGTGTGGAGTGCAGAATGTGATTACTGTGCTCAAGTTGTCTGGAATCTGCAGAAAACAGTTGTTTTCAGTTAAAACATTTATCATTTATTTTGCCAGGGCCTTATCTTAATTTAATTCTAGGAGATATTAAATATTTGTCATACTTTGGCTATTTATGTACTTGCAGTTTATTGGATTGTGAAGTGGGTAATTAAATAGGCTGTGAGCTTGGTCTTTGGCTGTTGTAAAACTTTGCAGTTCCTGATCCACAGCCTGACATTTCAATTATTGTGGGTGGCATCTCTTGCACCAGAGATGTTACGAACTAAGAGTGGAGAAGACTTATCAGATCATGCAGCTCCAAGCCCTGCTACAGCACATCATTTCAAAAGGTGTAATTTATGGCCTTGCTTTGCATAGTCTAGACACTCTCCCTGAAGCACTTTGCCTCTTGCACAACTTGTAATTCCTTCTGCTGAATGGTGACTCACTTGTTCTCCATTTACCTATGTGGAAAGTGGTTGGCAAGTCATTTCCCTATGCAATTTTTTGTTAGCTGGAGAAATATTTCATTTGTTTTCAGCTTATTTAGCAGTAGCAGCCAAGCCACTACAAGTGTATCTATACAAACCCTAGAGCTACTGCCAGTGCTGTAGTCCAGAGTGGTACAAGGTAAAAATCCTATTTGTATTTCATTATGTAAACTTGATCAGTATGTTAAGACCAATCAATACAGTATGATCAATAAAGCTGTTGCTTGGAGGGTGTTGATGTGAATCCAGCTAGTGGCTTCAGCAGCGCCAGGGTTTCACCCACAAAATGATCTCTAGAAATCGCATATTTTAATGTGTAGTTGAGAATTAAGAGTAATTAAAACAGTAGAGTTCCCTTAAAACAGCAGACAAAGGGACTTTCCCTGGTGGTGAGCAGCTCTTCTCCATTTGCCACCCAGGAGGGCGGGTGGCATTTGATGCATGGCCCCTCAAAGGTCTTCCCTTCCTGGAAACAGAACAGGGTGAGGTCCAAGGGAAGGTGCCACCTCCCTGCCCAGCTCTTTTAGAGCATGGTGCAGGCATGGCAGGACAGTCAGAACTGTCTCCTCATCTTGGATGCTCCTTATGCAAGTGGCACCACCAGCTCCCAGTGGGTCAGAATTGGGCCACCTTTCTTGAAGGGCTTGTTCCAAGGTCCAGCAATAGGCTCCAGCTGCCTCCTCATGAGGGTGGGAGAGGGGAGATGCAAGACATGGAAGGTTCCTGGGGAGTTCCCCTACAAGTTACCTTGTAGGTACTGACAGAAATACAGAGAGCTTCCTAGCCTGGTACTTGCTTAGGAAGAAGTTATTTGTGGGTACAGGATATTTGGGTTGCTTCAGCCAGGTTTTCCTCTGAATTGTGTGGGCATCATTCTTAAAACTGGACATAAAATGCAGTCACTGAGTGTTTGATGTTAACCTTTTGAAATTGTTGTTTGAAAAGGTGCTTTTAGTGATAATATTTGGTATTGTTTGTCTGTGATTCAGGCTGATAAAGTCAGACATTTTCTAGAATTTAAACACCTGAATCAAAGTGTCATGCAAATATTTATTCAGCTTGGGGTAAGTGATGCTGTATTTGTAATTGTCATAGTTCAAAACCTGTCTGTCTACTTCACAGTAAGGCTGGGAGCTTGGACTTTTAGTAGTGTCAGGTATATAGTGACCCTCATGGGCATCTCCCCATACCTAAATGTTAATATTTGATGAAGAAACTTAATGAAATCTAGATTTAGTCACGTTTTTCCAGGCCAGAAGGGTGGATTTTTTTAGTGACAGTGCTGTGGTGTTTATGTTTGGGGATTGGCAATGCAATGTGCAGATCTTAAAAGAACCCCATTGACTTTGGTAGGACTTTGGGCTGATGCCACAATGCATTTGTGTATTACCCTGACAAACAGGGCTGATGGTCCAGCACTGGCCTTTTGTGATCTTGTGTGCTCAATTAGGGTGACATTCACACAAGGACAGGGTGCTTTTAGACTTTCTAAAATGAAGAGTCTTCAAATCTAGCTTTGTGCGTAGACCCTCTGCAGACCACCTTCTGCTCCCTTTTTGGGGTGGGATTAAGATCCACACTTGATGATTTAGGATTAGGGTTTATGAACTGGATCTGATCATGTACAAGCATGGAGCAGAGTGACCATGTCCCTACAAGTCCATCATTCACTGTATGTCTTCAGCCAGGTGAAGAATTTAGGGGGGAAAAAAAAAGAAAACTTTTTGGCAGTGGAAAAGAAGTACTTGTTTAGGGTGTTGTCGTTGCCTGATGCACTTCTGCAGGAGAAAGAGGCCTTGTATCCAGAGCAGCTGCTGCACAGGCTCAGTTCAATCTCTTGGAGCAGGGATAAAAGGGAGTGGTTTGGCTCCCAATTGCCTGTCTAGTAATAAGGAGGAAAGGCTGTTTTCCAGGCACACATGTTGAGGAGCTACTGATAGAAGAAGCTATTTGTTAATAATTATCTTGTTGAAACAGTCTCACAGGTTACGTTGTAAAGAGCAGTGTCTGCTCTAGCATTTGAATTTGATTTCTAGCATTTGCATTTGATCCTGAGAACCCATTGGGCTGGAGAGGACGGCAGTGGGAGTTTGCAGATTGTGTAAATTTGTAGCAGCCACTGATGTCTGTTAGTTGCAGTGTGTGCTTTCAATCCCTGAGGTCTGTGGGGCTGGCTGACTCCTGTAGGAAGCCATTCTCCCTTTCCTGGGGAATTTGTCTTAACAAGGCACATGATGCTAAGTTGGAGTTACTCTGGGGTGCAGAAGGCTTCAATCCCATTGAAGGATTTTACTGCTTTAAGCACCCTAACGTGGGACCACAACCTACAAGTTTTTCCCCACCTCCACATCGGAGGAGCAGCCCCATGCTTTCCTTGGAGCCCCTCAGAGAGGGACAGTGATTTGTCCTTTTTGGTGGGGATGTGGGTGTGTGCATGAGGGTCATTTCAGATCCCAGTGTCATAGTCAGCTTACAGACTCTGGTTGGCACTGGACAGGACAAGGTGCCTGGCTGGTGGCATCCTGGTGAAGTAAAGGGACTTGGCTGTTAGAGGAAAAATCCACTGATACTCCTAAATACAGCTCTGTGCTCACTGATGTTCTACAAGAAGGCACCCACCCACTGATTTCCAGCTGGTGCTTTGCTTGGAAATGAACTCTTACCCCAAGGAGTGATTTAGGGCAGCCCTGTCCAGCCAGTTGGCCAAGTGAACCTAAATGCTGCAAAGACACTTTGGGAAGAAATTTCTGGGCTTGCTCCAGTCAGCCTTGGTATGTGGCTGGTACAAATGGCTGTGGAAGGGAGAAGCTGCTCCATGAACAGCCAACCTGTGTTCCACTCAGTGCTCCCCTCAGGTGTCCCTGTCTGATGGGTGTGGGCTGAGAAGGAAGGAGCACTCAGGTGTTGTGTTTTAGGCACAGAAAATACTGGGTGACTTGGGGACAATAAGTTGTAGCCATCCAGAAGTTCTGTTGGACTGCTGCTGATGCTGCCAGGGACTGGAGTTTTTGCAGGGAGGTGGTTTCACTTTGCCTGATGTGCTGTTGCAGGGGGTCAGCTCCTCCCACACCTCAGCAGCAGGGGATTTAGGCAGCTGGAAGGTGATGTGGGTATCACATAAGCAGAACATCAAGCAAAAAGCATTTTTCTTCTAACTTGCCAAATACCTTTTCCTAATTCAGCAAGAGGACACAGATGCTTTGCATGTTGCATGTGACAAGTTTGCTTTTATTGCCTCTACCACTGGACTCCATCCTTCCTAGCAGACTGCTCCCATTCTTCTTGCAACCAGAGATGACAGACTCGTCTCTGCCTCAGGAGGAAGCCATGGGCTGACACAGCAGGAGCCAGCTGCCTTGCTACCTGCATGGTGACAGTGCAAGGAGGAAGGAAGGCCAGAGCCAGCACTTCTTCAGCCACGGGTGAGGCTGCATGGCCTGAGAGTGGTGCACGCTGCAAAAACCAGCACTGTGCCTCCCACCCTGGCCCTGCAGACCACCCTCTGCCAGTGAGACCTCTAGGCAGAAGACATCTGCTGCTGTTATCTGGGGCTGTTCTGAGCTGCATGGGGTTGGTTTTTGGTGCATAGCAAAGAGCTAGGTGGAGTTAGGACTGCAGAGACTTTGTGTGTGCTCAGCCATTTGTGAGGGCAGAGCAGCTCCCGAACATGAATCCATGCTGATGCTCTGCGATGGGAAAGAACAGGGAGCTGCAAAGGGCACAAGGCCTGGCTGAGGGAGTTTGGAGTTGGGGAGTTTCAGCTTTGCTCCCTCCCTTTATCAGGTGTTTGGTGCTTTAGTCTGCATACTTCCTCCTCTGGAAGGGTACCTGTGAAGGAGCTGGGGCAGGGAGGAGGGGTTGCTGGCAGTTCTCAAGTGTGGCTGTGTTTTCCTTTTCCATCTCCCCTTTGCTCTGCATCAGGTATGCCCAGGGCTGTGCAGAGATGGTGGGGAGTAATACTCTTCTAGCCTCTAGCTGTCTCAAGGGAGACCTGGTGTCCTCAAAAGACTTGAGTTGTTCATGCAGTGGTGGATTATGTTGGCCAAGGCTCTGCCTGGTATGATTTCTGCTTCTTTATGGGCTCCTGGACTTCAGTGGTACCTTCTACTCTGAAAAATGTTGGTTGTAACTCTGCAAAGACCCTATCCCTGCCTTCAGCTGTGGTGTCGTGGGTTTTATCTACTCCAAAGAGTATCTACTTCTTTCCCAGAACCTCTCAGGACACATTCCTGCACAGCCTGAGCCACGTGCCCAGCAGGGAGGGCAGCAGTTGGTGCACTTGTTCCAGCCTAACTGGTGTAGGGAGGGAATAGCATCAGAGAGCCTGTTTTTCAAACAGTGAGCTGCCTGCTTGTACCAGCTACTGTGAGCCTGCATGGCTGAGCCATGGGCATCCCCTCGAGGGCTACACCAGCCTGGAGAGGGGGTTATGAGCAGAGCAGAGCTGTGGAGCATGCCTGAGCCATGGGTAGGGAACAGAATTGGCATGCCAGTGCCATGATGGAGAATGGAGGAAGGGCATTTGACACTTGAATTACACTTTTAAACTTCTGATTTTGCTTGTTTTTAAGTGCTGTTAAAAGTGCCTGGGCAAAGGTTATGAACTGAGCAGGATGGGGTCTCCATGGGCATTGCTAGATTTCTGCAGCAATAGTGAAAGCCCTGAAGTGCCTGGATTCCTGTGCCATACACATTGCTAGCTGATATTAAATGGATATTTCCTTCTAAGGCTACATTGCATCCCTGCTGCTGAACTTTTATTTGGAGTTCCTCAGACTATGACCTCTGAAGCCTCTGTGGCAAAGCTCCTGCTTGGTACATATTTCATGCAGCAGGATGTGAGTGATAGAAATTCTTCCTGTAATTTCATCTCTCTGTAAACTCTCTTCTCTCAGCTTCTGTTGCATGCCAAAATATTCCTTTCTGCACAGAAGTCACCCCAAAAGTGAATCAGATCCTGCTGAGCAGGACAGTCTTCCCACCACCTATTTATAGTGCATGCAATTACCCTCCATGCATCTCAGAATTCTAATTGCCTTTTTATTGCTGTTTGTAGTGTGTTAAAGGTTTTTGAATGCTCATGCCTTGTGTTCTCATTAGCTCTATTTATTCCTCCTTTGGCTCCCTTCCTCAACCTCATCAAATTTAGCATCTTCGTGCCTCCAGGGCCTTGGGCAGCTCTGCCACTTCTGATTTCTCCCATGTCCTCGCTTGTGTTGCTGCTCCAGATGCTTTGTGTTCCCCAGTCTTGGTCTGACATGCTCTTGGGACCTGTCTCCTGGAAGGGGCCCTGTGCCTGCTGTGATACCCTGCCAGTGATGCCTTTGCTGGGCAGGGTGGCTCAGGGAAGGTGCCTCAGGCAATGCTGCCTTGCATCAGACTGGGCTGCCCAGGCAGTTGGGGCAAGTACATGATTTCCAAATGGGGAACAATGGTCAGGAGTCTTGGGAGCAGCTGGTAATAGGGACTGGGAGTTGGTAAGCCAGGTGGGAGGCAGGTGCTGTGGCCTGGGATCCCCTGCACGGATTTGTTTTGCCAGGGTGGCCCCAGAGCTGCTGTGTCACCAGTGGTTCTGTTGTGACAAGGCCCTTCTCTAAAGCCACAGTCTCTTGGGCTGGGGGCACATACAACTGGTGTCACTGAGATTGCTTTTTTTAGGGCTTTGTGTGTATCCTGTACCAGTTCTCACCTGATGGGCTTGTGCAGCTCCTGACACCCTGGTGGGTCACTGGGGACAAGCAGTAGCCTGTGTTTGTCTTGTATAGTTTTTTGAGTGCAAAGTCCTTTACAGTGTTGTTTGCTTTATGTTTTAGCCTTGTTGTGTGGCATTTCCAGAACTCAGATTAATTTAATTATCCCCTGAGGTGCTTGCTTGCTCACAGTTGTCCAGGACTGTATTGCCCTTCTCTTGTGTATTGAGGAGCCCACACAAATCTGAATCATCAGTAAATGTAATCACGGTGTTTGATGTTTGTTCTTCCAAGTCCATGATATATACAATGAATGAAACTGGCCTTAATACCCATCTGTGCCTCCCCTTTCAGCACTTCTTATGTTCCAACATGCTTATTTGCTGTGTACAGCCCTGCCACTCAGTCCTACCAGCATTTGTATTGACCAGAGGAATTAATGTTTCGTGTAAAATTGTATCAAAATATCTTCTCAATCTATAGGTAATTTATGGCCAGAGCTTGCCATCAGCAACTTTAGCATGTCTGTTGAGCATGGTGTCTGCTGAGGGAGGGCTGAGCTCAGCAGCCTGCAGTGCTCTGTGGGCTGGGGCTGAGGGTGGGTGAGTGCTCTGTGCTGCCAGCCAGCATCCAGTGTCCCTGCCTGTGGCTGGGCCCAGCCTCTGACATGGTGGCACTTGTGACATGGGCTGTGCAGCGTTACTCTGGGCTGGCATCCTCATCTGTGGGCTCTGGCTGAGTGTGAGGCTTCATTAGTCAACAAGAAAATAACTGAACTGAAACAGCCTGGCACTCCTTGGTCTCAGCAGGAGTTTGCTGTTTCAGGTTGCTTGTGAAAGGTGAAAGCAAAGGCAGAGCTTGGCAGTTTGGGCACTGACTGGGGACTTGAGTTTGGGCCAGGTTACAGGCTCAGCTCTCTGCTTACTTCTTCACAGACTCACACAATTATCCAGATCTTTCTCACGCTGTCATCAATAAGAAGGTGGTGAAAATATTACTCCTTCCTGCATAGAACACTGGAAGACAGTGAGAGCTCCTGAGATGCTGAGTTAATTGTTTCGTGCAGGATGCAGGTCTGGGTGAGCCCTGGGGCTGGGCCTGGTGAGGGGCTGTGCTGTGCCTCAGACACACACACTGAGCACCAGGGGCTGCCCCTTCCATGACTTGCTGTGTCCTCCAAGCAGCTTCTACAGCTGCTCCCTCTTAAAATAAGACAGTTAATAGTCTTGCATAATTCATGCTTACAAGTTGTACACATTTGATGATAGCAGCAGCTGATGTTTCATTTGCACACATGGGGCTTCCTATAGATCTGAACAGCTCTGTGCACACCAGCCATGCACCTCTTCCTGCTGTTTGCATTTGGGCAGGTGGACAGCAGGCTGCCTGCTGTTTCCATAGGCAGGGCAGTGCCTGGCTTGCCTGCAGCCTGCTCCTCTGACATTTCCTGAGCTTGTCACGGGTGCTACCCTCCTTCAGGAGGGAGAATTGCACTGTAATACAGAAGCAGGACGGGAAAATCATCATCTTTATTGCCCTCAAAACCCAACTGCTGTATGAAGGGAAGGCAGTCTGGGGTCCTGAGCCTAGTTTTGCATTGCTGGGAGTCTGTGGAGCGAGGCTCTGCTCCAGATGGGCTCTCTCAGGATGCATATGGATGTGCTCTGGCTGCCCTTGCTTGGGGCACTCTCGGTGCAAAACTCGGCCTTCAGATGTTTGTGCTCTGGTGATGGCTCAGGCTTCAGGGACAACCAACTGTGACTAACAGGAGATGGGCATTTAAACTAGTATAGCAGCTCAGCTGCACTCTGTTAAAGCCCACACAGTCAGGAGAAGAGTAAGACCTCTGATTCTTTCCTCTCAGCCAAAGGCAGAAAAGCCAGTGGCCAGCACAAGCAGCTGCCTTGCTGTCTGCTTGCTGCAGGTTTGGGAGGGAGTTACAGCTGCTCCAGTAGCGTGGCAAATCATCTCCATTTATCTTGTGGCCTCGATGATGTCAGAGGGTCTCTTTACATTACATATATATTCAGACTAAGCAAATCACAGTAGTTTTCCTATTAAAATTTAATGATGAAAGATGACACTTATAAGTGATTTATTTTCCTTTTTTCTTGAGCCAGTTGTTTCATTTGCTGTATAACCCTCATGCTAATGGTAATAATCTTTCCTTGCTGTGACTCAGGGGAACAGATGTGCCTTTTGAATTTGTTTTTTTTTGTTGTTGTTTTTTTTTTGTTTGTTTGTTTTTACCTAGACAGAATCTTTGTGGTAGTTGGTTCTGGTTTTTTTTAACAGCTCTGATTACTTGCTTTGCAATGCTGTGACCTATATTCAAGGTGAAACCTGCGATAAATACTTGCTTTGGGGAGAGAGGAGCAGCTATGTTTTTGAGAAGATTAAGGCCTGTCAAGCAGCAATCCTCATTTCAATTAGACATCAAAATGCAAATCATCCAGACTTCAAAGTATGTCAAGGTGAGAGTAGAAAGGACTTTAATACATTCTGAGATTAAGTTGAAACCCTTGAGCACTTTAATTGTTCTTGGTTAGTTACGCTGTCTAGGAATGGTGTGGGGGTAAGTCACAGTTGTGCAAGGAAGCCCTTTAAAGATATTTTTAGTGCCAGGACTTCAGGGGCTAGAGGAGGGATTTGCTCACCTGGAGAGACTTAGCTGCATTTGAAAGGGTGAGTGACAGAGCCTGGGCAGTGGGAAGACTGAAGTATTTTTTAAATTTCTGCTTGAAGATATTAGCTATGGTTTTATGAAATGTAAATGAAATTCCTACTCTTCATTCTCTTATTCTTGTATCTCCTTCTGACTTTTCAAGCAAACATTAATGAAAAAATTGGGGGTGAGTACCAGCAAAAAACCCAACTTGTCCCTGTTGAAACCATGGGTACAAGGTCGTAGCTGTTTATGTAACAAATCTCACAGAATTCAAAGAATGTCCTTGGTGTCATCTTGTGCAATTTTTCAGAGGTGTTTATGTAGTCACAGCACTACTTTGCACCAAATATTGTAGCCATACACTGTAATTGTACATTGTGCACTTCTTTGTACCCACTTTGAATGATCACACTTTGTAGATGTGAAACAGAAGCTTAATGAAAAAACAGCAAAAATGCAAATTATGCATCTATCTTGTTTAAAAAAACAAATATGTTAGCATGGAGACTCTGCACTAGAAAAACTTCTGTAGACAGAAAAACTCTCTAAACTCTGTGTTCTTGGGAGCTGGACCTTGTGTGAAGAACATTTGCAGCCACCTCACATCACCCCCTGTCCCAAGGGAACCAAGCAGCCAGTGAGTTCCCCATGGCTGGTAGATCTCCCTGGGCCCCGTGGGGCTTGGGGCCCTTTTTGCAGTTCTGGGCATTGCTCTTGGGAGTTGCTGGGCCTTGGTAACTCAGCAGAGGTGAGAAGGGCTACAAACAGGGAGGCAGAGGCAAAGAAACAACCTCCTGCATCATGTGGGCTAATGCTGAATCACTGTTTATGCTGTTTCTGTACCTGCTGACTTGATGCATGGAAATAGGGTACCTCTATTTTTAGTTCTTACCTTGTGCATTCATGCACATGCACGCTGAAATTTTACTTTTTGTGATGGGAGCAGTTTCTTACCTACACAGGGAAAGTATTTCAGAGCTGTGGCACAGTAATGATTCCCAATTTCTTCCTTTCCTAAAATCATCTGCACAAGGAGAGAGTGGGGAGGAGCTGCTTGCTCTCTGTAGTAGTGCAGGATGCCCAGAGTGCCTTGGAGCTGCTGCTGCAATTGATGCCATCCTGGCATGGTCCTGCCCCACTGCCTTTCTGGCAGCAGAATTGCAGCTGCAAAAATTTATTCCACACCCTGCTGGCTTCCTTTACCCTTTCCTTTAGAGTTTATTTGATACCTAAATAGGTTTTATCAACTGTTGCAGCAGGACCACAGTGTTTTGGTTTGTTGCTGTCAGTTTTTAATCTGTGATTCATTTTGCCCCTGTTGATGCTAGTGGAGCAATATTGAGCTCTATCAGCAGAGGAAAAAGTCCCAAGATGAAACCAGCACATTTGTGTTGGCAGGAGTTGTGTGTTGGCTGTTACCTGCTGCGGCATTAATTGTGCTGTGAAAACAGGCAGCACTTTTGAGGTAATTTAGATATGAATTACCTGTATCAGCTGGGACATTGAGGTGAGGCAAAGCAGTGACTCGTCAGTAGCAAAAAAATGACTGTTTTCACTGGGGACAAGATCTGGTTTATTTTGTTAATACTGCAGGTAGCCAGTGGTTGCTGGTGGAACATTCCAGTGAAAACAAAGCTTTCTCATTCTAGTGCATTGGGATTGACAATGGCATTTTGGGAAGAGAAGAAATAAAAAGTGCTCTGCTTTCAAATGGCTCTGTCGTTCATGCAGCAGCAGCTTTGTGACACTGTCTGTCCTCAGCTGCTGTGACTTCAGAAACTGAGACTTCCCAGAGCTGATGGGATTATTTGACTCAGTGATATTCTCTAGAAAATTCATTATTCTCTCCCTGGTATCCTCCTGGAGCATGGGGTGCTGGTCCCTGCCACCAGAAAGCCTAGGAGTGAGTGCTGCTGATGCTAAAATGGGTAAAGTCGTGCATACAGTGACAGCAAACTGGTCTGAGGACTGCGTGCCATGTAAGAAGTGTAACAAAAGGCTTATCAGGATTCTGCCTTAAAATCCTGTGTCCAAAACCTTAATGCTGTACTTGGAATCCATGAGGTTTTTCCAACTGCCCTCTTTGATTTGCTCTCAGGAGAAGGTAGCAGGGGAATAGCTGCTGCTCATGAATACTTGGGTGAAGTTTCCATCAGGTAGGTGGGAATTGTGCCTTTGACCTGAAGGTCTCTGTAGCTTTGGTTTTTGAAAGTCTGGATGCTAAACTATCTCCTAGCAGGCCTCATGTCTTAAACCCTGTGCAGCAGATCCTGTGGCAGCCTTGCTTTCCTTAGCTAGCATACTCAGAGTCTCAATATCCAGAAATTAGTGTTGCCTCCAAATTCAGATCCATTTCTTAAATGACCATTTACTGTGCTGTGAGAGTTTGGTCTGGCCAGCAAGGATGACTTAGTGATTCTGGTGCTCACTCTGGACCAGTGATGCCTGATGTCTTTTGGGTCCTTTGCTGCCTTTCGTCATTACAGAGCCTTGGCACCTGCACCCAGGAGAGTGTGGTGTCCTTGTGAAACCCTTGCTGGTCCCGTTCCCGTCCTTGTTTCAGGGATATCAGGAATGAAGCAGTCACTTGCATCACTGCAGAGTAATTTTCTGCCTCTGGAGCCATGCACAGAGCTGCAGCACACACAGCCCCAGCTTCTCCTGGTGTGAAAAGCCTGCTGAATTGTTTTAAAATGTCACAGCAGGAAAGAGTTTTATTTCTCATACTCCATCATTTCTGTCAGCCCAACTTCGTGAGCTGTTTGCCAGAAGCACGTGTGAGTGTAAATGCATTGGTTTTACATACACCTGTTTTCTGCATGTTTGTGGCTGCCCTGTTGAGGAGCATCACCAGCCAGTGCTGGAAAACTCCTGTGGCAAAAGAGGGAAGAAAGGGAAGAGGAGGGGTGGGAGGAGGGTGCTCATCTTGAAGCAGAAACACCATTTGCTTCTGCTTCACCCTCCTACAAAGAAACAGGGAGGGCCTTTGGACTGTGCAAGGACACTTCACCCAGTAGGTGGGAATAAGGTAGAGTAAGGGCTACCCAAGAGTAGCTGTTTACAGACAGATTAACGGTCCTTTTTGGTTTGGGGGGAGAAATGCTGAAGGTTTGGGTGCTTAATGTCCTTTTTTTCTGGACCTCAAACTAGACTGCAAACATTTTCTCTCCAAAGATGTGTAAAGCTCATGAGGCTGAAATGGTGTGCAAGCATCCCCAGCTCTCCCCAAGGCTTCTATTTTCAGGATTATTCAGAGATTTGCAAATTAGAAAGGTGCTGAAACCAGTTACCTTGAACTTCAGTGGAGAAGCATTTGATGCTATGTGGCATCTTGCAGATTACTTCCCAGGCACCATCCCCTGTCGGAGGTACTTTTCCATCACTGATGCTGTCTGTGGCCAGAGCTCTCTGCTTGGCTTATAGCCACACTCTTTAAGGCACAGAGAAACCAAGGCAAGGGGAAGAGAGGCTGAGCACAACCTGTGCAGAGAAGGTGCTCCCAAACCAGTGCTGGCTGCCAGCTCTTCCTTCCCTGTGCCCAGGGAGATGCCAGTGACTGTGCCAGGGGTGCTCTGGTGCTCAGTATGGGGTACAGGATGTCTTGTCACACACCTGAGCAGGCAGCTCAGAGGTCAATACCTCGTTAGAGCAAAGCCATGTGCCTGCCTGGCCTCTCTGCTCTCTAATTGCTGCCTCGCTGCTTCCTATCTGCATCCAGTAAGCAAGCTGCTGGATGGTTAATTACTGCTCTGGTCTGAGTGCTGTATTAGAGTCCATTCTGTCAATACTAATTGTTTTATAGAAATATGAAGTACCTCTTCTCCTTTCCTCCAAGGACTTTGAGCTGCAATGTGGGCTTTAATGATATCATTCTCCCTTCTGTCCACTGTGAGCAGGAAAGTGTCTCCCATTTTCAGTGGGCACTTAGGGCTGTCTGTTGGAGAGCCACGAGCACTATGCTTCTGGGGTCTGTTCCTGTGCCTTTCCAAAAAAGCTCTTTCCTTGCCCTTGCCCTTTGGTGCTGTGTATTTATAACTAATCAATTGCAGCCCAAGATCAGAGCTGATTATCAATTGTCCTGATGAATCCAGGCAATGCTTCCTTACATCGTTCCCTTCCTGGGTGGGGTTTCTTCTTCTTGCTTTTCAACCTTTGGTTTAATAAACAGGTGCAAAAGAATAGATAACTTAAGCAGGGGTTTTAGGTGGGCATCTCCTGAGAGTGCACACAGTAGTGTGTAAGGATAGAACATAAGGAAAATTCCTGCTTTCAGGCATGAAAATTGTCAGCTCTTGGCATTCTGTTGTATCTCCATGTACTTGCACTGAACCAGGTGGTCAAGGTGGGCAACCACTGGTGATGGCTCTTTGCAGGGGGATTTATAATTGTGAATGTGTTTTTATTATTGCCCTGGAGTAAGCACCAAATAAACCCACATTCATTCATAATGAAAGAAAAGTAAATTTAAATGTGCCCCATGTGTGTTGAGCTTCAGGTGTATTTGTAGTGACTAATGTTTTGGGGCTGTGCTCTGGTTCTCATTGCCTCACTGGAGGTTTTTCTGTTAGCTTTTAATCGTTAGTGGCATTGCACAGAGCAGGATGAATTCCCAGGTGAGCACCTGTGATCTGTGCTGTCTGTCGTGCAGAGATGAAACAGGAGAGCAGGGAAGAGCTCTCTGCCTGGCTGTGGGAAAGGCCCTGCCACCAGGATGCTCCAGACCTGATCCTGACCGCTTTCTGTACCTACAACTTCACACAGAAGCCTCAAAAATGAGATATGGGTGTGCCTGAGGGTGCTGGTGTGATTTTAACAGAGATGGGGAGGATTTGTTGGCAGAAGGATGGATGGTAGAGTCCTGTTCCCAGTGTGTTGTGGAGGGTGAGAAGTGTTTTAGCCCTTCACTACCTGGCACCTTCTGCTTGGCACGTGCCTCTGTGTTGCTCAGCAGAGCTGCAGGTGCACAGGAGCTCAGATCAGGGCTTCATCTGCTGTCAGCTGGTTACAGCAAGCAAAAGGAGGATGGCTGGATGCAAGGGTTGATGGTATTCCTGTGTCTTCCCAGGGGATTCTCAGAGCAGACCATACTTAATTAGACTTGCTTTTATACTTAATTAGAGTCGCTTTCAGAAAACAGTGCAACTTCTGGTGCTATCAGTGCTTTTCAGTGGCAAACATGGGAGGGCAAGAGCATGGAGGTATTGCAGACCCACAGGGCCAGAAATACTCAGGCTGAGAGGCAGGAGTGCTGATCCATGAGCTGAATAGTGCAGAATGACTGCTGGCTACTCCCACAGGCATGGCACAGTGCTGGACTGCTGGACATGCTCACTGCATCCTTGTCAGGCTGAGGAATCCTTGTTGAAGGTCTGAAACTGCTGTATGCAGGCTGAGATTACATGGCTGTCAGTGCAAGCTGTGAACTGGGAGGTGACACAGCTTTTTCTCTGGAGGAGAGTTCTTTTGCATACTGTGTGGGATTTATAAACAAAACTTACTCCAATACAGGCTGAATCTTTCCTGTATTCTATTAAAATGTGGGGGGACAGGAGGCAAAAATTAGCCTTTTAGGCTAATTTCTGTCTTCATCTGTATCGAGCTCTGAGGGTGTTTGTGACCAGAGATGTGTTGTTTGGCTTGGAGTTCCTTTACAAGGATTTTCTGTCTCAGCTGAGCACTTTCAGTGCTTTCTCTGCTGTTCATCTCCACAAACATTCAGTGAAGTTTGATGTGCTGCTGATGTCATCTGCAGGACATTCTGTTCTGTGGCATTTAAATGCATCTCAATTTCAAACCTGCTCTATTGGGCTTAAGAAAGCTTGTGCTGGTGCCCTTGCTGTCACATCACCCAGGCTTGTGGAAGCCTGCATGTTAAGTGGTCTCTGAAAACAGTTTCCTGGTTCTCAGCACCAAATGTGATTATGGTTACACTGGGGAATGGAAGCATGAGAAGCCATGTTGTTGCATTAAAGGTCAAGTTCAGTTGATTTTTAATCCTTGGACAGCAGCAGCCTCCTCTCTTTTACACCTGTGACTTCATGTGTGTCTGCCAAGGCATAGGCAAGAACTTAGAGATTGAGTACCAGCTAGGCCAGGCTTTGCTTCTGGAACTTTTCTGGGAAAAAGAGGCAGAAACATCTTGACTCTCAGTTATTTTTTTAAGAGAAGAGCCTGGCTGCTGCCTCTCAGTGGTACCCAATGCTGCTGCTTTGTGCCTGCCATCAGTGGGGAGCCCCAGCGCTGTGTGCTGCTGGATTCTGGGTGGGAGTGATAGCAGAGACCAACACCTGGAAACCCACAGGCTTCAGTGGGAGTGGGGCCAGTTTCCAGGCTGTGCCTGCCTGGGGCCTGTGGCATGAGGATGTGTATTTTGGGAGGGTGTGGGATCCCATGTTGCAGAGTGAGCGAGCTCCCACACACGCACCCAGGGATTTGCAGCAGCTCGGGATGTCACTGATGATGTTTGTCACCTTAATATTCATCTCCCATGTTTGCAAATATTGGTGTGAGCTGCAGATTCTTCTGTTAGTATTTTGGGGCAATTTCCTTCAGTTCCTGATTAAAATGCATTTAAAAATATCATCTGTATCAAAAAGCTAATGATCACAATACCTGGCTTCCTTTTCCCCAACAAAGATGACAGCAGTGATATAAATCATTATGTTGCTGATTGTAAAATTGCTACCTTCAGGCTCATCTTTATTTTAGGGTTGGATTTTTTGGCTGCCACAATTTACAAGAAAAAGACAGTTAGAATTTTTCTCCTTTTAATGTGTAGTTTTCACAACTCTCAAGTCTCTTTATCGTGTCAAACTGCTTTGGCTGCCAGGATGGAAAAGCAGATTAAAGTGCCTTTTTTTTTTTTTTCCCAAGTATGCAGCTGTGCATATAAGTATATGGTGTCTTTCCTGACGTAAGATAAAGTCATAAAGATTTCCTGGTTGGCTTTTGCATTGCTCTGCTGTTGTGGTCTTTGCTGCTGTAGACAGTGAATATCCTTTCCTTGGGACTTTTTTCTTGTCTGATTTGAGCCTCAGTTACCTTTTTCTGGTTTCTGGAGTGATTGTTGTGGGACCACAAACCTTCCAGCACTGAGGTGCAGCAGCTCCAACATGTGCAGAGTCCTGCTGAGAATTTAGATTTTAGATGCTAGTTTTTGAAGTGAAATCTTAAGGGGATTTTAATGTAGCATCATATGGAAACACTAAAGATTGTTTGTTTTGTTGCTGGGTTAGTTTTGGTTTTCTTTCTTGTAGGTGTTTTTTTTTCTTCCCACCTCTGTGGGGAGATGTAAATGCCTGTCTAGAGAAGTCAGGAGCTGCAGAGACTGTCTGAAATGCCACCACCATCTGACCACCTCCCAAATGGCTGAGCTCTGTGCTTGGTGAATGACGACAGCAAACCCTGTGAAGGGTATGGCTTGTATTTAATTCTGCATTGCAATCCCTTTAATCTAGGATTATATCCAGTTGTTTTCTTCGTGCAGGGTGTATGCTGTCAGATAAAAGTAGTAGCATCTGGGAGGAGAAAAATTTCTTCAAACAGGGGCTGAAAACCTTGAGTATCGGCAGGTGCTTTTTATCAGAGACATAAACCTATCTCACAAAAACTGTCCAGGCAGGTGCAGGGGCTGACAGGACCCTCTAGCTCTGATAGATTAAGACCCTGGGAAGACAACTGGTTGCAAATGAAACAGTAATTGCTTTCCCCTCACTGAATGAAATCTTCTCTGAGGCGATTACACAGATTAAAGCTTCCCACTGCAATGTACCAGAATAAATATAGCTGTGCCTCTTGCGGGGGCTGCTGCAGAGCAGCACTGGCTGCAGGATGCCTCTTGCGAGGTATGGCAGGGCAGCTGGAGTGAAGGGGAGAAATCCTGTAAAAATAGGGCTGGAAGGACCTCAGGCTATCTGAACATCTTCCTCTCTTTAAGCTGGATTGAGCATGCCCAGGTTGTTCCTGGTGGCACTTGTCCAGCTGGTCCCACTGGGGATGTGAGGACATGAATTCCTGGGTCAGCTCCTCCCGTGCATCTGCGCCCTTACTGGGACAGGCCTTTTCCTCCAGTATCCAGCCTGGCTTCCTTGCTGTAACACATTCTTTTAATTTCTTGTCGTGGATGTGAGTGGGAATGAGGTTTGTTTTGGTGTTTTTTCAGTAGATTTTTCCATACTTTGAGGACTCTTGTCCTCAAAACCTTCCAGAGGGAGCTTTTTGTTTCTTGCAGCCCGGCACTGGGGTCACATTTGTTGCCTTGTTCCTGCTCCCCTTCTCAGGGGCTCCCTGGGTGGTCAGTGCCACCAAGGTGCCCTTTCCCTGCACTGTGAGTGCTTAGTGCACCCCCAGCCGTGCACTTTACATGTTAAGCCAAGCCATTACCCTAATAAACACATGCATTTTACCAACCTGCTAATTGGTAGTAGGTGCCACTTTGACCAAGGTGCAAGGGAGAATTCACTTTGCTTACACAGAATCATTTTCCTTCTTTATCACAGCATGATTTAACTACCTGGTGCTGTTAGTGGTGTTTGATTAGGTTGCATGCTATATAATTTCAAGTACAGTGTGTGGGGTAGTTGCATAACACAAATTAAAGTCTGAAATACAGGAGTTGTATATGTGAGAGTCGTAAAGATCCTTTTCCACTCAAATTAGCTTCTTTCCAGAAGAAAAGAAAAAAGCATCAAAAAATACAGTTCACTTCAGTGTGTAGTAGATGAAGCCTTGTGTGGGCTGGAGCAGTGCCACATGACGGAGCATCATTCTGGGTTGTACAGAGCTGTGTCTCTTCCCTGCAGCAGTGTGAAGAATTTGGCTTTTCCTAAAGCCTTTGGCAAACCTGAGGGGGGCGAGTGCAGGTATGGTGGGAGGGGTTGATGCCTCTCTCCTCTGTGCCCAGCTTGTCCAGACCCTCTTGGCACAAGCCTGGGCTCCCCTTCCAGAGCTCAGCATCAGTCCCTGCCCGACGGACACAGACTTGTGTCCTTGGCACAGCCCTGTGAAGGGGACTGCCCCTGGCTCTCACAGCTTACCATGTGAAATTATTTGAGTTATGAGTACCTGGGGCTAGGCCTGGGAGGGTGTTCTGTTATGTTCATTTTGTGCCAAATGGTGCAGGGAGGCCAGGAGACTCAGGTTATCAGCACAAAAACAGGCCCTGGAGCTCACCTGGGTGTGAATGGGGCAAGGCAGGTGCCTGGGTAGCACAGGCTTCTGGAGAGGAATTTGCAGCCAAAGGGATTTGAGTGAGCTGTGGGCAAGTACTCAGAAGTGCTTTGAATTGTGACAGTGATTGCTCCACCATCACCTCCTATCAAATGAATCAGCAGGAGAGAGGTCTTTCTCTGGCCCAGGGCTAGTTAGTTTAATTAAAGGTCTGTTGCTCTTTCAGAATTTTGATGTAGTCAGCTATGCTGGTTGCTTAAATGATGTAATGTTGTTATGCCTGTTTTTCCTCGAGTCTGAATTTCTGTGCCATATGTAACAGGATGAAATGATCTGTTTCTGTCTGTGGAGAGCTGATGAGAAAGGAGTGGTGGAGGTGGTGGGTAGGCACATACAACTGGCAGGGGATCTGCTGTGAGACCTGATGGCTTTGCTGCAAACTGTAAGGGCCAAGGCTGTGCCAGGGACTGGCCTTGTGTGGCACACTGGCCACCACCTGTTTATTAAACTGTTCTGAAGAAAATAGCCTTGGCATCTGGTTTATCCATTCTCAGGGGACTGTGATTTGTATCTGGCCTTTTCTCCAATTAAGAAAAATCTATTTTTATATCTTGGGGATGAATTTTCTCTAGGCCTTTGCTTATCCAAAAAATCTTCAATGACTTGAAGTGATGGTTGTAATGATGGTCTTTTCTCTTGGTCTGAACTGCTGGACCCTTATAGGGACCAAAACAACATCTTTAAATTTTAAGTCCCTTGTTCTTCCAGACATGTAGTTTTCTCATGGCCCACCTTTTGTTTTTTGTTACATCATCTTAGGATCCCAAGTCCTTGTTTTTCCAAACCTATACTTTCTTGTGAACTATCTTCTGTTTCTACTGTGGATAGAAATGCTTTTCTGTGCCCCATCCCAAGGAGCTTGGTGGTTGTTGACAGTAGCTGCAAGAAATGCTGCTGGTTCCTTCAAGCATCCTGCTGAGGACTGTGACTTGACTGCCACATGGACACTGGAGTGGGCTTTGGCTGGTGCCATGGCTGGCACTTCACTGGCCATTTGTGCTGCTCCAGTGCCCCATCCCAGCTGGGATCCAGCCCTTTGGACCTTGAGCTCTGGCTCTTTTCTCCTGCTCACAGCCGTGATCATTTGCCTGATACAGCTGCTGGGACTGCCTTAATGCAGTTCTGTACTCATCAAAGGCACTCATCAAGACTGGAGGCTTTTTGGCTTGGCTGCTGCTTCTGTCAGTAGCTCCTATTAACACTAATGGAAATCACACTCTGGCATCAGCAGCACAGCACCCCCTGTGCTGTGCTCTGCTGTCTGACAGGAGTGGAATTGTGGAGTAATTCCTTCTGCATCACACAGAGATTTTACTGCAAGGGGTCTTGCTGTCACTTCATAACTACTGTGCCAGCTTAATGTTCTGTTATTTTCTTTCTTGGGAAGAGCCTGTAAAGCTGAGGAGTGTGGTGGGAGTTAATGCTGGTTCCCAGGCACCAAGAATAAGGGAAGAAAAGTCTTCTTTTGAATTCCAGCCTTTGACACAGTGCTTCAGTGGCTTTCCCTGTGGCCCTCTGTAACTGCAGGGTATGTTGCTCTCTCTTCAGCAGCAGACCCTGAGCAGGAAATGCTGTGTCTTGTCACCCACCCAAATGTCAGCCCGTAGGCAGAGGATTTTTGCACAGCTTAGCAGAGGGCTCAGCTACCAGCCCCATTCAGAAATCTCCTTGGTCTCCCAAACAGGCTGATGGGAGTCTTGCTCTTACTGACTCATTCTGTGCAGGCTCTTGGTTGCTCAAGATAAGCATCTTTATTCTATCATGTTCTTGCTGTCAGCCTGCAATGTGGCAAAGGCTTCTGTCTTTCTTTGTTGGTTTTTTTTTCAGATGCTATCTTCAGTTTCTTTGCTTCTCCATTGTACCAGGAAAAATTGGGATTTGTTTTGCATTTCTGTAAAAAATGTCTAAGGAATTAATCACAAAGCTCAAAAATAGTACATGGTTTGTAAGGAAGTAGTCACAGTTCAAAGGATTAGAGGAAATAAAAAATTACATTTGCCACCTAAATTTAAGGGGAGCTTTAGTGTATCCTGGGAGATAGCATCAGAGGGAAAAGTGAGATTGCAAAGACAGACATCAACCAAAAGCAGTGACTTGAGCCCAGCAGTTCTGCATTCAGGTTTGGGAAACTTTGCTCCTGATAAACACTTGGGCTTTTAGTCAGTGAAGGCAGGAGTATCTTCTCCAGGACTGGAGCTGATGGGCAGGGATGCTGAAGTTCTCAAGTGATTTCTGTTGCCCGTTTCCCTGGCTTTTTTTTTTTTACAATATTTCCTGGGGGGTGTGGGGGAAGATTTTATTGCTGATTTTATTTGCTACAGCCTGCATAATGTCTGACTTTCTGAGCCCACAGCCAGGATTTCAGCTGGAACCTGGCAGCTTTCTCTGCTGCGTGGGTCAAGCCAAGTGCTGAAACCTGGCTGGAGATGGAGTTGGAGGTGGAACAAAGCTTCCCACCAGTTTGGCTTTCTCTTGTCAGTGTGGGCAGGATACTTGCCCACTCAAGAAACCATTGTGTGTAAAACTCTGAAGTTTGGAAGCTGCAGACAAGGAGGGACTGGATGGTAAAGCAATGCTGGCATTGATGGTGAAAGCCCTGCCAGTGTGGAACCAAGGGGAATGGGCTTGTTTGTGCTGCTTTCTGGCATTTTCCCTTTGTGCACACCCCAGCCTGGCCCAGCTTTCTGGACAAAAGCTGCTTGGTTACAGTTCAGCCTGGTCCCCTCCTCTTCACGAGGTGTTGAGGCCAAAGGAGTTGCATGAGCCAGCACAGCTGGTACCTGGCATCACCTGCACACCCTGTGGGCTCCCTGCCCATCTTCCTCATCCAGCTGCCAGGGAAGCTCACTGCTGATACTCCAGAGGGCTGGGAAAGCATTTGTGTCAGAGACAGCTGTCAATCAGGGCTGCCTGTTCTGGAGCAGGCTGTGTGGGCCCCCTCTGCAGTGTGATGCCAAGGGAGAAGCCATTGCTGGCTGTGCTGGTGCTGGCCCAGCAATCAGCAGCAGGAGTGAAACTCCAAACTCCTTTCATTCAGATATTTTGGGGCATTTTCAGGTAAGCGACTGGATTCCCACATCCTCAGTTCTGCACCTTTTAAGTAATATTTAAGATTAGTGGTTTTCCTTCCAATTTCTGCAGGTACCAGTTATCTCTAATTCTTCAGCGTAGGCTGAGGCTTTTAACAGGAATGTTTGAGTTTAAAAAAAAAAAGGCAATGCATGCTGTAGGCTGAGGTGAGCTGGAGTCGCTGGGATTGTCTGTGCATGTTCAGCATAATGTGGGATCTGTTTTGTGGGATCACAGTTACATGGAGTACAGTGGTCCAGCTGCCACCAAGCTCTGGGATCTGCCACCTGCACAGACCTGTTTCCAGGACATAGCTCACCCCTCACATTTGTTGGGAGAAGGAAAATGAGAGTAGTGATTCAATGCATTGTGCTCATTTGGGAAAACATTGTGCTCAAAGAGAAAATTATTCCCCCTTTTTTTTTTTTGTGGTGTTGACTGTTACGGTTTCAGTGATCTCTTGGAAGGCTCCTAGAAGCAGAAGGGAAGCTCCAGGATAGAGAATGCTGTAGGCAAATGCTAGCACAGTTGCCTTTTATGAAGAATAATTTCATTTTGTCTTTTCCTCTTTTCTGTATGCCCACGTGTTTTTCTGCTCCTACAAACACTCCTCTGAAATTATATCCTTCAATTCTGCAGTACCTTTGCTGCCTTCTGTGGGGGTTTCAGTATGAACTTTTAATGTGTAGACAAACTCATTACCAGATGTAGCAACAGGCAATTCTTCCCTCCTGCCCTTTGGGACTGTGTTCTTCTCCCTCTGTGCACACGCTGCTCTCCTCCCTCCTCGTGTTTTTTGTCAGCCACCGTAAGGTAGTGTAAAACACATAGGAAATCTGGATTTTGAGCTTGGACAACATATTCTGGGGGTGTGTTGAAGAGGATATTTACTCCATCTGTTACATCCCCTTCTGCTGCAGGTCACTGTTCTTGTGGCATCAGCTTGCAATTCTTCTGCACAACCCACAGCAAATGAGGAGCAGGGACAGCTCATCTGATGGGAAAAGGATAGCAGGGGGCTCTGACCCTCCCAGCAGAAATGTACAGAGCTCATCCCTCACTCAAAGCCTTTAAAATTATTCTGCCTCCAGCCCAAAGCATTAAAATGAATCTTTCTTCTTTTGGAGACAGCCTGCAATATACTATACTTCACAGGGATCCTTAAAACAGCTTTCCTGGCTTAAATGAGAGAGTTTTTAATGTGTAGGCATGTGTTTTTGGAGAGAATTTTTATGTAGGGCCATATACAACTGCTGTGTTTAATATAGCCAGACTTTAGAGAGTTAATGTATAATAGTATTATATACTATATATTATATACTATTATATATAGTATATTATATACTATAATGTATAATAGTATGATGTATAATTACTCTTTCGGGTTTGTTAGAAAAGATGGATGTTTCAAACTTCTATCTCTAACCTTTGGCCAGAAAAAGCCCCACAGGCTATCAGAGGCACGAAAGAAGGTGCTTTTTAGGTGGTTTGGGGTTGGTTTTTTTTACATCCATTTTACTGCTGGGACTGGGTGGCTGGTGCTGGGTCACAGCAAGAAGCTTTGGGGGGGATGTTCTTTAGCTCTAATTAAACTTGGCAGGAGGTGAAAAGCAAAGGACAGCCAGCATGCTGGCCAGGGGCACCAAGGGCAGAGGGCTACTTGCTCAGGCAGCCAGGATGTCCCTCTTGCCCTGGCCAGGTGCCCCCAGGGATGATTCAATCAGATGTTGGTGTGGAATTCCATCTTTCATTCCACCGGTGGGGTTTGTGTGGGAAAGTCCCGGTGCCAGGCTGTGCTCAGCTCGGATTCCTCACCCCTGTCCTTCCACCACTTCCCCAGGAGATCTCCCTGGGTTGCAAGACTGATCACTGCAGACTCCAGAGCCTCTCAGCCAGCAAATGGCCTTTCCCTTATCTTGAGAACCATGGTTGAACTTCCTGCCTAATTTCATGCAAGCAGCTAATCGTCTCTTTGCAGATGTCAGTGTGGGCCCTGCCAACTCCCCACACAGGCCGTGTGTACCATGCCTGCCCTGGCTGGGTCTCATTTATGCTTACAGCCTAAGGCTGAGAAAAGGTCACTGCTTCCTCCAGCTTTCACTGTCAAGTGAATGTGCTCCAAGCCTGGAAATCTGAGCACTTGCTTGCACAAAGCCACCCTTGGGTATATGTCCCCATGGGGCTTTCATCCCATCTCTGTGATGCCTCAGATAATTTGCAAGATTTGCCCCCTTGTTTTCAGCCTCCTGACAGTGACCAGGTCCAAAGACTAGGGCTGTGGGAAACTAGCTGGGTAATTTTAACAGTGCCTTTCTTTAAATAATGGTAAATCACCCCAGTAGAATGATGTTATTGCATATAACTTTCCCTGATGTCTTTGAAGGAGCAGACAGACATTCTCAGCTATTCCAGGTACATACCAGCCCTCCTGTGAAGGTATATTCCCATGTCTCTGCCTGGTGGTGGGCATGGAAAGTTGAAATGCTGTTTTCTTGCAGTAGTTTGTTTCCTCAGAACAAACTACCTTTTACTAAACTTTCTCCTCCAGCTCCGAACAACATGCCCTTGTAAAATCTGATATTACTCACTTTAGCAGGAAATGTGAGGTGGAGGAGGACGTGCACTACAGTTTCACACCTTTTCTCTTGTTTTTCTATCTAGAAGCAAATTCTGTTCTGGCTTGACTGATTGATTGAACCTTTTTCAAGTGCTGTCTGAAGGAGACAGCTTCTCTTTTACTGGATCAGAGATGTATTTGGCTCTTACACAGATTTTCTTAAAATCTGGAGTGTTTTCTTTCTTTTTGTTTGTTTCTTGGAATTCATGGCAGATGCACAGAATAAAGGAAAATTTCAAACACAAGTTGTACTTAGCCAGAGCCATGGTGTGTAGTAGGTCGTGTCTCCTGGTGGGCTGCTTTGAAAATGTGCTTTCTTTGGAAAAGAAATATTGCTCAGACCTGCATCTGCTTCCTCTTCTGCTCCAGCAGCCCAGTTTGATGTTAATTCAGACAGCAGCCCTCTGGTTTGGGGGCTGGTGGTTTCCCCAGCTCTTGGCAGGGGCAGCGTGGGTATATGGGGTGCCCACAGCAGGGCTCACCATTTCAGCCTGGTCTGCCTGGAGCTCCTCTTCATTTCTTGCTATCTTGTTCATTCCCTCTCCTGCTAACTCTGCCAGGCTGAAACCAGCATTTTCACAGAGGCTGGGACACACCAGGAGTCCTTGAGCCTCCATTCATTTGTCTGCCACTTCTGCTCAGTAAGAACTGTTTTTAAAATAGCTTGTGACATGGAGGAGAGGAAGAGTTTAATGATGAAAATTGTGCAAAAATAACACCAGTGATGGTAGATGTGCTTTTTCTTTGCCTTAAAAAAGAATAGAGAAGCCTGGGTTTCTTGTTTGGACATCTGAAGTGTCAGTAGGAGATCTTTAGCTCTGATTGTTTAATATTTTTAAGTCAGCATGAGCTGCTGTATACATTAACCAGGAAGAATGATTGGCTTCTCCAGTCTGTAAGGTCTGCCTGGAATAGGAACACAGAGATGGAAATAGTTCAAATGATGATTTAAAAGTGTCTCTAAAACTAGCTTGCTTTTCCTCTTGGATATGTACCATCCTAGTCTGTGAGAGGCTCTCAGTCTTTTCATGTGTTTAGCCACTTCTGGAGGGAAACAAAGTGCTGTTACTCTCCTTCACAAATGGGAAATGCAGCACAGAGGGAGCAGACAAACGGGCTGTTGGACAGCAAGAACCTGCCTGAATCCCAGAGGCCCCCAGCACAGACCACCTTTTGTTCCCACCTGGTCCCTCACCCCCATTTGTGGATCAGTTAGTTTATGGATATTTAACTGTCCTTAGGTTGTGCCTGGGATCTCCAAACCCACAATGTACTGGGCCATTCCTAGCCCCTAATCCAAGAATGGAGGTACTTGGGTAGTGTCAGCAGCAATTTGAATTACTGGTCTTCAGAGTGCTAATTGTCCAAATAACACCGGCCCAGGTGGTGGAAAGAGGTTCTGTGCTATTAGTTACCCCTCAGGAGGAGCTGGCAGAATGTCCCTGTTCCTGCCACATTGATCAGCAGTGTAAAACATCACTTCTATACAATTCTTTCCTTTGGGCACCTGGGAATTGTTTGTGAATGCTTCTTTGTAGCACTTGTAAGAGATTTTGCACATTTTTTTATTATCAAATAAATACAGTATCAGCTGTCTATTGCAGATGGATGATTGACAGGTTTTGCATATCTGTGATGGGGACAGAGCAGAAGGTTTAGGGCTTTGCAGCCACTGGGTAATAGATGTGTGATATCCATATCCCAAACTGTCTTTTTTACTTCCTTTCAGTCAGGCTCTGAACACTGAAGTTCTGGAAGTTGTCCTCAGAATATTCTGAAATAAATATAAGTTCTAGGAGGATCATAGCCCAGCCTGTTCCTGACTTTTCCAAGGGTCCTGGCTTGGGTGATGTTCTCTAGGTCCCCACCTGCCTCCTCCACTACAGCACACCAGGGTCTTGAGGCATGAAAGGATGGGAGGTAATGTCTCAGAGGCTGTGTCACATTAACAATTACAGGCTTCCATAGACCATCTGTTGTTTTCCATCCAACAGAAAAAAAGGAGTGAAAAATGTTATTTTCCAAGACTTCCTGTGATGCTCCAGAGGAGAAGGAAGATCTTCCCTCGACCCTTTCCCTGGGTTAAGCATTTTTTGAGGTCTCAGAGCAGCAGTGCACTGTATGTACCACATGTACTGCAGTGGTGGAGTGAAAGGGCAAGGCCAAGCCACGTCTGTTGCATTTACAGAGAGTTCCTACAGCAGTCAGGGCATACATGTCTCAAACTGCCCCTCTGGCCAGGCCCTTGCTAGTGGGGTTTGCTGGAGCAGGCTGTGTAAGCAGCAGGCTGTGTTAGTGGCCCTCAGGACTGAGGTTAATCAGACAGGGACAGGGACAGGGACTGGGAGGGAATAAGGAAGGTATTTGAGCCAGAGAGGAGAGGAGGAGGAGGAGATAATCCAGCTGCAGAGTCCAGTCTGGGAGTAAAGGGATTTTTGGGCACCAAAGGGGCATCCAGTACTGGGGGGCTTTGCTTGTCACTCTGCCCTTTCTAGACAGTCTCTGTTCTATCTGTCTCCTGGATTTATTTCCTAGCTGTATTTCTGCTAGTATTTTTATGGGTTTGTTTTTTCTGTTTCATTAACAGAGCAGCTGCACTTTTACCACAGGCAGGATGACGCTGGGCTTTGTGCTGAAAGCTGCCACATCACCATGATGTGTTTTACCCAGCAGACCTCACCAGGCAAGGTTCCCAGCACAGCAGAAGTCACCAGGGAGGTTTCTCAGAGCAGCAATCACCCCTCAGCCCATTCTCAGTCACTGGCCTAGTATTTCATCATTGCTATTTCTTGCTTCTGTTTTGTGCTGGCTTCTCTATTCTTCTAAGATCAAAGTCATATTTTTATTAGCAGTAAAAAAACAGGGGCCTGTATCTGTTTGATCATACACAGAAAGATACCCAGCAGGGCTAGCTTAGTCTGTTGGATCTGTCACAGACTCACTCCGCTAATGGCTTGCTTAGGTAAAATAAGATCAAAGGTGGAAAAAGTTCCAAGTTTTCTATGCTCTTGTCAGGTGGCTCCATCTTGGGGTTACTTGCCAGCACATCATCTGCAAGCAAGGAGGGATCAGCAAGGAGAAGACACACAGGAGAAAGAAGCTTGCAGACAGAAGCAGAATTTCCTCATTGGAACCACAGCTGAGCCACCTGGTCTAGTGGGAGATGTGCCTGCCCGTGACAGAGGGGGTGGAACTGAATGGTCTTTGAGGTCCCTTCCAACCCAAGCAATTCTGTGATTCTGTGGTGTTAATGGAAAAGGAGACCCTTTGCAGGGGAGAGATGCAAGGGTGGTATGTGAGCATTGAATGGATGCCCCTGGTACAGACAAAGATAGAAAATGAAGCAGGCTGTGGCAAGGTATCTTTTGATGTACCTGCATCGAGGCTTGCCCTGTGGTGGCAGGTTGAAAAAGGAAAGTGTAGCTTGGAAAGCACAAGGGGAAAGTCATCATGGCAAGGCCCAGTCCCAAATCGTGGGTTTGCTTTCCTTTTTTAGCATTGTGCACCACAGAGTTTCAGAAAGTAGGAGCAGCCATAATAGCATTTTAGGTCTTTCATGTATGTCAAAGTGTGCCTAGCTGGCAGAGTGAATCATAGGAAATAAATATACTCAGGGTTTGAGAGGATAAAAAAGGACATCCATGTATTTCAGACAGCAACTCAGAGCCTGTGCTTTGTCTCTCCAATAAATCTGCTACTGGATGTAGTGTGGGACAGTGGAAAGAGGAGATGTGCACTGCTTGATCTAGAGCCTCTGTGTCTGCAGCTGGCTTAACCAAAGGGATCGATGTTTTGCCTTCCCATACTTAAGCAGCAATACTTGAGCCTCTTTACAGGAGAGATGTTCCAGCAAGTCCCAAAATTATTTAACACTCTCTACTTGTGCTGCAAATCTGCTGGAGTTTGCTCATAATAACAGAGGTAGTGAGAGGTCCTGGCAGGGTGAGGAGCTGGTGCTGTGGGGAGGCATGGCTGGCTGGTAGCTCTGTGGCTGGGCAGAGGAAGGGGCTTTCTTCCTTTGCAGGCTGCTCTAGTGGGTTTTCTCTCCCCTTTGGCCACATAGCTGAAGCAGATGTTTACCCTGAGGTCAGAAAATACTATTCTTGTGTTCTTGGGCTGCTTGAGTGAGAGCCTGGTTCAGTCTTTGACCTCCAAGTGGGTGCTGTGCTGGTGTGTAAGGACCCAGGAGCTGTTTGCATTATTTGTGCTCCAACCCAGCCTGAACTCTGAGCACAGGGCAGGTGGGCATGCAGGAGTGTTTCTTCCAGGGGATCCCCATTGCTCTGACCTTCCCCAACATCACAGGTGGGCTGAGCAGACAGGGCATGAGCTGCTGCAGGCAGAAAGGGCTTTGTGTGCCCTTCACTGCCCACTTGTGTAAACCCAGGCATGGCCATGGTGCAGTCACTTTCTCTGCAACAGATCAGCTGGACACCTCTTCTGAGAGAGGAGTAGGTGACACTGGGGTGGCTTGCCACGACCATGTCTTTTTCTTGTTTGCCACTCACAAAGGATGAGTGTGGCTGGAGAGTGGGTGGCCAGTGTGGATTCATCAGGGCCTGTAAAGCATGGACCAAGGGAAAGGCAACAAATCAAGCACCCATAAAGAGGGAATTGTACAGGCAACAGCAAAACAGTGGGTGTGTGCACAATGCTTTCTGCTAACAAGTATTAAATTTCTCTGAAACAACCAGAAAAGGCACTGTTAGGTGGCTGGGAACAGTTTCCTGAGACTGGCAATTAATACTGGTTGTGTGTGTGAGCAGTGAAAAGCCAGCAGTGTTCAGCTGTTTGCAGAGCAGAAACATCTGCCCAGGAGAGTTTACAATTAAAACCCCAACTGCTGGAGCTGTGAGTCACCCCACCTGTGGCCCTCTCTTGTAGCAAGGAAATCAGCATCAGCAGAGGGACAACCTGATACATTTTCCCAGTGCAAAATAACCTGATTGGTTTTGGTTTTTTCTAGTCTCATGTCCATTGCTTGGGGCCTCCCAAGACCAGAATTTGGCTGCTCTGGCCCCGTCCCCACACCTTCTCTCCCACATTATTCATGTTGTGACTGGTTTTCTGGCTGTGAAAGCAGCAAGGATGACAGATGCTCATTTGGTTGGTTTAGATTTTCCCTAAATCACCTGGTGCTGAGGAGTAATGAAATATTTATTAGATGTTACAAAACCAAACCCAGAGCAACAGCACAGTGAGCAGTTCCTCCCTGCAGTGGTCCCTGAGCAGCAGGTGCCCTAAGAAGGAAGTTCTCAGTGCTGCTCGTGGTTGACTGCTGCTTTCTGGACAAAAGGCAGAGGTGCTTCCCCTGGGAATTAGCTGCAGTCCTCAGCTGATATGATTCCTTTGGGACAAGGGTGATGCTGATGGGCTGAGCCATTAGGGACCAGTGTGCAGTGCTGCAGACTGTGTCCTGCCTGCAGGAAAGACCCTTCCAGTGGGATGTGCAGTGTGCAAGGGCTCTGTGAGGTTACAGTGCACTGAAACATTCAGTCTTTGATCAAAGGTGTTTAAGTGAGGCAGTGAAGGGGGTCACTTCTCAACCACAGGGTGCTTTTCACATGGAAACATCCTTGTGTAGAGCCCAAGTCTGATTGATTTCAGCAGCCATCACATTGATGGACAGGGCTTTATTAGCAGGTTTGAGTATCTGTACAGGTGTGGCTGTGTTATGCTGCAGCTTGGTACTTACTGACAGATTCAGCAATCTACAATCTAGGATGGCCCTCATCTTCCAAATCTTCTGTTGGTTACGGTACTGCTGTAGCATAATGTAGGTTGCAGGAGAGTTCTAGAGGTCTCTGGCCCAATTTCCCTGTTCAAAGCAGGGCTCCCTCCCAAACCAGATAATTTTCATGCAGTCAGGCTGTGGAAATTTGCAAGGCTGGAGATGCTGCAGCCTCTCTGGGCCCATTTTGGTGTTGTACTTATTCCTGCATGCTCAGACTCAGCGAAGCATTCTGGAGAGAGGAAGGCTCAGTGAGGCACATTGCTGTGTATAACTTTTTTCAGGGAAGTTTTCTGTGGCAGACAGCTCCTCTTTGCAGTGCTTGTGCTTCCCTGGTGTAGGAGAAGGAGGCTGGAGACAATGCACAGAGATGGTGCCAGCTGTTCACTGGCTGGAACCATTTGGAGAAGGTGCCCTGGCTCCCTGCATTCAGGTTTGCATTTGGCTCTGGGTCAGACTGAGTGTGTGCAAAAATAACACAGAGCAGGAAAGCTGCTGGTGACTGTTTGTCCCAAAGATGCTGCTGTGCTGTTTGCTGGGATCTGCATCAAGCAAATTCATTTGGTTGCCTCTGTGATTTGCTTGTGGCTGGTGGGTCTTTAGTCAGGTTGTGAGGTCACTAAGTTGTGCTGGACATGTGTTTTTTCTTAACAAAGTTAGACCAGGAAGGTGGGAATCATTTGGGGCCTGTGTCGAGTCACTGGTGAGCTCTTCCCCTTGGTGTAGTCTGTTATGGGAAAGACATCTGCCAAGTTTCTTATAAAAAGCCATGCAATCCACGAGCTTTTGCACACCCAAAAGCTCCATGGGTGCCATGCCTGATACCTGTGCCAGGAGTTGACTGCCTCAACTGATTACAGTTTTTAATATGCCTGTGTGTATCTGACAATTTAAATACTCCCATGCTTTAGACAGGTGAAGGTCTGGGAAACACTCTGCTGCACCAGCACACCACTGTATTAACTTGGGAGAGTTCTCTTGGGTCCAGGGTGCTGTGTTCTGTGATCCCTCTGGAATGCAGAAATGACTGTGTTTTAGTGGCTCACATGTGGGAAGCAGTTGTAGGGAACATCAGAGAGGTTTGGAAAAGTAAGGGAAAGTAAACAGAATAAACCTCTTCAATCCACCAGTTTTCCTGCTTGGTCCCAGCTCTCCTGTGTGATGGCACTTGGATTTGTGTTTGCATGGGAGGCAGTGAGGCTGTGACCCCAACATTCACACACCTGCTGGGTTTGCAGCCTAACAGGGTTTCACCTCCTGCCACAGCTGGTGTGAGGGCTGTGATATTGTACTGATGTCCTTCCAAGTGGAAGTAACTCTGCTGTTTTCTGCTATTTGTGAGCACCCTATGGAAGGTGACTGAGAAGTGGTTTGTATTGGCCCCTTAGTGGCCTTACTGGACCTGCAGAAGCTATTGGCTTGCTTTATGTGGCTTTCTAGCTTATCACTGGTGCCTCTAATTACAAGAGATAAAATAACACCCCTGCTTTTAAAGCACTTAAGCTTCCAGTTGAGTGTTCAGGGCACGTGCTCTTTTAAGCCTGTGGCTGAGTTCGTGGCATCACTTGGCACTGCTTCAAGGCTCTGGAGTGTGATGCTGGTGCTGAGACTGCCCCCCTGCCTTGCTCCAGCCTTTGCTGGGAGGTGCAGCCTCCCAGCTGCCCCAGAAGCATTTCTGGGATTTGGCAGCAATGCCTGTGGAGCCCGATGGGGAAGGAAAGAGGCATAAAATAGGAGGTGAAGCATGTTGGGCACATTTGGTTGACCTGCAGGTCTGGTCTCCTCTGCTCCCTTGTGGTGCTGGCTTTGTGCACCAGGTGTTTGCTGCTGTGCTGCAGAAACTAAGTTTAATATGAAAACGGTTAAATCGTGTCTCAGATCAACAGCTTCCTTGATAACATCCCTGACAGTGGCACAGACATGGATCAATAATACCTGCTGCTCTCTCATGGTCTGGTGGGGCTGTCAGACTGAGGGTCCTGTTAGCTGAGGGCTGGGCTGTGCTGCAGCCTGGTGTGATCAGAGAGGATCTCCTTTTCCCTGGCTGGGGGAAATGCTGGCGTACAGCTTGGCCGAGGAGGAGGCAACTGACACTCCAGTAGAGACAAATCTGATGATTCACTTCCACAGCCCCCAGGAGCTTGCGTGTGAGCTGCCTCTTGGGAATTTCTAGGAATTTCAAGGAGCATTATTTGTTCTGAAGGTAGCCCATTCAGTGCTGAGGGAGGAGGATAAAATACTGCTGCTGGGTGGCATTATAGGAATTGAACAAGCAAGGACTTTTGGAGGTTGTCCTAAAAAATAACCTGGACACAAAAATGTCATAAACATGCCATGGATGTTGTTAAAATCCCAAATGAAAGGCCTCTTGGCTGAGAGTATCTGTGCTCTTAGTATGTCTTTCCTTGTGCTTTAGCACCCTGCTTTCAAGGTTACCTGTAGTTTTCCTGTTTCTTTCCTTAGTTTTTTATGAGCATCTGTTGCCCTGTCATTTCTTTCTGACATTCACAATGCTTGCTAGTTCAAAATTGTCAATACATTTAATTAACATTGTGCCTTTTGCTTCTTCAAGATAACTAAATGATTAATAAAAACAGGCCTAGCACCTTCCCACAGGTGTCTCCCACCTGATCACTGCATTGTCTCTGGCTCCTCTCCTCACTGAGCCAGTTTTCAATTCCATCAGCTCAGATAGGTTTGGACCTTGTTTTACATCTGATGTTGTGTATGTTGCCCAAGGGCTCCTGATGTCTAGGGTGCTGTTGGCAAACACTCCAAAGGGGTTTAGGTGCCTGACATGGCAGATAGGATCTAAGTTTTGGTCCTAAAAGCTAGAAGCTTTTGTCAGTGCGTTTCCTCTGGGCTCATGGCCCAAGGCTGGGGTGGGTCAGGTTAAGGGATGGTCCATACACCAGCCCTGTGATGCTGAGCTTTGTTGCATGTGTCAGACCCTGTGGAGTCTGGGCTGGTGTTTTGGGGGCAGGAATGACCCACCTTTGCAGCACCCACAAGATGAAGGCTGTTCCACGTCTTCCAAAGCAGAGCATAGTGAGTCTCACTTTGTCACTTTGATGAACACCTCTCCATTAGCAGTAGGATAATCCCAGATTATCACATCAAATTGCTATTGCTCACTAACCCCCCTCAGCGTGGTGTTGAGGAATTAATTACCAGTGTTTATGATGTTCACTACTGCAGTCCCTAAACACCCCACGTAGCACATCGTGATTGTAGCTCCAGTGATATTTATCACTGCATTTTCCAAATGGTCCCTCTCCTGCTTTTTATTGCTAGTGGTATTTACCAGGAGTCATTATGCTCTAGTTGTTTGAATCTCTGCAGTTTTTTATACTTTATTCAAAGCCATTTAGACACTTAGAGCCATTAATTTTATCATTCTCTTCCATTCTAACGGGCTGGTTTCTTCCATTGGCATACAAATGAGAAAGAAAGACTCTTCCCTGGTCTTTTTGGTCACTAATAAATACCTGTCCTAATTCTTGCTGCTCTCCTTTCCCTTTAAGTTGCAATATATATATATTGTTTGCTTCCTTCTGTCAAAATTAATTCTTATCCTCCAGTGTGAAGTAACCCCATGGTGAACCAGCCCCAGCTACATTTCAATCCCTGCAGCTTTTCAGCATGAGTGTTGTCTACATCTTAAGATATTAGGCTGGCATTGCTGATACATGACTTATGTGCCTGCTGTGACTTTGTCTGCATTGTAAGCTGAAGAGGTGGGTTTTTAGCTATGTCTGGTTTTAAACTGACAGATAAATTGGAAAACTAATGGCATGTTATTTCACAAGACTGAAATAAACCCTTGTAAACTTTCTATTGATGTCATTGTGACAGAATTAGAATTGTCTTGTAAGTTATACCAGCTGTATGCTGGGCAGAAAGTGTTTTGAGCAGCAAAGAGACATCAGAGAATGTCCTTGCTAGGATAAGGAGAACAGGTTTGCTTTCATAGGATTTCAACATTAAATTCTTTCCCCACTGGTTTTGACTGATGTTTTGTATGTGAAAAGCCGAAAGAAATGAGCAAGGACAAAAAAAAAAAAACAAAACAAAAAACACTCCAAAAACCAAGAGCTAGCATGGTAGGCTTTCCATTTGGTATGAAACCTCAACTTCTGAAGGGGAGGAGAAGCTGAGTGGAGAAGGGGTTCACCAAAACAGATTCTTCCAAGCCCTCACACAGCAGCTTGGTTTTGAATTGAGTATGCCTGAAGTAGTAAAAGTCTTGTGTGCATTTTGTGGTGGCAGAGTTGTTTAGAAATGATGTTCAGGGTGACTTCAGGTGCTTGTGATGCCTGAATGAACACGCCAGGCTGCAGAGTTCATGTGTGTGTATACCCATGTATGGCTGGTTCCTCAGCTATTGCTGCTGTCCCCAAAGGAGGGCAGAAATGCATGTCATAAGCACCCCAATACAGTGTTGCAGATCAATTACTGGGGTTTTTTCCTCATACATAAATCTTTTTTTGATGAATCTTTTTCTTTTGGCATGTTCTACAGATAAGTAAGCAGCAGCTCCAGACAATCAAAGATCGTTTCCAGGCCTTTCTCAATGGAGAAACCCAGATTGTGGCAGATGAAGCATTTATAAATGCTGTCCAGAGCTACTACGAGGTAAGGAGAGACAATGCAATGCTCTTATGAATGCCTGTCCTCACCCCTATTCACAGATGGCATTGAATTCTGAATTAATGATTTGTCCTTTATCACACAGTATGAAGCAAAGGCAAGTGCAAAGTGGCTTCTGTCTGATGTCTGGTACATCACAGTGTTTGGGAGGTTCAGGGTTTGAATGTAAACTGTGGAACAACCATAGCAACCCCTATGCCATGGTGTTTCCTTATAGCTTGATTATGGGGAAGACTGCCCTTCCTTTGAGCTGAAAAATAATTTCCTGATACATTTAAACAGTGTATTCTAAAACAGGGAAGATGGCAGAAATCTTTAGTAAAATCAGTGTCATGTGCTCCCTGTGAAAAATACCAAGAGAAATCTGGGCAGCACATTCAGTTCTTGCTGAAGCTTTTGCATTGTGTTCAATTGACTTTGGGATTTTCAGCAAGAGTGTTGTCTTTTCTGTTTGGCCTGACAAGTGCTGCAAAGCAAAGAGGGAGTGAGGAGGATGTGCATCTACAAAACTAGATGATACCAGAGAACATGAAACATCATTCATAATTGTGCAAAAGAATAATTATGCATATCCATCTTTTTGCACCTCTTTGTATGCAGCCCATAATGCAGCCTTTTATATCTCTGCTTAGAAGGAAAGAGTTTCTGGTTTTGAAAGGAAACAGTGCTTGTCATTTTTACAAGGAGTGTTGTTTATTTTTTTGCTAGCCTTTCTGCAAACCACTTCTCTTTCTCCCTAGAGCTATTCTGTCACAGAAGGTAAAGATTTTGAATTGCCTACATAAAATATTTCTCTAGAAGTGCAATCTAAGAGGGGACCAAAATCAGATACTAAAACTGAAGAGAATTTTAACTCTATAGGATATGACAACAGCTGCTTCTGTGTAAGGAAAGCACAAATTATCTCTGGATTAACTCTATTAAACCAGTCTGGTAGTTCCTGTTCCATCGTTCTCTGTACAGGGGGGAAGCTGAGAGTCATTTACATCTTTTATCAGAAAAGAAGTTGCCAAGGGATCATCACAGCTTCACCGAAGAGGTGCTCTCAAAGAAAGTTTGCAAGATGGAGTGAGCTGTGTTTAGGATGCCAAAGCAGCATAATCTGTTCAGATAAGATTATTGAGCAGGAAAAGGAAACTGCTTAAAACCAGGCAGAATACATCCCTGTTTCACTGCTGGGTCTGGCTGAGTGTTGTCAGCTCCAGAAGTCCTGTGCTGTATAAATGCCCCAAGTTATCAAATTGAAAAAAAACCAGTAGGTTAGCAGTAGATGTACACAAGCCCATGTCTTCAAGCCCTCCATTGGCTCCTGCTTAAAACAGGCCACAAAAAGTGTAATGCATCACTCTGTGTCCATGAACACAACTTTCTTTTTCTTCTTTTTAGCTGTTGGTCTACTTTAATTGATGGCTGTGTGCTTTCAGCTTCTGTGCAGCTGAAGCTGCCTCTGTGGCTCTTCCTTGGCACCAGCTGTAGTGGCACAAGGCAAAGCCTTGCCACAGAAAGCCTCTGCCCCTCGGTGCCTGGGCAGTGTTCCCTGCTGAGAGTGTTCTCCCTTCCTGCTCTGCAGAGACGTGCTCCCCTTGGTTGATCCATTGTGCAAATCATGCACATTATGCAGATCCCTATCTCAGCTCCTGCAAAACTCAGTTTTATTCAATTAACTGTCATTCTGCTGGGTGCTATCTAGAATCAGCATTTACCAATTTATAAATCGGCAAGATGGCTTGGAAAACACACAGATGGAATTGGTAATCTCTGTGCAGGACAGCTGATGTTTCTAAAAGGTCCACTTATTAATGATGCAGAATAAGTTCATTACCTGGGAGTCACTGGTTTTTGCAGAGAAAAAAAAGGTAAGGGTGACATAGTAGTTCAGAAATGCATTTGCTGTTGCCCTGAATGTGTTTGCATGGCCACATTTTGCTGTTAATTCTGACTGTCAGGGTAAACATGTGGTTGTCAGTCTTAAGCTAGTTCACAGGCTACTATCAAATTTAAAAATTGATTGATCTGCTGCTGCTCTGCAAAGCACCGCTGTGCCTGCAGGAATGCTGCAGACCCGTGTGCAGACAGGCCCAGCACACTCCAACACACTGCAGGGGAGCTTTTCTCAGGTCCTTTGACTTCTAATGAGTAAAGCTTTGTCTGTCACCAGCAATTTTGCAGCAGGCACTTCAGTGCATGTGACAGGAGTGCTTCATTAGACCCATTTCCACTCTGCTGTGGGCAGACAGAGACACAGAGGCATGGTGGGCTCATCTGTGGGTGTGGCAGGAGATGCCTGACCCAGCTCCTGGAGGTCAGTTCTCTTCTGCAAGATTCAGTGTGTGCACCCATGCTAGGATTTTGTTCTAGGAAATTCTTGGCTCCTGGCAACCCTGCTAAGCAGTCCTACAGCCAGGCAATTCACCTGGTATTTTCCAAAGAAAACAGGACAGAACACCTTCTTTTATCTATTTTTTTAATCTTCCTGTTTCACAGTTTCTGCAGCTTTGTGTCTGACTGGTGCTCCCCCGTGCCTGTCTCCTCCCTGACAGCTGCAGCCTTCCTTTCCTCTGCTGGCTGCTGCTCCACACCCAGGGAGGAAAAATTGGGGTTGAGGGAATATGGGGACCCACATCCCACTGCTCATAATGCTTGGGGTGAGGACCTTGGATAACAACAGCCACTGGTGCTGGCAGGTATGGGAAGTTATTAGCACCATCACACAGGTTCAGGCCTGGGCACCTGGCATGGATGAGGGGACCTGGGAGCCCAAGATGTTGCAGTGGGGCTGGTGACTGTGACCTCCCACCATTTCCTGCAGTCAGTGTGCTGATAATTTCCTTGGCTGCATCAGGGGCTTGGCTCTTGATAGCCCTCACCCATTACTTGAAAGCATCTGCACACACCTAGGGCATTATCACTCATATTTAACCTCCGTGAGGAAATGAAACACATGCTGCTGTTGTTTCATGCACTAAAGAGGTTGCTGGTGGCATTCTGCCTGTCTTGTCTTCAGGGAGTGAGTGCTTCCATGCTGATATTGGAAGGAAACAGCCCAGCTCTTCCTCAGCATCATTTTTAGTCTGGTCCTTGGACAAAACCCACCACTACTGCCCACAGATGCCTGTGCCATCGAGCATCTAGGAACATGGGGTACTGTGTGGCTGAATGGTATATAAAAAAAAATCTATCATGTCCTTAGGTCATCCTCAAGCACTTTAATTATTGAGAGCTGGCAGATACACCCCTGTGAGGGCACAGCTTCTTCCCAAGCTGCTGTATTCATCAGTTCTCAGCATTATTAATAAAACAGCAGTTTTCTTACTGGATATTGTTTGCTCTTCTCTGTTCAGGGCTTGGGAGAGGAGAGCCAACACAATATCCCTCTTGTTTCTCTAGCCTTTCAGCTCTGTGTTGCTCCCAAGACATCTGTGGTCTGTGGGAGTCTGTCATGTTTTGACCCTTTTGCTGCTCTTGCAGTGGGAAAAACATCTTTATGAAATGTCTTCTCCCTCGCTTTCTCCTGCTGTCAGTGCCCTCCATATCTGCAAAGGTTCAAGCCGTGCTGAACCTTCTTGCACTGCTCAGTCCTGTGACAGCAGGGCAGACATCAAGAATCTCCTCTGGTGTAGTAGAATTAGAATGTAAACCTGGTCTTTGCAGAGGTTTCCCAGGGGCCTGGCTACCAGAATAAATCCAGTGCAGTGCTGTTGGCTTCAGTAAGATAACTCTGCTCCCTCTGATAGGGCAGAACTTGGTTAGGTGAATGTAGCTGTGCAAAAGCTTCCTTATTAAAACATCAGATGGAATAAAATAAAATCCTGTTTTCCCAATGGGCATTTATGTATCTGGTGAGGTGTGACCATAACATCACATCAAGTCCTAATTGCATCAGAATATTTCATTTCAGTGGAGGCAAAGCAGAAGCTTCACCTGATTCCATTACACTTCCCAAAGTACAGCTGAAACCTCTGGCAGCATGTGGCAGTTGAGTGAGGAGTTGGAGAATGTCCTGGCAGTCAATAAGCAGCTTCCCTGTCGCCCTGATTTTTTCACCCTTCTGATGTTTGTACTGGAGTTCTCACACATTGTAGCATAAACAAAGTGGATGTTTTCGCGTTCCTCTTCTGTAACAGACTTCTAGTTTGGCCAGTAAGGTCAGAGGGATGTCAACCTCATTGCCCAGTTGCTGATCAAACTCCAAAAACTATATAAACCCAAATCCCAAATAAATGTCGTCCGTTTTTGCTCTCACAACCCGACAGTGTGAATGTAGTTCTTTCATGTCTGTCTGGCGACACTTCCCAGCAGTGAAACCACCTTTTGTGGTACTTTAGGGGGATTTTTTTTAACTGACACCATTTGAGATCACCCTTTTCTTTGCAGGTGTTCCTGAAGAGTGACCGTGTTGCCAGGATGGTGCAGAGCGGAGGGTGCTCAGCCAACGACTCCCGGGAGGTCTTCAAGAAGCACATTGAGAAGAGAGTGCGCAGCCTGCCCGAGATCGACGGGCTCAGCAAGGAGACAGTGCTGAGCTCCTGGATGGCAAAGTTTGATGCTATTTACCGTGGGGAGGAGGATCCCCGCAAGCAGCAGGCCAGGATGACAGCGAGCGCTGCCTCGGAGCTCATTCTCAGCAAGGAGCAGCTCTATGAGATGTTCCAGAACATTTTGGGGATTAAGAAATTTGAGCATCAGCTTCTGTACAATGCATGTCAGGTAAGGTGGGAATGGAAGAGGGTTTTTTGGGGAAGGCTTGCTGTTGTGAACTGGAAACTTTGTGGCTGACCAGATTCTTTTGGAGAGAACTTCTGCCGAGAAGGTGGGGGTTGGTTTATGGTGGGACTTCCAGTGCATTGCCAGTGTTGTTCTGGCTATTCAAGTGGGTCTCCTTCTCGTGCTCATTTTCTTGTGCAATTCCATAGGATTGCTAAGATGGGAAAATTGTATTCCTCAGCTCTCTATCTGGATGAGCAGGTCTTCGAGGTGGTAGAGTGGGCTGTTTGCCTGTGGCTTTTTGCCCTTCCTGTGTCACATCCAGTCTAGATGACAGAGGTTCTTACAGCCTGTGATATCAATAATCAGTTCTCAAGAGTCCCTGGGGTGAGTGGCTTATGCAGACTTGCCCAGTGAGGTTATACAGGTTCTCCTTAAGTACTGGGAGCTCTGTGATACTTCCATGCCTGTGGTGGAAGGAAACAGCATCCCAAACACCCATGACCTCAGGGTAGCTCTGCTTGCACTTGAAAACCTTTCCCATTCATCTCTTTCTACCCCAGAAGGGCCAGTTCTCCAGAGTTGCATAGCTGAGACTCTGCAGGGCTGTTTGTGTTTCCAGCAGCTCTTGCTGAGGGCTGTCAGTGGCTATCCAGACTGCTGGTGACCCAGATTACAGTCCCCTGCTATTGGATATAAATATCACAGGCGGGATAAAGGATGCCAGAATCACAGAGAGAGTAAGGTGTGGAAAGTTTTTGGAGGAGGAACAGACCTCAGTCTTTTCCCTGTAATTCAGGGCTTCAGCTTCTTATTGAAGTGAATACATTTGAGACCAATTCTGTCTGTCTTCTGTCTAGACATTTTCAATTCTTTTTAAGACACAGAGAATTATGTTTGATCTGTTTTTACCCCTGTAAAGAACTTAGTTATCTTGCATTTGTTCTTCTTTATCTCAGACCTTAATGGGAGCGTGGGGAGAGGATAATAAATGTCCCTGAGTAATGAGTCTTCACAGCAGAAACTGCAGTGACCCTCATAAATTGTGTTTACAGAGATTTTGTGCCTCCATACTCTGTTGGAAGAATTCTTTAAAATCAAAACCATAATGTTTTCAGTGATGTGTCAAGAACTGAGTCAGTTCTACCATGTTTTGGTTTATTTTTTAACTTAAACCAACTCCAGCCCTGTGTTTCTCATCCTCCCTTGACCTGTGCTTTGCTAAGGACCAGGGTGGCTTTGTGAGAGTGTGTGATCCTTCCCTCCTGGTTTGTGCTTCCCACTGATGCAGAAAACAGTGTTTGATCACATCTGCCCTGTTTTATGGTCTCTGCTTGTTAGAACCTTTCTGGCTGACACCATGAACCCAGAGGCTGCTCCCTGCAAATTGCCCTGTTGCATCAAGCAGTCTTTTTCCTGCATGTGTCCTGGTTTTATTCTGAAGTTGGAGGATTTAATTCTGGGTCTTTTCTAATGCTTGGAGGCAGTAAACCTGTAATTTAAGTTTTTACAGGAAGACGTAATTTCTGATGAAAGCGAGAATTAGCATGGAAGTTACTCTCTTTTTAATACCTGGATAGTGAGAATTAGCTATGCAGAAGTGAAAGCCCTTTGTGCAACACACACCTCACAAAGCTGCAAGCTCAGCAGTCATTGAGCAGCTGGGTGTTTTCCTGGGATGTGTTGGGAGTGGTTAAAGTGCTGTGGGGTGGCACCCTGTCCCACGGGGAGCAGGTCCCCTCTGCAGGGGGAAGGCAGCAGTGAGCACCCAGGGAAATCACAGCCTTTGCTCTGGGGACCCTTTTTTTTGATGCTGCCTGTGGTTGTGTCATCTGGGCTATACCAGCAGGGTCTCTGGAGCTCTCTGGCCAGCAGCAGACACTTTGTACTTCTCTCTTGCCAGGGAGCCCCAAATTGCTGTTAACCTTTACTCTTTCCCCAGGGCCTCAGCCATTGCTTGCAGCCAGTCTGTTGGGGGTAGTCACGAGCTTCTCAGTGGTAATTTGGTGTGGTATGAGCCTTTTTTTGATCTGTGCTTGTCTGCCATGCATGGGAGGAATTGGGAAAAGCAGCCTTTTCCCTGGCAGACTGTCTGAATGCCATCACTCTCTCCAGAGTTGCAGCACTGTGCTGTTCAAGCAGTTTATCAGTCAGGCACTTGTGATTAGAAAAGCAAAGCCCATTGTCTTCTGTGGAGGGGCTGGCTGGTCTGTGCTCTCCCTTGCCTTGGTGTGCAGGATGAAAGTGCCCAGAGGCTGTGCAAGGAGGCAAGGGGTGACAAGGCTTTGCCTGGTTGACCTCTGAAAGCATGAGCAGGAATGGTGCTGAGACCCCCAAACACTGCTGGTACTTCTGTGGTCTGAAAGTAGGTGCTTTTCTCTATGCAGCCTCCTGTTACATCACACTAATTGCATAATGATTGCATCACTGGGACTGCATTTCCATTCACTTCTGAGATAATATTTTGTTTGTGCAGGAGGATGATTTCTAAAGAGATTTTTTTAATACAATATCCCCAGGTGGCATGAGATAAGTGTATTCTTAATGTGACAGACAGCAGTGATTTAGCAGGATCTGAGATAGCAGTTATTGATAGCAAGGTATTAATGCAGTAGGAAAGGTTTTTAGAAAACAAAGATGGGAAGTGGTGTTGTAGCAGCACAGTTGTGAAGATTACAGTGTTGTTAAGCACAAGCTCTGACTAGAACATTTTAAATAATACAGAGTCTTGCGCTTTTTGCATAACACATGCCACGTGGCTTGGTGTTTCTGCTCCACTGGAGTCAGCATGGGAATTGAGCATCTCTGGCTCCAGCAGCCAGCTCCTCTGCTGTGTGAGAGATGTGATGGAGGGACAAATGTGTTTCAATCTGGGCTTTCTGGTCCAGAACCTGTTGGCAAGACTGAAATTTAGCTCTTCTGCTTTGTAATTAACCTGTGGCTGTGGAAGAGTACTAGAGGAGCTGTTTTCTGTACATGTTGGGCTATTCCAAACTTGGGTTCTTGCTGCAGTTGGCATTTCCTAGGGTAGTCTATTTCCTGCTGACCTTCATGATGGCTGAATTCAGAGCACCTCTGAAAATCAGGCTGTGGTGTTCTCCCTGTCTTGTTCTTTCCCAGCCGTAGGGCAGTGATTTACTTTTCTGTCTCAAGCTGTGTTTGGAAGTCATTTTTAGCTACAGTGAGACGAGCCTGAGCTGGTACAGTGCTGTTCAGTTAATCCTGCAGCAAGAGCAGATGTTCAGATCGTATCTGTGGTGAGCTGTGCAAGTCCATCCTCCTGCTTCAAAGGAGGAGTGGGCTATCCCTGCAGAACTGCCTGAACTCTCATGATTCACAGTCAGAGTTTCTCTTCTTTCCCAGGTGTGTCCCATATCCTGTGGCAAAATAACCTGTGCTAAGCATAATTCCCTTAGATGTAAGATATGAAAGCAAATAACTAAATATAGGCATGTCCAACCTGCTGAGTGATGCTAATACATGGTCGAGGGTTTTCAGCATCTATTTCTGTCCATCCATGTAGAAGTCAGAACATCAGAGAAGTGTGCATGTGTGGGTGGGCTGCAGCATACACCGGGCCTCATTGCTGTCTGGTGGCTATTTCATGTAAAGGCATAAAGACTTCTCACCAGTGCAACTGAAATTGTTTCATAAGTTTTGGGGCGCTGTGATTTGAAGTAGGAAACATTTCAACCCAAATTTTCTTGAACAGAGCTGGCTTAAAACTAGAATTCACTGTTTTGACATTTATTTTCGCAGCTGAATTAGGACACTATGTCCAAAGGCTGACATTTCTCACATAGCAGAAAGTTCCCCTGCCAAAAAAAACCTAAATCAAGTGTTTGATTTTAGCTCAAGTCAGTATTAGAAATGATTTGCTGAGGTGGTGTCTTGCCTTCTGCCCCTCTCTCATCTCTGCAGTTCATGTGGTTCTACCAAACTTGGTTTCTTCACTTGCTCTGGTGTGTTGAGCCCCTCACGTGCCCGTCACACGCCCAGCGTGTGTCAATCATGTGCCTGGCACATGGTCACACGGCCATCGTGTACCCACTGTGTGCCAAACACGTGGCATGAGCTGACTTTGCTGACTTAGCTCAAAGTTGGAGACATCTCTTTAAAATATTTCCTAAATCCTTTCTCTTTGCAGAGAAGCTGAAGTGGTACTGGGATGCTGCAGCCCAAGTAGGGGCAGAAACTCATATGAAACACTGTGACAGTTCGATGAAGGCTGAGGCCACCTCAGAATAAATGTTTGATTTGTGTGCATCCTCCCCAGACCAAGTATTTCATTTAGTTTGTTGTGATGAATTCCCAGCCATGCCTTGCAATGAGCATTGAATCCAGGATTGTTGTGCACAGCATGGAGTTACCTGTCTGTGCACATCTCTGTCCCTTCAGTTCAAGGCCTCAGGGGTTTAGGATCAGGTCCCCCCCTTCTGCTCCCTGTTTAGGAACACAAAGCAATTCCTTTTTATTCTAGCTTCATCTTGAAGTTCAATGTCTTAGAAATATGTATCTGCAGGTCTGAGCATTTAAGCACTAACTCTGACTGTAATAACCCCCCTAAAAGGGTGGGAGGTTTGCTTGGACTCCAGAGCCCCCTACAAACAGCCTGTACTGGGGATGGTGGTTGTGAGCTGGGACTGCTGTGGGGCTGTAGGCAAGAACCAGTGAGCCTCCATGGGCTCCTCTCTCCAAGGCTGGATGGATGTGCCATGGACAACCAGCAGCTTTGGCCAGCACTGCTCTCCCCCTTGCAAATCCCCAGGGCATCAGCCTTACCCTGTGGCTTTTTTTTCACCTCTTTCACTGTTTGAAACTCCTTTTGGTTGCTCCACCTATTTTCACCCTGTGAACATCATCCCTACCCCACCTTCTCCCCTCCACTAAAACAAAGCCACAAACAATAAAAATGGGTTCAAAGTGGTTTAGAGATGATCAAAAGCCTCCAAATGCATAAAGCATCATGGTCTGTTTTCAGTAATTCTGTATTTATTTCCATGGAAACAGAAATGGCAGCCTGGAGCCTTCTGCAGGGTTGTAATTACTCCTACAGCAGTCAGCAGCAGCTGCAGCTTCCTGTCAGGGCCTGAGCATCTCCCAGAGCCTGCTGTGATTTAGCACCCAGTGGGAAATTGGAAAAGGAAAAAGTGCTGGGAAGTGAATGAAATCTTCCCTGTCATAACACCACAACATAGGTACCCACGTGGTCCTTTGGGGAGGAGGAGCAATTGCCCTTCTTCATCAGCTCAGCATGCAATGTTTTGAAGTATGGTTTTGATATGGGAGGGCAGAGACACGAGAGGGACAGTGCAATGTCAGGGAAGGGACGAGAGGGTGGTGTCTGCCTCTGCTGGATCCTTGATTGCCAGATAGATCCTTTGGAAGGGGTTTGCTGATGGAGGTTACCCAGGAGGTACAGAGAGGTGCCACAACTGTCCCTGTTGGTTCCAGGTGGTGCAGAAACAGTGATCCTATGTGTGATGCATAGTTTGATATCTTTAATTTGGAGCAACAGAGGTGGTTGAGATGGGACATCTGTTAGCTCCAGCATCCAGTGAGAGCTGCAGGGAAGACCTCAGCCAGTTGGAGGGATATGGCAGGGCAGCGAGCAGGGTGGGCTTGCCATCCCAGCAGTGTGCCACAGTGCTGCTGCCTTTTGGGGAGGACAGTGCAGGGATCACTCTCTGCCAGGGTGGGACCTGAGCTGTCATCATCCAGTGTCTGATTTGTACAGACACGTGTGGACCTACGTGTGCACCCATTAGCTGTAGGATCAGCTTATGTTATATGCTGTTTTATGGACTTAGAGAGCAATCTTGGCCCCTGTAATTAAATTTAAAGCAAATTAGTTCTTCTATTAAACAAAATAAATCTGATGTAGCCTAATGCTGTATTCTCCAGCTATGGCTGATCAATCGCTCCTGCAAAGAGCAGGCAAATACTGCTGAGCAGATGGTCTTGGCTGAAGCATGGTCAATTAAACTAATTAAAGATGCTTTCATTTAATCAGAGGGTGTTTTAACCCTGTTAGCTGCCAGTTGGGGATGTGTTTTCGTGTACTAGGAACTTCCAGTTCTGGCCCTTCTATGGACTTCTTCTGATTTTCAGTCCCTTTACAGAAACCAGGCCAAAGTGTGCATCCAAAGAGCATATATCTAACAGAGAAATTATAATGTCATGCAACAGTAGTGAAGACTTGCAGAGGAGAATTCAGTTGTTTTCTTCTAACACTAACCAGAAATGTTTATTAGCCTGAAGAACTCTTCTGCAATGAATCCTTCCCACCCTACCTCCTGCCAGCCTTCCCTCTGGGTTTAGGGGTGTGGCTGCCTCTCCACAGCCTAGACAAATGTCATTTGTTCCACCAAAACAAGCAGTGGCTTGTCATGGTGTATTATTTAGGGGATAGAAAATGGTTTCAGCATCCAGACAGGTTCTGGAGTGGAGGAGCAGCCTCTTATTTCAACTCTCTGCTGCCATGTAAAACATCTTGGCTGCTGGGAGCTCCTCTTCCTAGGGGTTCTGGAGATGGGTTTAATTCATTATTTGCTGCAGGAGTCCACAAGGACTCCTCTGAAGGACTCCTTCTTTTCAGATTCTGTGATTTGTCACAACTGGGCACCCTCACCATTTCCTGTCCCCCACTTCCTATCTGCTCCCCTACCCTTGCTGTGAGGGGTGACAGCACCTGCCAGCAAGGTGAGAGCCACCATTGTTAGTCTCATGGAAGATTATACCAAACGTTCTCAAAAAGCAGCAGTAGAGCAAAATCCTGCATACAGCCCATGAGTGACCCCTCCCTGGGCTGCACAAAGGGCAGCATGCCACAACCCTCTTTCTCTGCCTTTCCACCAGCTTGTACACATTAAATTAGAAACAGTTCTACTTTATCCAGAGGCATGTGGACAGCTCCTGATTCAGCAACATGGATCCCTGCAGATATATTAGAGCTAAAATCAAGGTGATTTTCAAGATGTTCATCCTTTGTAAAATGTTAAAAACCCTTTTTTGCCCTCATCTAATTACCAAGGTGTTTTTGTGGTGCAGCATCAGCTAAACGTTTTTTGTTGTCTGTGTGGACTGATTAATTTTTGCAGTTTAAGGCTTAAATTGCCATCAAGATATCTCTCAGTCATTTTTGTTTCAGTTGGCCCATGAATGCTTTTCATCATCTGCATTCATGCTGCAAGGGAATGCATAAAAAATAACCATGGTTACCTTATAAAATATCATATTGATGACTTTACATTTCCAATCTACCTTAGCCCCTTTATTTAAGGACTGCTGCTTCTATTCTTTCATTGAAAATATAGTTGTTGGCATGACTTTGACTGAAAGTGCCTGGCTGCTTCCACCTCTGAGCAAAGGGGGGGGTTGGGAAGATGGACCCTTCCTGGCACAGTTGTGCAGGGAGATGCTGAAGAGATGGGGAAGGTTTTGCAAAAGCTTGAGAAATAGGAGAGCCCTTGAGCATCACTAAGTGTGACAACATTGGGGAATTACAGCTTGCAACCATGTCAGTGGAGAGGAGATTGGAGATGGCACAAAGTACAGAGTCCAGTGGTGTTGTCAGAGGGAAGACTGAAAAATGGGGGCAGCAAGTGGATAAGAAGTAGCTGATTTAGAAAAAAGTACTTTACACTGAAAAACCCAATGATCCCATGGAGTATGTTGCCACTGTGCAGGGTAGTCCAGCCTCAAAACAGCTGGTGGGTCTGCCTGAGGACAAGCCAAGCCAAATGTTGTCCATTAGAGGGGAGAGGAAGTGATACCTAAGTGTGCTATTTAATAATTAAATGTTTATTGCTAATCTCTCCCTGAAAAACCAAAAAACCAAGCCACCATACAATGCAACTGAGATGGGCTGGAGTACAGTTTCTGAGTTGGCTTCCATGGGGTCTGGTTCCAAGGTCTCCAAAGGTGGGACTTGGCTCTCAAAATACTGTCTTTATTTCAAGCACTCTCTCTTGCTTCCCTAACTCTGAATTCAGTGCAAGCCACTGTACATAAAAACCACTTTCTCAATGTGGAGAAACATTGTGGACTGTGTCTTATTAGGAAAGGAAAATGTCACTCTTCCTGTTTGTCTTTCCCTCAACCAGAGATGATGAGCAGAAGACATGACAAAGAAATGCCCCCACTGGCCCCTCCTGGAGAACGTAATCTTATTTTTTCTTTGAGCAGCATTTGTTCCCTGCAGTACATGTTCCTGTCAATCAGCCCAGGAGGCCTTGGGAGACAGAAGGGGTGTTATCCAGACCTCTCTCTCTTTAAGCAAGGAACTGCTAGCTGCAAAAGAACCCATATGTGATGCTTATCTTAAGGAAGGCTGGAATACTTAATAAGACATAACTGGTGCATGACCCTGCACTATGTTAATGCCTCTCTTTCTCTTCCTCTTCCTTTTAGCTGGAAATACAATGGAGCCACTAGAATTTAATTTTGCACATAGGTCTTTAAATTTAATTTGAATTCCACATGAAAATCTCAATGCTTTGCAGGACTTCAATCCTCGCTCATGTATTTTATCAGTGATTACCTTCCTGGGGAACTTTTAATGCCTATCTCAGGAAAAAAATTGAAAGATACAGTCATACTTGCACATAGTGGGGGTTATACATGGTCATGCTGGCTTGTGCCAGAGCTCCAGGGCCTTCATTTCAGCACGCAATGTCTTGTCAGAGAGCCTGGACTGGTTCCCACTGAGCTCTGCTAGCCTAAGGTTACACACTATTCTTTTGGTTTTCTTTTTATCATGTTATATAGAGAGATCATTCTTCTGACATACATCATCCACTAAGGGAATATTTTGAAAGTTCTACATTAATATTTTACTAGGTTTTCTCTAATCTTATTTCTGTAAGATGTGGTTTTCTCAAGGCTGCTTCTTTGCAGTCCATATTGTGTTCAGATTTCAAGAAAAGGGAATTATTAAAAAAAAATTATTCACCAGTCCTTTCCTCCACTCCTTACATTTCATTCTTCAGGCCACCAGTGTTCCATGCAACTTGAAAAATGCTTCATGTCACAGCTTGAGATGTGATAGACAGTGTAATTTTAATTCAGAAGAAACTTTGGGAGCTGAATGGATCAGGCCATAGAAAGTACTTCATGAATATAAGATACAGCTGGGTTAATCTTCCAATTTTCATCTAAAAAGTACCAAATTAAAAAGAGAATAGGTATATTTCTTAGCAGAAATGAGATGCCAAGAATTTTGTTCAGAAGGATATCAAAGTAGGCACATATTTGTTCCCACTGAACTGACTATAAATTGGGAAATGATCAACAAAGTAGATTTCATGCATTTCAAAGGCTCAGCCTCAATATCCCTAACTTATGTAAGCTGCTCCTTACCTCAGTTTCAGTGCTGAGTTTTCATATTCAATACACTACATTTTTTCTGGAACATCTGATTCTACTCATGTTTCTGAGAAATTAGAGTGCAAGTTCAATACAGAATTGGATGCAACACAGCTTCTAATACAGCTTCTCATGTATTTAAAAAGCCTATGGTAGCCTACAATCATGTAAAAACTGTGCTGGCCTCCATGCACAGATTTTATTGTGTAATGCAGGGAAGTAGTGATGTACACAGATTTTACTGTATAATGCAGGGAAGTAGTGATGTTTCCTATCAGCAGTGATCTGTGCATGTGTTTTTCAAGTGTTGTAGCCAGCCTTTGGTGCAGTTCTTTTGTCTCTGACAGAGAACAGTAAGAAAATGTGGAGGTGATGGCACAATATTATTTGTCATGAAATCTTTGTAGAAACATTGATAGCTGTGACAGGGAAGTGAGTGGAGTTTCCCAAAAACTCTGTATGCCAGCCCTGAGTGCTGGTGGCCCAGGGGAGCATGGTGTGGGGTGGAGGTTGGAGTCTGAACCCTATTGTGCCCCAACCACAGCCAGCTTCCAGCACCCTGTGGGCTCCTGGGCATTGGTGGAGCCAGGCTGCCTGCCTGTGTGCTCAAGCTTGAGCCTTAAGCATTCCTCAGATCTGCAGAGGAGGAGACAGCTAAAATTACAGACATTTCCCACAATAGATGAGAACAAAGAACAAATCCATAATTTTTCTGTCCTCTTTTGAAAGTGCTGTGTGTGGGATGATGTTGGCAGTTTAAAAAGGTGCTGGGGAGGAAGCAGGCACAGTGACAGACAGTGACCACAGGTCGGGCACCCAGACTTGGCCCAACAGCCCAACAGAGTTTTGGTTAAGTACCTGCTCATGCTCATGGGTGCAGTTTGTTTCTGCATCTTGCCTGACTGCTGCCTGTGTGTGCAGCTGTACTGGCAGCAGCAGCAAAACTGCACATCTGCAATCATCATTAGCCCACAGGAAGGGAATCTGGGCAAGTCTATATTGATGGTATTTTGCTCCAGGTATCGACATAAAAATGTAAAATGTAAGGCCCAGAAATCAAAATATTAAGTCACCAACAAAGGTGGGAGATCTTGGAAGACAGCACAAATTGCAGTGGAATGCTGAAGGGAGTGTAAGGCTTTACTCCTTGGCTGTTCCTTAGCAGAAGGAGCATCAGTGATGAGTTCTCTTTTTCCCAGGCTGAGGACCATGAGGTGTTGTCTTCTGTGAAGAGTTTTGCTAAATATATCTATCTTCTTTTGTGACCTAGTTAAGTCCAAACTTGACAGGGAGAAAGCCTTTTGGGTGTTTTAAATTATAAAATTCTAATTGTGGAGCAATTAAATGGTCTCACATTTCTTCTCAACACCAGTAATTCATCGTGCTGATATTCCTGCCAGTTTGCTGGAGAGCTCGTGTTGTGCAACACTGGTGGAATGAGCTGCAGGCATGTGTTTGGCTGCCATTGCCAGGAGTCTCATGCACTTGCATGCAGAACTGAGACCAGGACTGACAAAATAGCTGCAAAACAGAGATGTTGTTCATGGAGAAATTATTGACACAGTTTTATTGAGTCCCAAGATGCCTGTTAGGTCTGATGAGAATGCCATTTGCCAAGCGTGGCATCATCACGGTGCTCACCAGCCCCTCATAACTTGAAGTCTTATTCCATTTCCATGCGTATCCAAATTCTAACTGTCAACACAGGCAGATAGTGACAAAACAAGGGGGGGGAATTTTAAAGTAGAAGAGGAGAGCATTAGATTAGGTATTAGAAAGAAATTCTTCACTGTGAGAGTGATGACACACTGGCACAAGTTGCCCTGAGAAGCTGTGGATTCCCCATTGCTGAAGTTTTCAAGGCCAGGGTGAATGGGGCTTAGGGCAATCTAGTGAAAGGTGTCCCTGCCCATGGCAGAAGGGGCTGGAAAAAGGTGGTCTTTATGTTCTCTTTCAACCCAAACCATTCTGTGATTCTGTATTTCCATGAAAAATGTAAAATTTCAAGTAGTCATTTTCATTCGTCTTCCAACTCTGCTCTTCGTTGACCTTTCTGCTTGTAGATTTTCTCTTTATTTTCCCTTTTTCTCCATAACAGTGGATTTTGGGTGGGAATAGTTGTGCTCAGATGGTTAGGTATCAGCTGGGTGTAAATTAGCTAAAGGAGTTGTGGCTGCCACTGTCAAAATGATTCCAAAATAACTTTGTGTGGGAGAATGATGGTCAGGTCAGACAAGAGAAGCGTGGTTTGGGTCTCCTTGAGGGGAGTGGAGTTAGAGGGAGTAATGCCAGTTAGATTGATAGAAGAGCAGTGCACTCTTAACTACTGGTTTATATGCTGTCAGAGATCCTTCATGTTGTAGTGGCCCCTCATGAGTGTGCAGCAGCAGCAGTATTTGGGAAAGGGTCTGTTTCCCATGAACATCTGCTATATTTGAGGAACACAGGTTTCTTTGAGGCTGGTGCAACAGCTTTCCTCTGGGAAGTCCCTGCTGACAGCGTGGTCCTTTAGCAAAGCAAGAGGAGAAAACTGGACATGGGGTTTGCTACTGGTTTGGCTCATTGATGAGCTGCTGTTCTCCCCAGGGGTACCAGCTGCAGCCCTGTCTGCTCAGTGCTGGGAGGTGACTCTGCTCCTTTCTCGTGCAGTCCTTTGCCCAGCTGTGTAACTCCTGATCCCCTTTATTAACAGTCAACATAGGCAATTATTCAGGGTCACTGATTGGCCAATTTGTTCTGGCTTTATGTATGGCAACTGCAAAACAGCTGAGGATGTCTGGCAGGCAGTAGAAGTCTTCTGTCAATTAAAATTGCCAAATATATGTTCAACGAGATAATTTGGATCATTACACTTTCCTATCATAATGGCAGTTGCAGTTTCATCCATTGTATGGAGAAAAACATAAGCAGCATCAATGAAAAAAATAGTATCTGTTTCTATCCTAAATATATGAGTAGAAACACTGGCATTGTAACATCAGAGTACGAGCCTGATCTGAGCTCTGTCATTAGCGATCTTGGGAAAACCTGACGTGTTTCAAAATAAAAGTGATTTTCTGGTTGATGACAATCAAAATACATTTTGTTTAACCAGACCAGTGGTTATCACCACCATGTGAAGCACCATGTGAAGCACCATGTGAAGCACTGCAAGCCAGAACTCCCCCTGGTATCTCTGTCTTATATTTTGTCTTGTCTGCAGTCAGGGTAGCAGTAGAGCAGGGGATGATGGAGGGAAGGGCAGTGCAGTGTGCAAGGGCAGGACAGGAGACACATCTGTCTCCCTTAGGCATCCTGCCACACCAGCATGCCACAGCAGAAAAGAATCTCTCTCTCTCTCTCCACTGCTGCCTGAATTTGCTTGATGCCAGATATCAGTCAAAAGTAAATCTTTCCTGTTCAAAGACAAAGAGTTCATAAGAATCTTTAATAACAAATCTCTCCCTGTGCAGAGGCTGCTGGGGAGCAGAGGAAAAGAAAAATGGGTCAAATAAAGTTCTGCTGAAAAAGGAGTAAATGCTCACAGATAGCATGAAATTGGATGTAGCTGTAAACTCTGCTGGACATGAATTGGCCTATGCCAGTGTGATCCCCGGAGAAGGGAAGGGCAGCTGACAGCAAGTAACAGCAAGGGATGGTCTCAGAAAAGTTCACCAAGCAAACCAGAGTTTAGCTTGAAACAAGAGCATTGCCTTTCAAAACTGTTATTAGCTACCTGCTGCAGGCTGCAATGATTCCTGCCTTAAGATGAAGCAAAACTCATCCCTCTGGTCTGATGGCAGTCATCTGTGTGGAGAGCATTCCCAGCTACTCTGAGATGCTCTGGAAAATGCTGGGGAGGGTGTGTGGACACAACTGAACTGAATATAGGGCCAGTCCCACCTTGCTACAGCAGTTTGCCTGCCCTGTTTTCCAGCATCTGAAACCACTGTGCTACCCTTGCTTTTCTCAGGATGCAAGTCTGTAACCTTCAAGAGAACCTCTAGCAAAATTTAGAGGAAAAACAGCTCTTTTTTTTATCCATCCTCCCCGTTTTTTCTGGTTTTTTTCTGCTTCAAAAGAGGCCCTGGAGAAGACTTAAAGGTAAAACAAACAATGAGGAAGTACAAGCTGTCATAAATAGTGTTAAAATAAGAGTCAGACTTGCAGTAAAGTAACAAGGTACCTGAGAAGGTGGTGACAGAGTTGTGAAAGGTTTTCAAAGCTTGTGTCTGATTGATGCCTTGTGGGCATCAGCTAAGGATTCTCAGGACATTGATGGGCAAGGAGAGCAGGATGCAGCCACAGCCTCAGTGGGTGTGCTGAGGAGTCCAGCCATGGTGCCAAGCCTTTGACATGTGTGAAGGTACCTCAGGAAACATTGGGAGAAACTGTTGTCTTTCTATAGGGCAGCAAAAACCCCTCTCCTATATCCCAGTCTGGAATTTGTACTACCAAAATATGTTGGAAAAGTCTAGAGAGTTATGTGAAGGGATAAGGAAGAACTGAAAGTTTGACTCACCTGGGAAAATGGTCCAAGTAATTTGTTTGCAGATGTATTGGAGCAATGTTTAACTGTCCGTGTACAGGAGCAGTAAAACTGGGACCAAAGCAGCCACTCTTGGCTGCCACTGATAGGGTTGGGAGAGCTGGGCAAAGGTGTGACAGTCTTTCTCTCACCTGAAGGATACACTGGATATTTTTCTATCAGATATGCTTAAGTTTAAATGGAAGGTTGGGCCTTAACATAGCAGTTGTATGCTGAATTTTTACTAGGGACGTACAAGAGATTGCACAGGAAGGGGCAAATGGTTAATTTTGGGCTGGGAATCCATCTCATGGCTGGGCAGGTTTTGGACACCATGAAAGTGTTATTGCTGGATATAAAATCAGTTATTTAACTGAACTTTGTCTAGGCTGGGTATTTCATTTTAGTCTGCAATGGAAGTTGTGGTGGGCTCTGAAAAAGAGTCTTGCAGCCAGGCAGATTGGAGCTGTTCCCTGGCCACCTGCAGCCAAAAGCCTTTGCTGAGGAACTGCCCGTGTTAGCAAGCAGGGCTGGCATGCATGGAGCACTTGGTGCTGCATGGCAGTGAGGATGAGGTGATGGCAGATGAGGGGACACTACTTTGCCAGATGAAGTTTGTTACAAATTCCCATCTGCTCAGAAGCAGAAGCTATAAGGTTTGTGCTTGTACAAGTAATTATTTGTTATACATTTTTAAACATGAAATCTAGTCCAAACGGCAAATATTTTTAGCGTGTGTCATTGTGCAGTTAAGAAGGCTGCCAGCAGCAGGAACCAGAATAACTCAGCGTGGTGATTGGGCTGAGATGGGATTTTCTGCTTTGCCCATTTTCTCCTCCCCATGCTCGGGTACTCGTTCTCTCAGCTGAGCTCGGGCTCACATGAGCCAGCAGCTTGCAGGGCCAGCTGCTTTGTCACCCCCTCCATTCATTTCACCTGTGATGGAAAGCACATCTAGCACAGCTGGGAGGTGTTCAGCTGGGTGTGAAAATGGCTCTGGAAAAAATGGGATAGGATTGCTGCTTTTTCTCCCAGCGGAATATGGGAGAGGCAATCTTACATCTCTTAATTTTCAGCAGATGCACGGTGTGGTGTGAGCCTGCACATGGTTTATAATGTAGGCACGTTTGGGCTGAATGAAGCATTTTTACAGGTTTTTAAGGAACTGGTTAAATTGTTTTAGCAATGTTTTACCCTCCACTCTAAATTCCACTAAAAAAGAGTGGGAGAATGGATTTAAGATGGATCTGAGCATTTTAGAAACAGGATAGCTTAGGTTTTTAAGGTTGCATAAAAATGTAGGGAGGAAAACTGTCTGAAGATGAATGCTTTTTGACAGGGTGGGATCTGTTGTGGATTTTGCTCAGCCTGCGAGCCAAATGATTTTGTTATTCCCTCAGCTCTCATGCAAGGTCACAGCATAAAGCTCAGCTCTCATGCAAGGTCACACCATAAACCACGATTCCTTTGCACCTGTGAAGCAGCACGGGCAGGTGCCAGAGCATTTCCCAGCTTTGCTGGTTCCCAGCAAGAGCTCTCTTGTTTCCATCCACCTGTCTTAACAGCTTTCCTAGCATTTGGGCCATGAGTCCTGTCAGAGCCTGCTTTTCCCTATAACTCCACTGGAGAAAGAGGAGGATGGAGAGAGTATGCAGCAGGGACAGCAATCTGACCCCATGGGTTGTACACATGCATTTTTTTTTTCTAGTGCCCTGAGCACTGCTCTCCTTCTATAGATCTTTGATTAATAATAAGAAAGAGAGGAGAAGGGTTTCAGCTGTAGGTTCCATATGTGTCTATCCCCATGGTATGGTAACATCTGGTGGTACCTTCATTTGAAGTAAGAGGGTGGTTCTAGCAGTGCAATTTTGAACCAGGTTACAGAGCAGAATGGAAAAAAAAAAAAAAAAAAAAAAAAAAAGCTGAATTCCATGAAAATGCTTCAAGCATGGCTTTTCTCTTTAATCTCTTCATTGATGTTTTTCCTAATGTCTGAAAAGAATTGCAGCAGTTCAGTTGGCTGAGATGAACAGGTGCTGCAGACCTGCAGTCATGATTTCACTGTCTCACATCTGGATTCCAGCTGCATATTTTGCACTACACTCTTACATGCCTTTCTTGCATATAAAGGGCATTGTCCTCTGTGAAAGCTTAAAGGGAAGGCTGAGGGTAGACTCAGATGAAATGGGATCAGAGAGCAGGTTATCACCTTATTTTTTCAGAATGCTGCCACGCAGAAAGCACCGAGGGACTTCAACAATAGCAGAGACTGTAATACCACTCTCTGAGTGTCCAGTGTATTTTCCCTAACTCTCTTAGCAAAAGCCTCCTGCCCTGCTAATGATTTCAAAGGAAAGAGGTCATGTCTTGCTGAATGTAGTTAGAAATAAACCACATTTCCTCAGAAAGCAGGAGATGACAGTGTTTCTGGCACAGGAGCTGTCTGGAAGAGTCACCGTGCAGCTACAATGGGACCTGACCCACCACCCAGCACGTATCCCATCCTTAAATCCATAACCTGTTGTTCATGGAAGTCTGCTGCAGAGGACTGTGACATCTCTGTTGGCACCCCAGCCCTCTCCTTCAGGCTGCCCATGGGGTTCAAAGGCAGTGGGTGCTGCTCCCTCTTCTCCAGCTGTGTTGTATCCTGGTATGTGCAAAGGCTGAGGTAGTCCAGCCTGGGTTGGGATGGATGTGTTGGGCAGTTGGTGTTTTACTTGGCTTTAAATACAAAGAATAATTAGTGAAGCAGTGTGAAAAAGAGCTCTCCACCCACTGGGGATGGAAAAGCTCTGTGTGGAGGTTCTATCCCTACTGAGAGTTCTGTCCCTTACTCTAGGGAAAGATAATTGAGAGGCAGTGGGTGAGGCCCAGAGTGGGACTGGGGAAAGGTGGTGTTGGTGTTGTCATGGACACAGTGCACAACCATCAGGACAGCACTGATCTGTTTCCTGCCCTGGTCCCCATCTGCAGGGTGTTGGGATCCTCCTCACACACAGTCCCTGTGGGCAGCCTGGGAGCATGGGGATGTAGGCACTGCTCCAAAATGCTCCACGACAGCCTGGCTGCATTCCCCATCTCCTGGTGGCCAGGGCTCAGGTGTGGGAGGGGCAGGGACAGCCTTGGCTGGGGGAATAAGGCAGACAGATGGACACCTGGGGGTGGAGGACAGACTGACACCTCGTCCCTCTGCTCCAGGTGGAGCAGGTTGTAGGCAAACAGCTCTCCTACACACACTGGGACAGCAGAACAGCATGAAAGCTTCAGATAATAATATTTCACATGGAGAAGGCTGTTAATGACAGGGGATGTGATTGACTGCCTGTTTCTGTTGCTGCTGTATTAGCTGTACTTAAATCAGCTTACATTAACTGCAGTTATATTTAATGTTCTCTGTCTACATGGCTGAATTTTTAGATTGTTAATTTTCAATTGCAAATTGTTTAATTATGTCTGAACTTTTCATAAATATTTGGAACGTGAGTTAATATTTTCTATTACATGTGATGCATAGTCTGGAAAAAACTAATTGTTCTTAGTGCTGTGCACTGGGTCTGGCAGTGTCCTCAAAGCCTTGATGCTCTCTTATCTGCAGTTTCTTGCCTTCACAGCTGATGTGTCAGAAATTGAGGTCTGTAGCTGGTGCTGTGTGTGTGTTATGGTCAGGAAAGCCATTTAGGATTCATTTGGCACCCTGACAGGAAGAAAAGGAAATGTGATGTTGCCACACCATGCAGTGTGGTAACGTGGTGAAGATTGGAGGCTTATGACACTACAAGTATGTATTATTGCTGTGGTCCCAGAGCCTGCTCTGAACATTGATGTGAGATCTGGAAGGCAATGGGTCTAAGACTAGGAGGAATTTTTGGGGTTTGAAACCCCAGGGCCCCCAAAGCTCATCCCTGTTTGCCCATCCTTCTCCACCCAGGCAGGGCTGCATACAGGGCCATGTTGTGAGGTGATTAAAGCCAGTGCAGGCCTGGGACCAGCAGTGCCATGCTCTGTGCAGAGGGAGCTGGGCTGTCCAGCCATGTGGCAGGAGCTGCTGCTGCCAGGCTGTGTCTGGACACAGAAACTATTTATCATACATTTGATATGGACAAATAACAGCATTTTCTGTATTGTGCAGGTGGTTTGCTGGGCTGACTGTCCCCATCAGTAAGGGCATGAGGATGGTGCATCCCATGGGGGGACTTGCCCCACCTGCTGAGCTCTCCCCACACATTGTACCTTGTGCTGTATTCCTCCTCCTCTCAACTTACAGACTCACTGCTCTTAAAAGCATCACATTTTCTGCTCCCTGTGTTTGTTTCTTCATACCTATGCCTCTTGCTGCTTTTTTATGTCTCCTTCAATTCTTCTCACATTCTTGATCCTTAATGCAGGCGCCAGAGCATCTCACAAGGGTATTATGTGAGGTTAGATCCCACATGACAGCTCTCAGCTCCACATGGCCCTTCTTAGATATACCAGACATCCATTTTGTGCCACTGGTTCTTCAGGAACAGAATAAGTCCTGTTGGAGGGGATCAGGCAGTAAAAGAGGTGGCAGATGTTCCCTGTTAGTGAAGCTAGGATTCCAATCTGTATTTCTTGTGATTTTTTTTCATGTTGTTGAATGCTAATTATTTAAAAAAGAGATAGCTTTTCTGAAATGCAATGATAGATTAGCTAGGATTGATACTGCTTCTGTTCAAAACCAGGAGATTCTCTCTGAGGTAAACTCCTCTGAAACCTTTGACTCAGAGCAAGATGTTTGGACACTGCTCTAAGAAAAGCAAGGAATTGACTTTTTAATTAGCATTATATAGTAATTTAGCATAGCAATACTGATTGCTTATTAATCATTTATAGTTGTTGTTATGTATTGATCAAAGGGATTTAGAGATGTGATGTTTCTGCTCTGGATTTTGATAAGTTGATTCCAGTTAGTGAGCAGCATATTAGGTGCAAGTCAGAGGGACTAAAATAGCTGCATCTGCAGTGGAAGGCAGTTCCTTTCCAGTTCTCTGTTGCTGTAGGAAGAGTGGAAGAGTGGTCTCATGGTGACCTATACAGAGACTTCTGGAGAAGTGTGATCCTACTCACAGGTGAGACCAGCAGCTTCAGCTCCCACCTCCACTACAGGATGCCATCCACTGAGAACATGCAGCAACCTCTTTATGTGCTGGAAATTTGCTGCCTAGAGGTTTAATTCTCCTGAGTGCTTTCTCTCTGACCTCATGGGAAAGTTTGCTGCATCAAACCACTGTGAAACACATCAGGAGGTCAGTCTCTTTAGATCCCTGGCTGTGATAAATCTAAACTTCACAAATACAAAAATGAACTGTAATAAGCAGGATTGCAATCTTTGCTATCCTAGTCCTTGAAAAAGTAGGAGCCATAAACTTCTCTTTACATTCCCTCTCCCTTGTTTTCTGCTGATTTAGCATATAATAGAACCAAAACATTGCTGTTTCATGGCCAGTTTCTGCTTTGCCAGTTTTTTGCTCGGAGCTTTCTGCAGAAAAACAATTATTGTGTAGACGTCATTGGAGATGTTCCCACATCTTATTCCATCACATTTAATCCTGCTGAGTGTCAGGGTACTGCAGCTTTGCTGGATGAGGTCCTCATGCAACTTGCTTTAGTTCCAAAAGCCAAAGCCCATTTTTAATTAAGTGATGAATGTGTCTACCATTAAGCTTTTAATCAAAGATGAGGATTTGAGGATATGTAGATCCTTCTTCCATGATGGATTGGGATTAATTAATTGCAGCTGATTCTAGCTGTAAAACTTGTTTGGAACTCAATAGTAGTTTATTGCCATATTTAGGAAATTCAGGTGATTCTCTTTGCATTAACTGGTGTGAAATTCAGCATGTGATAAGGAAACACAGGCAAGCTAAATGGAGTGATGTGCCTCAGACAGCATCAACCAGCCAGAGCTCCAGTTTCTTTCATGGTGCCATAGCACAGCGTACGCTGCCCACACGCCTCCAAGCATCCTCCTTATGCAATGCCATAAGAAGATGGTATTAAGGCATGCTCAGAGGTCAGAGCCTCTGGACAGCTTTAGTTTTCAATCCCTTTCAGTGTCATACACCTTGCACAGATGATCTTGCAGAGGGATTTACAGGGTTCAAAAGTTCTCTGGCCACAGATGGAAAGGATGTGCCTTCCAAGTGGATGTGCTCTGCCATCCCTTTTCTTAACAGCTTGCAAGACATTTGCAAAGGCAGGCAGCACTTTTTTCCTCCCCTTCCTGTTTTGCTGAATCTGGTTTCTCATTTACTTTGATTTATCATTGCACATAAATCTGGAGGTATCTTTGCACAACCTGCTGGAAAGATGCATGCTGGGTTTGCTTGTCTCAGCTTTCCTCAGCCCCATGGTGCAGCCTTGCAAAGCTGAGGAGAGGTGTGGGGGTTGGCAGGTTGGGAACTGAGAGGACACAAAGAGAAATCATCTTTTCCTGCACAGGATCCATACCTGGCACCTGCCTGCCCTTGCAATGGCTCCAGCTCGTGCTGGGTGATCTGTCAGCACTCTGCAGTTGAGCACTGAGTGCCCATGGGTGCTGCTGCCAGCTGCAGAGAGGACATGAGAAACCTCTGCCTGCACGTGCAGCAGAGCTGCTCTGGTGGAAAATCATCTCACTTCATGGGATAAACAGCTGTCTAAGACAGCACTCAGACCCTGGTGAATCCAAGGGTGGACCTCTGGACCTGACCTGGTAAAACAGGCATGGTCCCAGCATCCACAGGCAGGTGTGATGGGTGAGAGCCTGCACAGCCCCAGTGGCTGCTGAGGCACAGAGATGTATTGCAGCACTCTGAGATTCACACTGAGGTGGAGAGAGGCTGCTCTACATCCTGGGGAATGTTTTCACCAATGAATGTAGTGCAACCCTAAAGTTTGTGAAACATGAAATAAGATTTCTCTTTAAGAGAGAATCCTGAGCCCTTACTGAATTATCCAAGTCCTTTCTATTGTTTTAAATTGCTCTCCCAGGACCTCCTATAAGTACTCTCATGCAGAAGGCATTCATTAGATAACCTAGGAGTTTGCTGGGATAGCAGCAGCTAGCACCTATACACAGCGAACAGCAGCTGTGCAGCCCTTACTGAATTATTATGGAAATGACTGAATCCCTGCAGTGTAGCCTGTTTTACCTGTGCATGAGCAAAATAAGGTAATTTCCTCCCCAGGGGAGGGGGTTTGCCACATTTTGGGGTGCTGGAACCCTGGGGTTGAGTGAGGAGCTAGGGCTGACAGGAGGGAAAAAGAATATTTTGGTGAGGTAATAGGCACAGGTTCCTTGAATTAAGGGGACCTTTATGTTGTACTAGGAAGATTCTGCATGACTGAACCTAAAAGACTGATTTGGGCAGCTCTGACTGGCCAGAGAAGAGGTAGCCTTAAGCATCCCTGCTGTGCAGTGGCACGGCGTTATCAGTCCCCTGGAATGTTGGGGGATCATATGTCACTGCAATCCTAAAGGCTGGTGAAGAAGACATGTTCTGCAGGTCCCTCCAGGTCTTTCAAAATCCTCTCTCGAACTGCAGGAGTGAGAGTTTTTGGGCTATGCAGATGCTGCTGTGGTTGCTGATGCAGGGAAGTGTCTAACATGGGGAAGCTGTCCTTTCTTCCTCTTCCTTGCTCCTGTTTCAGATCCCAAGGCAGCCAGCTGTCTATGGGTTGCAGTTTGCTGCTCAGAGGGTGAGCATGTTGCCCAGGACATTAGTGACTTACCCTCCTGAGGCAGCTCAGCATCCTTCATGTTCCCAGTTTAAAGGGAAGTCAGAATCCCACCTGCAGCTGAAGAGGGAATGTTCAGATCCTCCTCCACTTTCTGCTTCAGACTTGTGGGAAGAAGCTGAGGCCTTGAGCCATCCCTGCTGCCATCCCACTGCCCTAGGCTGCTTGTAGAGAGGAATATTCACCGTTAGTGGGGAAAGGATGCTGCAGAGCAGTCTGTGACATTGACGTGGAGCATATGTGTGCCACATGGTGCCACTGTGTGCCTCACTGCACTTTATCTCCTAAAACAGCAGCTTTGTGGTAAGAAACCAGGGGCATCCCTGCAATGAGTCACTTTGGGGGCCATGTTTCTTTTAGCTGGAGCACTCCATGATGCTGATGCCACATGTTATGAGTACTCTTGGACTGACAGATTAATTATTAACTGATGTGGCTTATGAATTTTTCAGTGTTTTCTCACACTGTGCATCACAAAGTGAAACCACCTTTTATGAGACAAAGATCTCTCCTAAAGCCCTACATCAAAGCTGCAAAATTGTCATCCATATTGTGATCTTGTTCATCCTTCACCATGAGCATGTTTGCTTTGAAATACTTAATAGACCATTTGCTGAGCTACAGAGCTCCTGGCATGTTAAAGGATGAGTACTTTGAAACTTTCTTTTTGAGGCATTTGGCACCTATAACTATGCATGGTGCATGCATTTAGCTGCACTTATTATTTTGGGAGGAGTTAAGCCGGTATTAGGAAGAACAGGAGTGGGTCATGGCTTTTGTCTTAATCCTCCAACCACAGAAAATAATTCACAAAGTGGCATTTTCAGACCCCCCAGCTGCACGGTGGTGTGCTGGATACAGGGATAGAGAAAATGAATGTTTGGGATAGCTGGGAGTGCCCCCAGCCAGGACAGTCCGTGCTCAGCAACAGCCCACCTGGTCACCTGTTCCTGGGTGCCAATACTGCCAGGGAGGAAAACCAACACAGGCAATAGCTGGGGATTTCATAGAGACCTGCACTAAGTGCTTTCCATTCCAGAAGAATAAAAGCCAGGTGTATTTCTGCTCCCAGTGCAGCATAAAGCAGGTTGCTGCAGCTCAGCATTTGTGCTGCCAGAGCATTTAAAATGTTTTTTTTCCAGAACCCCGTTGCAAGTGGCTGATCCTCTGCGGGAGCAGGTGTCATGGGAGGGCCACTGGATCCACCACCACATTGTAAACTTTCACAGGGGAGGGGAGATGCCCTGGGACAGCCCTAGTTATGCCTCAGGAATGGGGATGTTGTGACATCTGCTGCTTTTGCTGGGAAGCAGGAATCAGCATCAGCAGTGGCTGGCAGGGAGGGATTAAATTGTTAAATGGTTGCAGTGGTTTCTGGCTGGTGCTGATGGCAGTTACACCAACAATACCTGTCATGTCCATGGCATAAATGCCAGGCATTGAAGGTTGTATTTGTATGTTGCATCCTGTCATTACAAACCCTCTTATTTTACAAGGATGTTATTTCATTATAAACCCTTCTAGTTTACAACAATGTTGTTTCATTACAAACCCTTGTAGTTCACAACAGTGTTATTCCCAGCAGAGCTGAGCTCAGAGCTCTGTGGGTTTAGCTCCTGTGATGTGTTTCACTCCCTGTGTCTGTTGGGGCCGTGCCCCATGTTTGGTGGAAGAGCTGGACCCCCTGTGCTCCTGCCAACCAGCCATGGGCTGTGCACAGCCTGTCACTTGTGGTCACTTGTGCCACCAGCATTGTCCCCAGACTGGGAGGGTTCATCCCATCTGCAGCCCTCTCGCTGTGGTCGATGCAAGAGAGCTGTGCCCTGCTCAGTCCCCAGGCAGGTGGGTGGATCTGAGGTGTGGATCTGAACCACAGTGCTTTGTGCACAACAAAGAAAGAAAGAGGAGGGCAGCCTGGGCTGCTCCAGTGGCTCTTTTGGAGCCACGGCAGCAATTGTAAATGGTTTGGGCTTTAAGCTGTGATAAACTGAAGCTGGAGTTTTCAATATAAACACTTCAAATAAAACACTTGGACTCCAAAAGCATGAGGATTTAAAATCTTCTAATACCGTTCATGTCCTTGCACTGCCTTTGGCATTTCCTGGTATAAGTAGAAGTGAGCCTGGGCTCTTGGCTTTAAAAACTATAAGGCTTAGGCTGGGCGACGTGTGGGTGATCTCTGATGCAGCAAACACTTTAGATGTGGGTTTGGTAGGTGCCTGTGCATCTTATTGAAGATCTTACAGACTAATTAGGCTGCTTGGTTTGTCTCTGCTTCTGCCTTTCAGAGATGTAGAGGGATTATCTCCCATCCTTTCACAACAACAGGAAGAAAATTCTCTCAGTGAGTTTGTTTCAGAGGGATGGAAGCAAAGGATTGCTTCTGTAGGCCAGCAACTGGTTCTTACTGGCAATCAAAACTGTCAGACTCATGAGGAACATTTTAAACTCAATTCTCTTATTTACTAGTGCCCACTAAAAATTATTCCTTATTAACAGTTTACGTAAAAAAACGTTGTCTTCTTGCAAGGTCTTTTTCTTGCAATTGAACCCTCACCAGGGGTTACAGTAAGACACCTGCCCTGTGATACCTGCAGTGTGATTGGCTGGCTTCAGTGCTGGTCAATTTTGGGTTCCATTTAAAACCTAATCTACATATAGTTTTTAATTTTTATTCTTTTGCTTTAGCAACTGTTACACCAATGTAGATAATCTCTGCAGGGCAGGCAGAGACAACTGATGTGGTTGCGGGTAGACGTATGAAAACATCTAATTTACCAGCAGGCAGTTGGGTAATGATCAGTTGAGAATTACAAATTATGTAAATCATGTGTTTGTGGCATGCTGCTGAAGAAAAGCCCAGTGCATATGACAAATCATGTATATTCTGAAATCTATAATACTTTTCACATTTAATTGACTGGGGCAACCTTATGATTTATATCTTTGCTTTATTCACAGCACACCCATAACATAGTCATAATGCAGAACAAAACTAATTCATTTTCTCTTTGACTTCTTAAATCATTTATGTATTTGGCTGTCAAGTACTTGAATATAAAGTAAGCATGCATGTGGCAGATAATAAATAGCTGATTCTCTAGTTAAGAAATTGAGTTTTAATGATATTAAGGTCTGCATTGCCTTACTTGGTCTTGCTTAGATGGCATGCCTCACGTTTACACCTTGCCTTATTTCACAAGCAAAGTATGTTTTATGGGTACCAGCATTACTCTCTTAACAGGCCTGTATAGTGAATGTTATGGCTGTGTAAAATGTACTCCGCTTGCTCTGATGGCAGCAGGAGCCTTTCCCTGGCATAGGAGGAGACAGTGGCCGAGCTTTTGGGCTGCTGCTCTTAATCACAAGAGAACTGCTGAAAGGAGCCAGGAGGACAGGCAGGGGCTGTCTCATTAGTACCATTCTGTAGACAAGAAGAAGAAAATGTCATTTTGGCTACTACAGACTAGGATTGCTTTCCCAAAAGATCAGTTTTTGCCATGGAGCTATCATGCAGAATCATTGAAAATACAGTCTGGAAAGATTTTTTTGTTTCTTTTAAGTACCAGGTTACTTGGCTTGGCATCACTACTTAGTCTTGGGAAGGACAGCCCTGGAAAGCAGTACCTTACCCACTCAAGCACAGCCACAGAGACTGCCTAGGCTGCTTGTTGGCTCCTAAGAAAAATAATCTTCTGCAGTCAGATCTTTCCTTGACACCTGTCGCATTACTGGAAAACATCTGCACAATCAAGATAGTGTAGAAAGCGTGAAGCAGTTTGTTGGCTCATTATCATACTGCAAAATCAACCCTCCTCCACAGCAGCATCCTCAATTTCTAAATTTAGCTCCTGAGTTATTTTGGGTAGTGTGTGATTAACCTCAATTACTGTAGCTCAGATAGAATTCAAATAATGCCCCCTCTTTCAGAATTGCAAAGAAATGGAAATCTGGGTCTGTACTTTTCCTACTCTTGATGAAGCAGCTCTGAGAGGTCCTTCCTTCCACACGGACGCAGGATAGTTGTGAGGTACATTTGTTCATGAAGAAACTTCCAGGGGCAGCTGATCCTGTAAGGTGCTGGTAATCCATGGCTCTGTACTGGTGCTGGGATCAGGACTATAAAGATGAACCACACCAGCAGGTTACATCATACACCTGGTGTGAATGAAGCCATTGAAATTTCAATGGATTTGGATCACAGTCAGGACACTTTGTAGTTTTTCTGAATTAAATCCAGAACAAAAGCTTTCAAACACTAATGAAAAATACACTTTTCATCAATCTCAGCCATAGTCAGTGTTGGCTCTCTGGAAAATCAATGGTGAAGCAACATGCAGAAATAGCACCTGCACCTGTGCAGATCTGCACAGACGTGTGGGAGAGGCAAGGCGAGGGATGTGCAGGCAGACAGATGAGGAGATGCCATGGAAAGTGATGGGGGCAATGTGGTGTTTCAGCTGATCCAGTGAGCACCAGCAGGTGAGCTCATCATTCATCAGGCTGAGAATTGGAACTTTTGTCATCACTGTAGCTGTAACTTTCCAGACTTCACTGCACCAGACTGCCTCAGGGTGAGGGTGCCTGGCCCCAGGAGGCAGCAGGGCAGGCGTCAAAAACTGTCTTGTTGAACATTGTGTTTGTCCTTTGTGGGGGCTTCTGTTCCAGAATGTGGCCCCTCACCACTCACTGTGTCAACAGTGTAGCACAGGTGGTCTGCCTGAAGAACTGAACTGTTCCTAAAGGTGTTGCCTTGGTTGATTTTTCACCTTGATTTGCCTTTTGTTTTTCTACAGCTGGACAACCCTGATGAGCAAGCAGCGCAGATCAGACGCGAGTTAGATGGACGTCTCCAAATGGCAGAACAAATTGCCAAGGTAAAAAAAGTCTACTGTTATTAATAACCTCTTCATTTAGAAGTATACAAGGAGTTTGATGTAGCCCCCAGGTCCTGTCATTCTCTTACGAGTTTCTTCTCACAATAATTACCAGTTAGATGATCAGATTTTTAGCTGCAAACAAAACAAGATGAAGCTGTTGTGATGTTCATTTCCTGGAATGTCTTGATGAGCTGGGACAGTTAGGTTCCTGAAAAATCCATTGTGAATCCTCAGGTGTCACATTTTTGTGCTAGACAATAAGGTGGATGATGGTGTGAAAAAAGGAGCTAGGAATAATCCTAATGGGATTTGTGTTATTTGCTGGGCTGATGGGAACCACAATTTCTTGCCTGTAGGTAAATGGTGCCTCGATGAAGGTCCTTCAGATGTATTGTCCCAAAGAAGTTCACTCTGCACATAAGAGACATCAGGCCACCGTTGCCCCCTGCAAACATTGCTGCTGTTTGAAGCAGTAGGCACAGGACCTCCAAACAGCTTGGATAACCAAGCACTCAGCTAATCTCCCTAGAGACCCTTCTCTAAGGAGCCATCTCCCTAGGAGCAAATCACACCCTCTCACAGGGCAGATTCACATGGCCTCCAATGGACCATGGATGATGGAGAGAATCCTGTTGACATCAGTATGGTTGAGTGTTATCCTTACCTCTAATCAGATGCTTTGAGTCACTGATAAAGCCCTAATGGGGCTGAAGTCATTTGGAATGATCTATCTGGCTGTTCTTGATAATCAAGAAACCATTACTACAAGGCAAAAAAACAAGATCTAATCAGAGAGACAAGCTCAGTCTAGGGACCTCCCTTTCAGCAGCAGTCCTCCCAGCACTGAGCTGGGCCCAAATTAGTATTTTTTATAAGAGAGGTTATATCAGAGCTGTTTGCAACCACACTGATATGCCTGGGTGTGAAAAGCAGAGCATATTGATTTGTAGTCAGGCATTAACAATGGTGCTGGTGGAGCTTGCACAGCTCCTCCTCACCGACACCTCTGTTAAACATCTGCTGCTGTTTCGTCTTTGGGGACATAGGCTGTGGTTTTCCCCACTTCACTGATAAAATTAGTGAGATGGCCAAGGACCACATGGCCAATCAATGGTGCAGCAAAACAGCAAACTGACTGTAACTGTTTTGTTCAGCATTTGGCCCTTTGCCACTTCATTCTTGTCAAGAAAACCTACAGTACTTATTTGCAGTGAAATGTAAGCCTCTGCACGGAGCGCAGCTGCTCTGGTTCTGAGATGGGTAGCTAGGCCCTGAGTGCCAGAAAAAGATTGCCTGGTTTTGTTATTTCATTTTCTCTTTATGGCATGTAGAATAACAATATGCATGATTCAGTAGCAGCCAGCAGAAGCTGCAGCTTCATGAATTATTTTTTTGCAAATGAGAATTTGCCATTTCCATTCTTCCCCCAAGGACGCTGAAAACAAACCATGACACTGCTGGCCATCCTAGAGAGAGTCAGGGGGAAACTCTTCAACAGAACTTGACATACCTCTGTGCAGAATTCAACCTTGAAAATACAACAGTGCAGGTTGGAGGGTGGTTTAGAGTAAAAGGGACTTACCTGTGTTCCAGTTGGCAGCTAGGGATATTTAATCTCTGTCATGGCACTACAGCAGACTTTCTCTTCAAAGTGTCAGGTCCTGCCAGCATCTGCCTGTGAGAAACCGTGTTCTTTTAGATCCATGAATACCATATTTTGGAGGCATCCAAATGATTTTTTGAATCCTTTTCTGTAGCCTCCTTTTGGGGCAAGGCTGCTTTCCCTGTAACAGAGGGCAGGTTCACAATTCAGCTCAGTGAAAGGATAGCATTTTCATTTTTATCTCCAATTTGCAGCTTTTAATACAGATTTGCTGCACAGGGAGGTTTACAGTGCTTGTGAAACCAGCACTGAGGTGTCTGTCTTGGAGATTCCATGCTCAAGGCAAATTAATGCCTCGTTGATAAATTAAGAAATTCACACTAGGACATTTGCACTTCAGAGGCAGCAGAGGCTGTGGAGTCTTACGGGACCAGTGGCTCTGCAAGGCTTTGTCTGAGCTGTTGTGTGACCTTGAACAAGTCACTCTTTGTGCCAGCTTTCCTGCCTCTGGATATCAGGACACAGCTCTGGGTGTTTTTGCCCTCCCATGTGCCCAGGACAGTGCAGCTCAGTGCAGCACTAGGGCAGTACTAGGCAAGGTCCCCCACTGAGCCTGACTCCATCAAAGCACCTCAGCCCAGTCTCAGAGCCCGGCGGCTTGAGGATCACGCTCTGTGGCAAGCAGATGTTTTAAAGCTGAGTCTGGACAGGCTTTTCAGTCTGCATGTTGTACTTTTCCAGCAGCTAAATAGAGCAGTATTACAGCTGAGAGCTTAGTGATGCCAAGGCAGACGTATATTTTTCTCTGCAGTAGCAAGTGCTCTACTGTCCTGTGGTACCTTTTCCCCTTCCCAGTCACCTGGCCTCAAGGAGGAACACGTGTAGGGGCAACTGAGTAAGACCTTGTGGTGACATTAGAGTGGTTTGTCTGTCTGGGGCTGGACCCACTCTTCTCCAGCCTGCTGGACAGGTCGTTCCTCAGTATCTTGACTCTTGTTTCTCTCCATGCTTGTGCCTGTCTCTATTCCTGATCCTCTCTCTGCTCCCAGTGCATGGGGAGGTGACTAATGCCCTTTCTTGCTGTTGTCTGTATCTCTTGATAGTGTCTTACTCCAGACTTCCCCCAGCTTTATCTCCAGTCTGATGGGTGACTTGAGACCACATCCTCATCTCTGCGTTTCCAACATCTGTTAAATAGTCCCAGTTAAACTGTTATGCATCACTTCAAACTATATTTTTAGCCTTAATACGAGAAGTTGCTGGTGGCACACAGTGAAATGTCTCAGTCCTTGCTGCACTGCTGAAGTGGTTTGTGAGGGCAGTGCCAAAATTGCAGTCCCTGGAGAGATGGATGACAGCAGGGTAAAAAAGCAATAATGTCTGAACATCATTGCTGCAGCAGTAGTTCTCAAAATATACAAAACAGTTGCGCTTATTTTTTTTCCCTAGGGGTGTCTTGCAACTTACATAATGCACAGACAATGCAGGAGGCTGATAAGGTAGTTTATTTCACTTTAGGTCTAATTTACACGAGGGAACTGCTTACCAAGATTGAAGCTGGAAATAGATGACTCTACTTCAACTGCTTTGTGTGAGTGCTGCTGTGAGCTCTGCGTGTAGTGGGCAAGATCTTGAGTACTGACGCAAAAACTAGTGCAGAGGAGAACTCTTCCAGCAGCCTGATGACAGTCTTCTAGAAGAAACATGACCTTGTTTTCTTTTCTAGCATACATTTTACAAATGGCTTTTTACAGTGTTGTGAATTGCCACCAAGATTGTTTGCACGTCAGCCTTGTGTTCACTGGCTGCAGATGCTGCCTCACTGTCTTACACCTTGCACAGTGTCTTGTAACTCATTGAGAGACACTCAAATCCTGAGCAGATTCAGGCCATGGGAAGAGTTGTCAGAAGATGTAGGGCTCAGGCTGGTGATGGGCAGCAGTTCAAAGCTGAGAACGTGCACTGGGGAACATCATATTTTGCTCTCACTGTCACCCTTGGTTTTAGAGTTTAAATTTCCTGCTGACAGCAAGCAGCACTGGAGGGTCTCACAGTGAAAGGCTGTCTTCTTGTGGGGAGGCTCAGGCCTTGACAAGTATTGGAAAGGTTGCTTTACCCCTTCCAGTTAGGACCAAACATTCCTGCCCACACATGGCTGGTTTTTCCTCTTTGGGCTCCTTTCATATCTAGAAACCTGATGAAGCAACCATTCAGAAGTGTTTTTAAAAGAGCTGGCACTATTGGGAGACTGGAAAACACATTTCTCACTGTCAGCGTCCTCTGAATCCCAAGTAAGTTGCTGTTTGTCACAAAGTTCAGTTGAGATCTGGCCTGGAGTGTTTGTAATTGAGAATACATCCATAGGAAAAAGCCCATTTGCAGATAGAAAAGTCAGTGAAATGCAAGTGCATGCAAGGTACAGGAAAGTTGGACAAGTACCAAGTAGTAATTCTATGAGAAACTAGCAATAATGTTTCTACATTACTCAGGGGAAAACTGTAGTTTGTCATCTGGTTTGTAGGAGTTCCCTGTTCACAAACCTCTGCAGATGCTTGTCCTAGGGTGACTTTATGATGCTTGTATCATCTGTTCTCTTTATGCTGGATACTAAGTTCTGCACCTTTAAGATTTGTTCTGAGAGTGAAGGGGGGAGAAGAAGTGTGAGGTTTGTTTGCTCTTGCTCCCCTTCATTCCTTCTCCTGGACTGTGTTGTCTGCAGTGTGCACAGTGGCAGAGAGCTCTCCTTTGCTTTTAGTTAGTTTTTAGCCAGCTGAGGAACAGAAGTTCCCCAGAGTGTGGCTTTTCTTTTTCTTGGAACTGATCAGCCTGCTGTGGACTGAAAACCCAGAAAAACACCAGAAGGTCACACCTGTGGCCCAGCAGGGCCCGGGATGTGGCAGCATCCTTTTCCAGCACAGGAGGGACTGATAAGAGACTGAGCAAGCTGAGCTACACCCCACAACAAGGACTGTCTGAATTTGCCATCTCTTCAGAACAGTGAGAGGTTTTATTGTTTAATGTTATAGATTTTTCATGCTTGTGAATACTTTGCTTGTTAAATAAATAGGTTTTTTCCTCTTTTCTCCAGGGAAATATTTTCCTGAACCTGTTGAAGGAGGGGCCACTTGAATCTGCTTTCTAGAAGGACCCCTCTGGATGTTTTCTCCCAGATTTTCCCTAAGCAGGACAGTGCTCTTGGGGGATTCTCCCACTGCAACAAGTGGCTGTTGATTGTCACAAATGTTCATTCTGTTGTGTTTGTTTCCAAATCCAAGGAGCGCAAGTTTCCCAAGTTTGTGTCCAAAGAAATGGAGAACATGTACATCGAGGAGCTGAAGTCATCTGTCAATCTCCTGATGGCAAACTTGGAGAGCATGCCTGTGTCTAAGGGAGGCTCCGAGTTCAAGCTGCAGAAGCTGAAACGTAGCCACAACACCTCAATAATTGACATGGGAGAGGAAAACGAGAACCAGCTTTCCAAGTCAGACGTCGTGTTGTCGTTCTCCCTGGAGGTAAGCTACGTGCACAGAGCAGTGTGCAGAGTTCATGGGAGTAAAAAGCACAGCAGCCAACTTCTGCTCAGTTCAAATTTAGGTTAGGTGGAGAGAGGTGAGTAGAAATCACTCTCTGTTTACTAGAAGCTTTGCCTGTGATTAAACACTGTGTCCTTTCTGGTGTCTCACCACCTTGTTTGAACAACCTGTGTGACATGCACTGAGTGGTATTTTGTGATGATGTATATCAAATGGCTCAGAAATCTACATCATTAACTGATCTCTTCATGCAGTTTGTTACTGAGTGTAGCCCAGTAACCCTGAGCCTGTATTGTCCCCAAACCATTACAATAATGCAGCACTGTGAATAGCAGCATATTTAACTATTGCCAGCTAGAAGGGTTGCTGTATTTCCCTGTGAGAATTGCTTCCTCTTTGAAGAATTATGAAAAAATCCTGGGGTTTGAATTCACCCAACAGATTGGTTTGCGGTTTGTGTGGAAATACTGTGCTATGCTGGGTTGCTCTTTGCTCTGTGTTGCTTTCTGACTTTCTGCTCAGCACTCTGTTGAGCAGTTTGTCTGTGCAGCCCAGGGGAAGGCAGGGTGCTGCTGCTGCCTCTGACATGGGCTGCCTCAGTCCTGGAACAGTGTTGCTCAGTAGCTGTTTTCAGCCAACTCAGTTGTTTTGTGCAAACACATTTGTGGTCTATTTGTGGGCATATTTCCTTCAGGGAGTCATCAGCTCACCCGTACAGAATTGCTGTTGTCTGTCAATGAGTGGGATTATATTACATTGTCAAAACAACTTCCAGGATGGAGTCAAAAATGTAGGATGTAGAAAAATCACAAAATTCTATTTTTGTGTTGTTTCCTGTTTATTTCTCTTCCTAGGAGCTCTCTTGTTACACCTGTCATGCTAATGCAAAACTTACCAGTTGGTTAAGTTTGTCCAGTCTCAGAATTTAACTCATTAAGTGTCTGAAACCATCTTCATAGTATTCAGTTCAGTCTTATTTAAAACTAGGGCTGTGAACTCAGAGATGGTGCCTTCAAGAGCAGCATCAAATAAGGCTGACTTCCAGGCATTCCCATATGGAGGAGCAGGGAACTGTCACAAAGCAGTAGCCCCTCCAGTGCAGAAGCTGTGCAGTGTGTACAGCTGTGTGTGAAGGGACACCCTTACAACAGGGTGTCACAAATGCTCTGCTCCAGCTGAGCCCCCCTCTGGTGGGAAGTCAAAGCCCAGTGAAGCACTGACTTCAGGAGCTGGCAGGTCTGGGCACTGCTCAGTGCACAAAACTCCTCGTGCAGGAAAGCTTTTACCAAAAATGTGCACTCATCAGAGGCTTTGTGGAGCTCTCTGGGCCAGGGAGAGGATCCTCAGCTCCAGACAGATCAGAAGACTTGAGGAGAGGAATTTTAAACCCCTGTGTATATACTACATAAATAGCTGTAATAAAACATGAACAGGAACTCCCACAGTGATTCTTGTAGAAACGTTTAAGGTATGTGGTTAATGGGATTAATCACCTTTAAAAAAAAGAAAAAGAATTAATTACCTGCAAGAAACTTAGGTGGTGATTTCTTAATTAGAAAGATTTTCTATAAACTAGATGAAGAAAGATTTTTTTTTTTTTTTTTTTTACAAGAGATGTAGAGTGGAAAAGGGGCAGCAGTTTTAAACTGGAGGAGGGAAGATCTGGATTGAGTAAAGAAAATGTTTTTTATGAGGGTGGTAGGACACTAGAACAGGGAACAACTGGGGTGTGTGTGTTTCATGCTTGGAATTTTTGAAGATCAGGTTGGATGGGGCTCTGAGAACCTGATCTAAAGGAAGATATCCCTGCCTCAGCATGGAGATTGGACCAGATGATCTTCAAATATCAACCCCAAACCATTCTACAATTAATAAGGAAAATACGCTTTTGGCACCAGCTGAGTAGTTCTGTGCTTTTTTTTTTCTGGATTTCACATATTAAAGCGCTTCTAGATGGGGCAGGACCATGTCTGTGAAGGCCATTTCCTGAAGCTTGGTACAGCCCTGGACACCCAAGGGTTTCAGTGAGCCCCTGTGCAGTCAGAGGGAATCCTGCTCTCCATGCAGAGCTGCCTGGCTGCCACAGTCCCCAGTCCACCTGGGCAGTGCCACTGTCCCTGCCCACCTGCCACCCTCAACATCCAGCAGCATGTGAAGGACCCCAGCCCTGGCTGACCCCATGTGTTCAGCAGCCCCAGCATGGTCTGAAGGAGGCTGCTCCTCTTACATTTCTCCTTCTCTGCCTGCAGGTTGTCATCATGGAGGTGCAGGGGCTGAAGTCGCTGGCCCCCAACCGCATCGTGTACTGCACCATGGAAGTGGAAGGTGGGGAGAAGCTGCAGACAGACCAGGCTGAAGCCTCAAAGCCAACGTAAGCCTTGCCTTGCTTTTTGGTCTCTCCTCTGCCCCATCTCTGCACTGCTGAGTCACTGCAGATGGCTCTGGCTCCTGCTTGGTGAGGGCAGGACTCTCAGAAGCAGGGGGGAAACATGGCCTTCCACACATGCAGAGTGTTGTCCTGCAGCTAAGGATGGCACATAAGCCCTGACTGAGGGGAATAAAGTGTTAATGAGAGGCTTATGTCTCGTGTAGCCACAGAGAGATAAATTTGTGCCTGTACGTAAGTGCTTTACTAAATAGGGATGGAGTTAAGCATGTGCATGGATAAATACTTGTCTGAGAGTCCATCTGAGCTGGTGCCATCAGGTATAGGTACATTATCTTGTCCTCACTGTCAGGGTTTTGGCAGTCCTACGAGAAAGAGAACAGCTGGCAGGGACACAGTCTGGCAGCCACAGCCAGAGGTGGAAGAGAGGATCTGGGAAAAGCTTCAAATGACTGAGTTAAAGCTTTATCTGAGGCCTCTCTGGCCCAGTCCCATTCAAGGGCAGAGTCTTGTTCTGTCGTTTTTAACCTCATCCCCAAATCCCCACTTCTGACCCCATACTTGGCCTTCTTTTAAGTGCCTACCAGTTGTGATTAGCCTTTGTTATTTGGAAGGAGAAAATGATGAACAGCTGGTTTCCTTTCCAATTTGTGAGACTAGTTAACTTGAAACACTATGGATTTGAGGCAGTTTTTCTCTGGATAACTCAGAGATTTCACACATAAATTAAATTCTCAATGCAGTTCCTCACATTGGAGAATTGCTAAGGTGGTATGAAGCCTCCTTCAGGATTAGGGAGCAGTGCTGTTGTGCTCATATCCCATTCCCATTGGCCAGTCCTCAGAGGTGTTTTGCCAGGAGCTTCCCAAGCTCGTGGAAGGAAATCCAGAACCACCTGGCTGTGGGACATGTGAGTGCACAAGCACTGCAGGCAGCTCAGGAGCAGTGGATTCAGGCAGGATAGAGCAGAGCCAAGGATGGGCTGCCTTCCTTCTGTCACTGTCCTCACAGAGGCACAGAAATTGCTGGTGCCTCATGTCCTGTGTTGCACCAGAGCAGCAGGAATCTGCAGCAAGCAGTTCAAAAACAATATTCCCAATCAGGAAAAGTGCTGCAGCCTGGCTGACTTTTCAAAATGCTTTGAAATCTGCTTTAGAGAAGGAAGGAAGAGAGCTGTGCTTAGAGCAAAATTTCCATGAGAACTTACAATTGTCACTATTTTAGGTATTCTTATTGCTTCAGTGGAGAAAGTTGGGCTCTATTTAGGGGAAATTGCTAGTATTCATACTGAAAAAGCACACTTCTCCTAGGTTACATGTACTTGTTTAGATTGGTCTGTTCATTCCACTTTTGCACACAGGGTCTTCCCTTCCATGCACAGTCTTCTTACTGCAAGATGTTGGACCATTTCTATGAGAATTGCTTTGAAAATAAGACCTGCAGGAGTGAACTCTTTAATTGAATGGGTCTTTTTATTATAATTAAATGTGCAGTGTCTGGGCATGAAGCCATCAGCCCTCAAGAAAAGGCAGCCAACACTGAGTGCTGCGGTGTGATGGAAGTTATGCAAGTCCATCACACTCATACTCTCTCTGCAGTGGCTTCCTGTAGAGGTGTGAGCCAGGCTTTAAGTCTTCTGGATTGCTCCAGCACTTGGGTTAATACCTATGGAAATGGCTTGGGAGGGGAGTAGGTTTGGCAGTTGTATTCCTCGAGGGTCCTGTGACTTGTTCCTTCCAGAACCAAATACCAGCCAAGCTGAGGCTCTAGAATAACCTTCACAGAAACCAGAGGCCATCACAAAGAAGTTTGTCCTTTCCTCACTGCATTAGAGGTGTTTCTTTCACTTTGCTTCCCCTCCCAGGCACAGCTGCAGAGATACAGGAAACCAAAGCAACTCACTGTGCCTGAGTTCTCCTCTTGAGAAGGAAAGAGAGAATGAGTCAGATGTGACATGTTTGTCATCTTGGTTAATACAAGACTTGAAGGTCCTCAGATACTCTGGTGCTGAGGGCAGTGATAGAAGCATCTCAGAGAAGGTTTTGGTGCATTTTTGAGCAGTGCTGCCTTAGAAACAAAGGATTTATGGCCAGGCAAAGCAGCCTTCTGAGGTTTTGGTTTAGATGCCAACATCAGTCTCACAGAGGTCATTCACACCATGTTTGTTTCTGTACCTTTTGTAATAAGGAAACCACTCCTAAAGAGAGGAGGCAGATCAGTGAAGGCATGAGGGACTGCTCAGTGCCCAGCATCCCAGGATTTGTGTGCTTTGGCAGGGGATGCTGCCTGACCTTGGGGTGCAGAACGCTTGGGGATTTTGAGCCTCAGCACTATAAAACTTAAACACCGAAGCAAGTTACTTCTGTACATCCCAGAAGTTTTATCACTCAGAGGCTCAAAAAATGTGGGTTAAGCACTCGTGCTCAGAATATGCAGTGAATATTGTTCTGGAAATGGGCAGCATTTTTAAACTGCCAGCCTTGAAACTGTTTGAAATTCAGCTTTGCCATTGTCTGGAGGCTCTACAGGCTACAAAAGGCTAAATTTCTCATAAGCATCAGGGGAGAAAAATTACGTTTGAACAGTAAGGTTCACTGGAAGACTTCACTTTTCTATGACAGCCCTGTGTCCTAGGGTAGAGAGTGTTAGGGGCAACTCAGCCTTGTAGGACATCTTTTCACTTAACTTGTGGAGTTGTTCAGTATTTTCTCATGTGTCCTTGAAATGCCAGCCTTCAGCTGGAGCACCCAAGTCACAGCACACTGGTGACGGGGGCTGCTCTTCAGCTCAGTGCCATGCCAGGGGTTCCAGCCTAGCTTCCACATCTCTGTTGGCAAAAGGCAGTTCACCAGCCAGGGAAGGATTTCCAAAAGCACTGGTCTGCATCTGTGCAAGATTCTTCTTTCATCTTTCTCGTGCAAAACCAGCAGTTTTTGTAGTGACTTGGAAGGTTGAATCCCATTTGCACATCTTGAGAGAGGCAGGGCAGCAGCAGGGTTAGCAGCCACACATACCCAGCAATCAGATGAGTTGTGTGCAAGGAGTGTGGTTTTTGGATAAATACTGCCAGTAAACTGGTTTTCTGTTTCTTCTCAGGCTTCATATTGGATTCCTGACATTTTAAGCTCAATCCCTTCGTGTGAGGATTATCAGCCTTAGTGCAGATGCAGGGGATGGCACAGTTCTAGAGAAATCCAGACCTGAAATAGCAAGGTTCATTTCAGATCAGGCTTGCAGTGTTCTATTAGTAGTGCTTTTAATAAGTTGTGTAAGAAAAAGCTTTTGTGTATTATGCCCTAACACGCAGATGCCTCTAAAAGATATCTCAAATCCCAGTGTGAGAAGGATTTTACTGCTTTTTGTGCTGGAACTGCATTCTTGCAGATGGTTGTGGGGTTTATACCTCTCCCCCCTTCCCTGCATACTGCCTGTGGTCTGTCCTCTGCATGTCTCCAAAATGCCCTTCCAGGAGCAGTATTAGTAGCGCTGCTGTTTGTGTAGCCTGGGAACAGGGTTGTCAAGGGGTTTGGAATAGCACAAAAGATCCTGCCACAACCCCTCCATTCTAAAGTCTCTAGAGAAGCTGCTGGATATATTTAAAGAGTGACCTGTGCTTGTGGCAGTGCTCATGGCCAGCATCCTACATCACCTTTCTCTGACGTGAGCAGAACAAAAGAAAAGAGACCCAAACAACAGCAAGGACCTATGTTCCTTGTGAATAAATGCTACAGATTCTGGACTTATTCTGGCACCCAGATAAGTCTCATTCTCCCCTCTGTCACAGCAATGAAAATCGTGTGTCCCTGCATTTAACTGAGCTGAACCATTTGGTGTAAAAGTAGTAAATACTGGTGGGGGAAGAATCTGGCCAAGCTGTGTGTTTGACATGCCAGGAAGGGACAGGGCTGTGGGCTGCTTTATGGAAGTGTTTTCAATTTGAGGTTATATATCCCCCTTGCAGAGCAGTCTCTTCAGACCTAGTGCAAGGGTCGTGCAGTAGCTCAGAGAATGACGGGTGAGGATGGAGCTTGTTGTTTTCTGAAGGAGGAAGGACCACTCTTCATTGCTTGGGATTTTTTTCCATGTAGTTTTCTTCAGCATGTGCTGTAGGGCTGTGCTGGAGAAAGGACACTCAATGGCTCTCGTCTGACTCCGTGCCACGTCTTGCGTTTGTCATGAGCCAGGGCTTGAGCCTTGTGCCCTTTCCAGAAATTTACTCTTGATAAAGTAATGTCTTTGGTAAACATCTTAGCCTCTCCCATCTCCTTTCCCTTAGCCACCTCCCTAGGAGATGGGGCTGTCAGGTTTTATCTTTGTGCTTGCACTAATGCTGCTCCCTGATTTGTTTCAAGGTGCTCTGACAGCTCTGCTGCTTATCTCTGCTGTGACAGGCTGCCCTTGTTCAGATCCCTGCACCAAACCTCCAAGCTTATCACTCAGCCAGAATTTTTGTTTCAGATTGGTGTGCCACATCCATCAGAGCCCTCTGCCTGACCACGAAGAGGGGCAGGACCTGCACAGTGTCCTTCTTCAGTGCTGTTTAGTCACCTTCTCCTGCTGGGAGACGGGCACTGAGCAGCAAAGGGAGAAGCCCTGCGGGAAGGGAGGCTGGCAAGAAGGGTTCCTTTCTCTGTCTGCAGAAGGGGAAAATCTGGTCTTTTCATTGAGGAATCCCCTGCCTCAGGCCCTGGAGTTTGAAGTGATGCCTGGTGGCTTTGCACAGAGAGGACTGTGATAGGAGTGTTCTGTTGCAGTCAGGGTTTTGCTGCTGTAGTTTGTTGGGAGATGCTGTGAACACTCCCCTGTGGTAAAATGATAAAAGTCCTTCTGAGATGCATAAATTCCAAATGAATATTCCATATAACTAATTTGACTCTGCTAAACTAAAGGGTTTTATGTTGATGTGAGTAAGAGTAGAGTTTAATTCTTGGTGTGCAGCCCTTAGTACAGCTGTTGTTGCCAGGCCTGGTAAGTCTCTTCCTGACATGGCAAAGCTCAGGCACAGGTCCTGTGTGGCTGCACAGTTTTAAGTAAACATTCATATTTAGGTTTGCATGCTTAGCTAAGCCCTGTGTAAGCAAAATTCATCATGCTGGCTAAAAAACAAAGCAAAAGGAAATTTTAGGAAATAGCTGCTTTTTCTTGCTTTTTTTTCTCCCCCTCACTCTTCTAATTGGCTTCAGCATTAAATATAAGCTGTCTTAATTACCCACACTGATTGGATTGCTTTTCCAGTCACATGACTTCATTTCACAGCTGTGCAGATGTTTGCAGCTCCTTCTCCTTAGGAAATCTCTGGGAGCCTTAGGAATGTGTTAAAGCAGGTGACTGGGTACAGCAAACATCAGACACCATTGTTTGTGAGGTACAGTCCTTGTTCCTGGAGTGAGGCTCTGAGCAGAGGATAGGTCTGCCCCAAGACATCTGTTGGGGAAATGTCTTCCAGGAGAGGTCTTCAGCTTTGGTCTCTGTGAGCATGATGAAGATACCCTGAGCCTGGGCTGAGAGGTGAAAATGACAGGGACAGGAACTTCAGGGCAGTTGCTTTTAGCCCCTGTGTCTAAGGCTGAAGGGGACAAAGTGGTGTCCAAATCCCTGACACAAGTTTTCTTCCCTTACGGCTATTTAGCATGCCTAGGAGACAGTTTTCTGATGTAACTGTGCATGACTTTGCACCTGAAGGGTTCTGCTGTTGGCTTGGTTTCACCTGCTCTTCAAGTCCCCTTCTGTGTGACAGTATTTCCATAATGCTCCTGAGATTTATGATGTGATGTTCCCATTTCTGAAAGTGGAGGCTGTGGACAAGTCATTAAGCACAGCAAAAACTGCACTAAAAAGTTATTACCCGAGTGCAAGTATGTGATCTATTATGGGAGATCTTGGTGCAAGTGATTTACTACCCTTTTTAATTAGGCATTCAGAACCTTTTCTGATGCTGCCTCATATCTGTTCTGCGGAATTGGTTCTTAACCAGCTCAGCCACTGTGGGGCAAAAATTCTGCTTTAGATTAAGCAGCCTGCATTTTTCTGCAGAATGAAGGCAAGATCCTGTAGAGATTCCCTTACCCTGAGTATCACCCAGACAGCCCCACTGCTGCAGAGGAGCCTCCTGGACAGCTGTGGAATACTCTGCTGGGACTGTGGATGGTGATCCCAGGCAGGGCCCTGTTCCCAATGGTCTCATGCTCAGTCCCTGCTCTCCTGTACCACACTAGAAGCTGTGTTGAAGAATAATGAAGGCTTGTTTCTTTACACTTACCCCTTCTACTTGGTTTCTTCCAGTATCAAGTAAGTGCAAGCTCTGACCGTGTTTTCCCTGACTTTTAGAGCACACACAGCATTGCTTTCACATGGATTCTCTGGTGTCTAGTAAGGGTTGAGCTCATGCACCTTCTCTTTCACGGATGAATGTCTTGCTTTTCTCGCCAGCTGTCTAATTTCATGAGTGTTCCTATGCACTTGGGAATTATGTATTCCTGTGATAGCACATACATTCAAATTTAAGTATTCCAGAAGGTGTGATGATGCCCAAGGCGATTTTCATCGACACCCGTCTGCTTCATCACTCCTGTGCTTGCAGCCTTAAGATGGGGATAGGAAAAACCAAAAGGACATTGAAATGAGACTGAGGCTCAGTGATCTGCAGTAGTGCTTAATTAAGAGAACTGCAAAATGCAAGTTCTGGGATACATTCAGTCATGATATTTATTGCTCATAGTTGGTGTTCTAAAAAAAAAAAATTAAGCCATGTCTTAGTGTAAGTTCAGCACATCATTTGCCAAGGGAAAGGCGGGCGATGAGACATGTGAAAGGGCCCAGTTGTTGGTTTATTTATTAAGTGCTGTGTACAAGTAGTGCACATTATTATTTGATGAGGGGTGCTGGCTGCAAAAGAGTGTAGGGAGGTAGAGGACACGCTTTAAAGAGTTGGTACTGTGCCTGTTCCTGTCTGGACAAAGCTCTGGAACGGCGAAATGAGAAGACCAACCTTGATAGTGATTTTTCAACATTTTAGGTGTCCTTTCTGTGAAATGAAGGTAGAGTGTACTGGCTTTGTGAATGTGCTGCACCTCCCAACAAACCACAGAACTAAGTGTAAAAGTGCTTAAAGGGAGCAATGTACTGTTGTCACTATGTGGACCTGGCATGCTCACGGAGAGAGGAGCTTGCAGATGGCTGGGTGGGCATCACCTGCTGAACTGTCCACTCATCCCCACTGACCCAGGAGATGCTAGTGTGAACTTTGTTTTTAGGGGTCAGAAGTTGGGCAAGGCAAACCCAGGTGTCTGACTGAATTTGAGCTTCCTGTCCTGAATCTTGGCTTAGGAAAATAGAGGACAGCAAAATGTGAGTGATGGCACAACAAGAGATGGTCTCACACTTCTTGTTCCTCCTTTTTAGGTAATTTTGGAAGGCTTTAAAAGGGGGAGTCGGGAAGCCCCTGTAAGAATATAACATATGTTGAGGCATAAATAAAAATCAGACTGGTCCCTCTCAGTACATTGTGTTGTTTTCTGCTGTTTGCATTTAGAAAATATTTCACTGCTCTCTACTAAGTTTTATAAAGGAGAGTCTAGACTATGTTGGCATAAACCAGTAACTTGTATTTTCAGGCAGAGGATTTCTGTCTCCTTTTCCATGGTCTGTATTTGTGAGATACTAAGTTTATGTAAATCTGGAAGGGTGTGGCCTTATTAAGTCCCAAATCATGATCAAGCCTTAACCAATGGTAGTCCTCCCCAGCTGTATTTTCTCCCAGGGTGACAAGATCGGATAGAAGTGATTAATTGTATTTGGTCATTCTGTTAAGTGAACAGCTCTGTGCTTGGTTCTGTGGAGCATCTTTGGCCAAAGGAAATGTTGATTAGCGTGTGTGTGGCATTGAAGTCACCCTATTCAAGAAGTGGTCACAGCCACAGACAGTAAATGCACACGGGCATTTAATGAATGAAGCTTGTAAGCTCATGCTGTATCCAAAGCAGATACACTGGTGGAGCACATACAGTAGGCAGCCCTTGTAAAAGCAATTTTTCTCTCAGTTCAGATCTCTCAGTAAGACAGTGCTGGGCTTTCATTTCCATTTCCCCCTGCTGAGTTTTTCTCCTCCAATTGTGATGGTATTAAACAAGAGCACAGGGCATTTGAAAAACAGTCATCATTTAAATCATGGAAAGTAATCATGCAACCTTTTTTTTTTTTTTTTTTTCCCTGTTAATATCCGAAAGATTGTGGTGAATAGCACTGCCACAATTTCACATCCAAACCAGCTGAGGGATTTCTGCAGAGTCCAGCCTGGGGTGCAGCAGTCTGGGAGGGGTGTGTGGTCCTGGGCTGGGTGCAGGCATGGCAGAGGGACATCTCTGCGGCAGGAATGCCATCTCGTGGCCATAAATAGCTATTATGTGATTTTAAATCCACCTCCCATCCCTTCTTCCTTCTTCATGGCACTTCCCCAGTGTATCAGTCATTCTCAGGAAACAGAAATCAAGCTGTATTTTCTGCATAGCAAAGATCATCCCTTTTTGGGCTCCTAAAGCTGTGCTGTCGGCCTCAGCAGCTCCTCTTGGCTGCGATGCCCTGTGCTGGCACTGGAACGGGATCCATGGGGATTGTGTGTGAGCCACAAGCAGATCAAGAGCAGACCTTTGCAGGCTTTGCTTTGCTGCAGTCTCTGTCAGCTTTACCCTATTCCTTCTGTGCCTTGCACACTCAGGCACAGATGTGATGCTCCCCAAGACATATTTCCCTCTCAGCCGGCGGTGTAGTGCTGCCGTAGCCAGTTTGAGGATGTGGGAGTTGCAGCTCCTGGAGGGAGAGATGGTCTGGTACTGCTGTCTGCATGATGTTAAGCAAGATGGTGCCTGCGTGTGTGACACGTACCTTGTGTCTCAGGGCTGTGGAAACAGAAAAGGGGCAGAGCATGAAATGCTGGAGCTTAGAACACCTCCTTAACTGCTGTGGAAGGAGCCCAGTCCTGAGCTATGCACTGTCTCTGCTCACCTTTTGCATAACACCATAGTGCTTTCTGCAGTGGTGTTTTTGGGAAAATAAACACTCTGTTTGTAAGCAAAATATTTACCAGTGGTGTTCTGTTTTGCAGAGGGAGACATGCTTGGCAGGAATTAGGGTGCCATGGGAAACGATGGATTCACTCAGAACATCCTTGGGTTATCCCATCAGAGCAGACATCAGTGCTCCATGGCCTTGCTCGATGTTCCGTGGTTTCAGGAAAGGCAGGTGCAGTTTCCTCTGCCAGTCAGTGCCTGCAGGAATGCTGATTTGTCAGCACCTGCACGGGAGCTGCATCAGTGAAAATGCATTTTAAATCACTGCAAAGTCTGTGCGGGAAAGTCTAGGAGGAATCAAATCTGTTTGTGCTGTCACTCCCACTTCAGCTCAGCTTGTTCCGAGGGGATGGGACTGAAAGGCTGTTCTGGCAGCTGAAAGAGAGGGGAGGAAACAAGTGTAAACGGAAATAGGCTGCGTTGTCAATCTCTGTCTGATGTCTTTGGTTATCCTGTTATGAAGGTGAGTAAACACTTCAAAGTTTTACTGTGGGAGGAATCCCAGAGGAGGCTCAGCAGCCCTTGAGTATTAAGATGTATTAAGGATGCAAACCATTCTCGGTGCGTTTCTACAGGCAGAATGGAAAGGTGCCTTTCTTAGCACCTGAGTGGTATTTCCTAGGCCAGGATGTTTTTTCAGGAGCAATGTATCTGCATCTGTATGTGTTCTTTGAGATTTTCGTTTCAAAACTTTTTTGTGAATCTGCAGCAGTCACCTCCAGCACACGTTTATAGCAGTGGAAAGACAGGGGACCTTTATGTCAGGCATCATTTCATCTGCCTGCTTCCTGTAAATTGGGATGAGGCAAATTAAGGCCTAACTCTACTGACTTAATTAGATCTCTCCTTATTGAAACAGCAGGAGCCCAAAGCAGGTGACTGAGGCACATATACACAGTAGTACAGTCCCCTGAATTTGTGGGTTTTCAGCTGAAGTTTGTAGACCTACTGCAGGAAATCATAAGCTAGTTTGTAGCTGTCCCCAGCACAGCATCCCCAAACTGGCAGTTGTTTATGGCATTCTCCTGCTGAAACAGTGTTGTGTGTGTGGATTTGTGTGTGCATCCCACAGGTCTCCAGGTGTGTGACCCCGCCTGTGAGTTTTCTTGGAGTGCCTAAAAAAGGCTGGAATTCTTCTGTGCCTTTGGGTTTTTCCAAATCCCAAAGACACAAATGAAAAACCTTTTATCCATTGCCATTATCCACAAGAGCTGTAAAGAATACATATTTTCTCAAAGACTTTGGGATGCCGTGCTTCTATTTATTATGGCTTTGTGACCCAGCTGGTGCAGGGGTGAGCACCTGCCTCTGCCATGTGTCATGGACACATCTGTTCTGCCACATCCTGCCAGTTCAGTGCCTCACCTGCACTGCTCCCTACAAGGAGCTGTCAGCTCTTCTAGCCTCTGCTTGTGAAGGGCTCACCATTGTCTAGTTTATGGTGTTCCTAGAAGTTCTCAAGCACTCTTGTAATTTAAAAAAAAGGGTATTTTCATCCCAATGGGATTAATGCAGTCCCTGCGTGAGGTTTTGCTGTTGACCTGTGTAACTCTGTGTGTGCTCAATTGTAATGAACTATTGCCTCCGTGTATGGACAATAGAAGTTCAGATAGATCACTGGTAATGGTGGTCATCAGCCTCTAGTTCATGTTTTTGAATGGCTGGTATAGATAAAGCATTAGAGAATATAGTAAAAAGTTAATCTGTGTGCTTCTTCACATACAGTTAACTGTTAAAGATACTTTCAACCTGTTTATTTTCCTCCTCGCTTGTGTCTCTAGGAGTATGTAGAAAAGAAACACAGCTTAGCATTACATTAGAGGAAAAGGTGCACTACTCCATCATCTGCATGAAGGTAGGTTAGCTCAGTGCCTGGTGTGCTTCTGCTCTAACTCTGTTTTTCCCATGCTCAAGCATGGGCATACATGATTTATGGCCCAAGATTTAAAGGTCTCTTCTGGGAGGGGAAAAGTGTGCTAAAGTAATAAAACCATCATTTGTTAGACAGGATTTCTGGGAGAAATGAATTGAGACTGTATGTAGCATTTTGGTCTCCAGCCATGAAGTGGGATCTGAACTCTCCATCCTCAGAGCACGATCCAGATCCAGCAGAGACCATGGCTGGGCACCACAGTAAGCTGAGAAACAAGGCTGGATTAAAAGCATCACAGCACACAAGGTGAAGCAGTCACCAAACCCTGGCAGTGTCTGTCAGGCTACTGCCTGTGCTGCCCTCTTGATGAACTTCCTCTACCAGCCAGCTCACTTTGGAGACCTAGCTACAAGTAGGAGGGACAGGGACACATTAGGGACACAGACATGTCAGAAGAGAGGAGATGAGGATTGTAAATGAAGAGAAGTGCGTGAAGCACAACCCTCTCCACCAGCACTGCACAAGGGAGGGAGGCAGGCAGACTGGCCAGTCATTGCATCCTCACCAGAGCCCACTCTGACAGTGGAGGACAGCAAGGGAGGCTAAGCTGCCCTTGCAACTGTTGTCCCAAACCTGGTCATGTATATTAAACTCCTTTCAGCTGGACCTCTGTGCCCTTGTACACAGCCAGCTGGCTGTGCAGGAGAGTAGGTGATGCTGCTGCTGGTTTTGGTGATCTGCAGGGATGGAAGCAGCTGCCTGCCATGTCCTGCCTTCCCAAGGACGTGTTCCTGTCTTGGGAGGGGTCAGGCATTGCTGCTGAGTTGGTTAATTTGGGAAAACTATACCAAGCAGGTAGCTCAGTAAACTCCTGCAAATCTGGCCAACATGTAGGAATATTATTCTGCAAGACTTTTTTACTTAAGTGGTGAATTTATGGGAGCAAGGCAGAAGGGCAGCATCTCTGGCACAGATCTGTCCCAGGAAACTGCCCTGTCCATGAGTGCCATACACACCTGGAGTGACCTCACTGAGAGGACAGCATAGCTCTCCTTTAGTACACATTTTTACATTCATTTTCTGATTTTTTTAATGTTTATTCCATGCAAGCTGGAGAGGGATAAAAGGTATCCTCTGATAATTTTGAAGCCCATGAGAAGTGGTCATAGATGGTGTTTAAAGGTCCCCCATGGGAAGCACATGGCTCTGCAGCTGCTCCCTGGTTAGCAGGGCTGATTCATGGCCCAGCAATACAACCCACTTGCCCTTGTTCATTATTTATATAAATCACAGGCATCAGGGTTCTGGCTACATCAAGTTACAAGAGCATTGATGGAAGAAGGGTGACTGTTTTAAATTAGTCAGGGGCTGAGCAGACTTGCTGGAGAGCATATGAATGAAAGAATTTAATGAATTTTCCTGGGTATTAAATGTGTATGTTCCCTATTGGGAAGGTCATGGGTGCTAAAGTTTCCTTTAGAGGAGCTTACATACTAGAGTTGAACAGAAATTACTAAATCAGTGTCTCTCAAGGACAGCTGAGAGCTGAGAAAATTCTGTGTCACATAAGTGGGATATTGTGGACAAAAGCAGCTGAAGTCAGAGACCCTCCTGCCTGGTTTCATTTGATGATACATGAGTGCAGTCAGGACAGGGATCTTTACAGGATTTTGCTCAAGCCTTATTCATATTCCAAATAGTATTTCAGTCATTAATTTTAACATAGCAGTGCCACAGTGTTTTAATGTTTTTGTCTTTTTAGCTATGTGGCAATTAACTTTTTAGTTGGTGTATCTGCATTTTAGAAGCCCTCAGCCCTACAGCCCTACAGAGATCAGTAAAGCACTGCACTTCCATAGGATGAAGAGGATGAAGACAGTTGTTTCTGCAGTGACCTTATGGCAGGAAAGGATAAGGGTACAGCATCAACAGGAGGAGAGTGGTCTTACAGATTTTGGCCATAAATTGGCAAGGGCTAATAGCAACAGCCCGAAGGTTTTTCAGATCAGCAGTGTGAGACAGCTGAGAGCAGCTAGGCCAGAGCAGCCTGGCACCTGCATTGTGTGTGTAAGGGCAGTGTCTGTGACAGCTTCCAAATGCTGCTGAAATCAGACAGGTGAGCCCATCCTCCAAGTGCTCCATGAGGCTGTGGAGGTAATGGGAGACAAGAGCTGACCTTTGTTACTTGTTGGCCACTCACACCCTCTGGATATGTGTCATTTTGTGTTCCATTCAGGATAAAATCCTAGCACTTTGGATTGTTTGGTCAGTAACTGTGATGCCACCTCTAGGTGAATCTGTAGACACATGGTCTACAGTGATGGTCTCCTTATTATGCTTGTAAAAGGTAAAACAAGGGCCAGCATCTGTCAAGTTAGCACCTGGGGCATATATCAACCTCTGGCACTTTGCAACCAGAAGAGTTTAGCTGCTTATCCTAAGTTTGATGCCTAAATAGAAACCCTGGAGACAAAAGTAGATGCTGGTGATAGCACTGGAATAGCATAGGTGCCATAAGTAGAGAGATGATTCTAGTGAATTCTCTATGCACAGCAGCATTTCTTTATCAGTTCCAGACCTTGGGATGCACTGGCCAAGAAGAAATGCTGAGCTGAGGGGTTCAGGCAGAATTCAGATAGTTAATATGGCTCTGATTGAGGAAGTACTGTCAGGATTGTTCTGCTTGTGCACCTTTTTTGTGGTGTTTGTACATCCATATGTATCCATGTGTATCCTTTTGGCCAGAGTGATGTTTGCCTGCATTTGCAGATGCTTTATTGCTTTGAAGTGTCAGCATAAGTTCTGTGATAGGGGGACAAAATAGCTTCACTACTTCATGGCACTTGTCCACAGTGGGTGCACCAAATGCACCCAGTGCACTTTCCCAGCAACTGAACTCCTGCAGTGATAACCTGCTTAATGATTAAATATGGAAATGAAACCATTCCACTGTTAGTCCCTCAGAAGATCCTAATACCTAACTACTTTTCTGAACAGAGCTAATTTTCTGAACAATAATTTAATACACAGCCCAGATAAACTGAGATTGAATATAAATGATGTTTCAGTGGCATGAATTATGGCCTTATGCTGAGCATCACTATGGCAACTAATGACATCACCACAGGCTCCAACCAGCACAAAACTCAACTTTTGATGGTCTCCATTTGTTGGCACAGATCTTTTCAGGGCTTTTGGGGGAATGAATATGTAAGCACCAGTGTTGTCAAGGGTTTGCTATGTATGTTTGCTGTCATTTGAAACATTTATTCTCTTTGTGGTTAATGTTGTTCCCATGAAGGAAACCTAATGAAAATTACTGTTTGTATTTGGTTAGTAACATTTGTTGATAACATATGGTCTGGGAATGCTTCAGCAAATAAGAGCTTTTTAATAGTAAACAGAGATACGAGTTCTATAAAGCAGATGCTGTCAAAATACACAGTGTAAGGTTGGATATTTTCTTACTTTTGCCTCTTACCCAAAGCAAGATAATCTTCCTACTTTCCCTCCTGGTGACAGTGCAGTTTTTTGAGAGAAAACATAACCTGTGACCTGAAACTGTGATTAGAAAATTAAGTTGTTTCCTGCTTCTTACCCATAAAACATTTATTAGGTAGCTGATGGCTCACACGTGGAAAAAAATATGATATGATAAAGGACCTGACTGGACCTATAGTGCTGTAGATAATTTTAGCCAAAGTTCTGCTCTCTGGCACTGGTGGAGGTTTGATGCATCATCATAAAAAACAAAACATGTGAAACAGTGACACCAGGAGAGGAAGCTTCAGAGCAAACTGATGAAGTACCCAAGTTTGTTAATCAGTGCTGTGCTGAACACACTCATCTGCTGAGCTCAGTTGGACAAGATTTGCTCAGTGGGGAGCAAAGCATAAACCCATACTCCTAGAGCACAAGAAGTGAATTATTTTTACTGATAATTTTTCAAATGCTAAACCTGCTTGGTGTGTTCATCTTTGAGGAACACCTAGTCACTGGACCATGTCTTCTGAGCCTTTTCAAGGGAACCGTCTTTCTTCAGCAGAGGATCTAGTTTAGGCCAGCCTAAAGTGGGAAAGTGTCATTAACAGAGTGAGGGTGAATTGAAGTTGTTAGTGAGTTGTGCCATAATCTCTTATCTGACTTGCAGCATTCTGGGTTGCAGTGTGTGTTCCACCACGTCACTCAGAGGTGTTCCTCGTGGCAGCTCCTGGCAGAGTCCCACATGGAATGAGTTCATGTTTTCTGTGCATTTGGGCAACTTGTGATTGCAGAAACTTGTAGATGGCCTCTAGAGATATGCACGCCTAGAGGCTGTGGGTAATTCAGTCTCCATAGCACTCCTTTCCAAGCCAGGGAATGACTCAGAGTACAAATAGTAGACAGTGGGTCATGGTGTAGTTGCAGAGGTGGCGTCTTCCTGGCCACTGCAGTCCCAACCACAAGGAGCTGGTGTCCTGCTCTGTATTCCTAGCAAATTAGGGTTACTACAGACATAATGGCTTGAACTTAGACTTGGGTTGGGGTGATACTTGGAAAGCGACTCAGGTGAAGTTGCAGTTTCTTCAGAAAAAGCAAACCTCACTCTCAGCCTGGAAAGGAGAGGTTAATTAGCCAAGAAAGAAACACAGGCATGAGTGATTACAGACATCCTGGGTGCAGATGTCTTCAATCTTCTGCTTCTCTTGTGACTACACAGGCTGGCACTGCAGGAGACATTGTTCTTTCTAAAGAAGAAAATTCTCTTAAACTTGGTTTCATGCTGCTCCCAGATGCTCTCTTTTTTCCCCCAAGGACCATCATGGGTTTTCCAAACATCTGTCCCACATTTCCCAAAGAAGATAATTAATGCCCTTGTCACTCACACAACCCAACCACTTTGGATTGTATCAGACACATTTTGGGTTAACTGTTTCATGCCTGAGCAGTGTTGCTGCTGGCCTGCCAGCTGAGCTGAACACCCCTCTTTCTCTTTTCACAGCTGGGGTACCCAAGGAGACTTCACAACAACCCATGCACTTCCTGCAGTGAAGGTGAAGCTGTTCACGGAGAGCACAGGAGTGCTGGCTCTGGAGGACAAAGAACTTGGGAGGGTAAGGAGATTTTGAGTTTAATAATGTTTCCTTCTGGCCCTGCTTTTCTAGAGAAATCTCTCCTGTACAGAAATATCTTTGGAGCACAACATGCTCTGCTTTTTTGCCAAGCTTCAGGAGGGGGAAAGAAAGCAAGCTCTGCACTGCTGGAAAGGAGTGCATCTCGCATGCTGTCTTTGTTGTGAGTTTTTAATGGCAGCATTTCAGCTGGCTGTGCCTGCTCTGAGCAAAGGCAGAGGATCTTGTGTGCAATATTGGCAGTCCGGAAAGCTTTAAAAGTTGCTTGCGGAAATGGACATTCCTGAGGCAGAAAAGGGGATTATGCTGAAGCAAAAAGAGGGGATTTACCTTTGGCAAGGGACTGTTAAGTTTCTCTCATATCTGCTGAGCAGCCAGTGCACGGTTTCAGCTTCTGAAAACACTGACTGCAAAAAGCTTGAAGCCCTGGCTTCCCTGGGGATGGATGGTGGCTGAACTCGTGACTTCAATGGAGCTGGACTGGGGAGTGAAACATGAGGGTTCATTGCTCCCATCAATGGTGTTAATAGCTCAGATTTCTGGGATATTAGCCACAGAGCAAATCTTCCCACCCATCTCTGCCCCTCACCTGTGGTCCCTAAACCAGTGCCCTGGCACTGGTGGTCCTTGAGCACTGCAGCCCACAGCTGCCGAATATCTGTGGATGGCACTTTGCTAATGGCTTTGGGACACTTCACATGTCTCTGTGGATTTTGTGGAGCTGTTTAATTTGTGTTGGCCCCAAACTTCTTGCCATGCCTTCCTCAGCTTCTCAGGCTCAGATCAGTATGATGATGACTCCATGAAAGTCAGTTTGGGGTAAGAGGACTTGGCACCTCCTGTCACAGGTCAGCATGACCCAGTTGATCTCCAGGGCACCCTGGGCTCTGTCTGGCCCTACAGCATTCCTTGCTCCCCTTCTTGTCTGTATGGCTATGGCTGAGAAATCCGTGGTCAGGAAAGCACTGATCCTGTTGCAAGCGCAAGAATGGTATTTCCAGTTATGGACTAACCTGTTTCTTGCTAACTCCATGCCTGTTTGTGCCTTGACAAGAAAGAGTCTGTGTCCATTCAATGTTTTTCCTAATTAACATAGTTTTGTGTTAATCCTGTTTATAAAAGTGCCAAACATTCTTCCAGGTCCTAGTGAGCTGTTGATTTAAATTTATAGCTTTATGGTGGAGAATTCTGCATGCAATTTTGTCTCATGTGATTCATGTTCATTTTAATTATTTGTGTTTTCATGTTCATGAAGTATCCTTTGTTCTTGCACTTGAGAGAGAGAAAAGCAAAGCTACCCCTTCTTTTCTCCTCTCAATCTTCTCTTCAAAGAGTTTCAGCCCCTTCAGACTTTCCTCATCCACACCTTGATCCTTCTTTTCTCTCTGTCCTCTTTTTTTGACAAAAAGGATGACCCCTCTAGGCTGCAGTCCTACAGCTGAAGACCTACAATTGTTTTGCTGCACAGCATCATAATATTTTCAGGATTATTTTCAAAACCTCCTACTTCAAACAGCCTGGCACCCTGCCTTTATCCGCCGTGGCATGCTGAGCAGAGCTTTTCACCCAGCCAGCCGTGCTGCCATTCAGGGATTTTCCCCTGAGTGGTTACACTCAGTGCAGCCCCTCTTGCTTTGTAAGTCTTGTTTCCACTGGCAGCCATGAGCAGTGCTGACTTTGCTGGTCTTGGGAAGCAATTAGCTGTGCATGTTGTTCTGAGAAAGATGTCAGCACCCAAAGCAACCCCTCTTGCCCTGAAAGGCTGATGAGCCAGCCCTACCAATGTGCTTTAGTTCCCAGTCCAGCGGGAAACCATCCCTCAGCCCTGATTTTCTGCAGGCTGAAGGACATAGGCCAGCAGTGGCAAGTGTGGGGAGCTGGCAATGATTCCCCCTGGCCCCTGGCCACCAGTGCTTTCAGTCGGCCAAACTTCAAAGGGATGCTCAGTGTGCCCGGAGCAGCCCAAAGATGACGCGTGTCTGCTCAGGCTGCATCAAGATTTCTCCTTTAAAGTAATAATGAAACCGGGAGTGTGTTAAGCCCCTGGTTTAGCTGTTGGAGTGGGCAGGAACCTGCCTGCATGGAGAGAGGAGGAAAGCAGATTTTATACACAAAACACCCCTGCTCAGCCGCCCTTTGAGCAGTGGCTTTGTGCTCTGCCAGGCGGGTACAAAGCCCACTTTCTATTGCCAGTGGTAAGTTGGCAACCGGCCGCCACTCCTCAGCTCACCACTTTTATCCAAGGGAGAACTGGAAAATGCTCCCAAGCCCTACACTGCTGAATGGGCAGCTGAAGGCATGGGAATACATCCTGACCCTATTGAAGCCAGTGGCAGGGCTCCCATGGATTTCAGCCATGCCAATACTTCATCTGCTGAGGTCAAGGAGGGGAAGAGCTGTGAATTGCAACACCACTGAGAAAAGTTTGTGTCTTTTGTTGAAAAAAGAGTTAGAAATCAAAGTAGAGAGTGTCCCAAACACACTGAGTGTCTGCTGCCTCACTAAGAGATGCAGCTTAGTACAGGTGTATGTTCTTGCATGACCTGCCTGGCACTGGGGTTCCTTGGATGCTGCTTAGAACTTGGGTCTGTCATGCTTCTAACACCCTCTGCCTCATGTGGAGAACTCATTTCTCATCTTCAGGATTTGCTTAAATGTGTTTTCTTCCAAGAGTGATGCAGTACAGACTGGTGTTGCTCAGTTATCTGTGTGACTAATATCAGCTTCAGATTCCTGACAGAGCAATTCAATAAAAGAAGTGATAAATAACATTAATGGATAAGGGTAAAGTTGAGAATCTACTGATGTTTACCTCAGGCTTTAGAGGAGGCAATAAAATACTTTTTAGAGTAATTCATCAGAGGGTAATAGCATCAATGATATTTTGGTGGAAAACAGCCCCTAGATTGTTGACTCAGCAGCAGAGTTGAAGAGCAGAGGAGTATAAGATTATAGTCTGGGCTGGAGTTTGGCAGGAGCTTGGACTAGGCATGAGCAAGAAATGAGTGATGGCAGCACATCGGTTAATGAGGGTGAATTGCTGCCATTCGTAAGAACTGTGAAACAATTTGCTTGCATAAGGGTTAATAGATTTAAAGAAGATTCATCTCACTACAGCACAGTGGAAACCTGTATGAATTTGTAGCAGACAAAGTCGCCTCTGAGAGTGAAAGCATCAGAAAGGGAACAGGTGTAGGAGGAAGGGGGTCAGGCCACCTCAGAGCAAACATGAAAATACCAGAAGATGGTGGATGTGGTGTAGTCCTAGGAGAGTACTCTGTACCTTCCTACCCTCCAGGGAGCTGCTGTGTTTTGTAGTGGTAATGGATGAGTGGGGAAAGCACAGCTATAATCAGGAAAGACTATTCACCTCTTGGAGCTTTCAGTTTCTTTGAGCCAAATGCTTGCATTGGTGTTCATCTGCAGTCACTGGTGTTGCATGAATGTGCTCCAGCTGGAGACCCTCCCAGCATTTCCTGCTGCATGAAATGACAGAGTCCTGCAGCCACTCATGTCATGACATGGGATGCAGATTTTATCTGCTGCCGTGGCTCAGTCAGATGCACCATCCTGAAATGACAGGAACTGATCATGCAGTTCTGTCTGCACAGCCCCTGAGCTGATTGAGGAGCCAAAGAATATATGACCTAATCTCAAAAATAATAAGCTGTATTTCAAAAAGGCAATAAAAAGCCATCCTCACTGATGTGAATAGACATATCCAGACTGACTTCTAGGACAAAACTAGGTCATCTGATGTATTTCTGTTCCACATTAAACCCCATTTTGTGAATAATTTTTCCCTTTAACATTGTTGGTTTTAATTCTTACAGGTTGTTCTCCACCCTACTCCTAATAGTCCAAAGCAGTCAGAGTGGCACAAAATGACTGTTTCCAAAAACTGCCCTGATCAAGACCTGAAGATCAAGCTTGCTGTGCGAATGGATAAGCCTCAAAACATGAAGCACTCTGGGTAAACACTTGTCTCAATCTAAAGTCATTTTGTTTTGAATGTGCATTAGGAAATCTTGCTTTAAGATTCTCAAAGAGAAACTCTCTTTCTCAAGTTCACAGGAGGTGAAGCAGAAAGATAAGTATAAAAATGGCATTAGTTTAGTCATTTATAGTGCACTTTTCATATTCTTAGCATAGTCTTTTTTAATGCATGTGAGCCAAACAGTTTAAATTTTGAAAAGCTTTTCTCACAGGAAATTATGTTTTTTCCTGTGAGAAATAATAGTTGAACTACCCAACTCTCTTACTGAGAATAATACAATTTTTTTAGAGTTATTTTGTGTCTCCCTGTATTGATGTCTCAAAACCAAAATCACAGTGCACTTTCCACTTGAAATAACCCCCTGTGTGACCAGCATTATTTATACTGAGATACACACTACAATTAAATAGCAGTTACCTGGAGTAGGACTAACAATTGGGAAGGTTAAAAGAGACACCTTTCCCATCCAGAAGGGAGTGTCAGAAGATCTGGCAGTAGACCACTTCTACCTTCATATAGTTACAAATTAGATCGTCCTTGGGAAGATCTAGCTAAGGCCATTGGCAAGGCTCTGATTGCTCTTCAGAGCTCAGGATGTGACAAAAAATGGAAACTGTCCAGGAGACTCACTGTTGGAAATAACTCTCCAGTCTGTTTTTGGAGCTGTGAAAGTAATTTTGTTTCACTTTTATTTTCATAGCATTTTGTTAAATTCCGTCCATTATTGGGTGATTTAGATCACTCATCTTTTCTAATTCCTCCTCCTCCTGTCTTCTCTGCTGATGAGATCAGAGCCAGTAGTCTTGTGTGAAGTTTAATTTTTTCACCATGATCACAGGCACCAAAGCCAGATGGGACAGATCCCCTGTCCTGTTTATTTCCTTGATCTCAGCTGATAGCAGGGCTAACTTTCTTCAACTAATACTTGATTTACTGCTTAAAACTCTGAGGTTTATACCTCTTGTTACCAGAACTGAGATTATCTTTCTGTTGATGTTAGCAGCAACAGCCAAAAGGACACTTATTACCCTCTTCTTGGACTAGCCAAGGACCCAAAGCCCACATCAGCATGACTTGGAGTTTTGTGGGTTTGTGCTAGATCTCTTCTGGCATAAGGAACCTCTTGCATAACCAAAAATGAAGTCTTTTTTTCTATTTATTGAGCCAGAACTAAAGTAATTATGATACATAAAACATATTAATGCTGAATAATATCCTTATGTTTATTATTAGCCTGGTGCTGCCACTAGTTTTGCCAGTGTTTGTGTTACAGTGTCACAGTGCCCAATTCATCACAGAGATTAAATGCTTATTTTGACATTAATTTTAAAAGTTAATTCTTCCTTTGTAGAAAACAGTAAATTCACTGCTCCTCAGAAATTATTCAGTTTGCTTGAATTATCTGTAGCCAAGCAATTTCTCAGATTTCATTTTAGAGCTGCTCAGTGAAGTGTCCTGGTTTAGTCAGTCCAGTGGATATTGAGATCCTGCTTACTGGGTTTGATGTAGGAAGTGTCCCTCTGTTTGACAGCTCCCCTCAGCAAAATGGTTTTATGAAGGCTAAAGCAGATTTGGGGTTTCTCTCCCTTAATTCTTCTGTTGCAAATGCATTCTTTGCTCATCCAACCATGTTGTAGCTATTCACTGGCACTAAAGGGCTTCAAACTCTGAAGTTGTGAAAGACAAAGGGAAAGAGAGAATTAATACTGTGTAGCATTAAGACTCTGTAAGAATTTTATGTTGCTTTCTTTGCAGGTGATTTGTTCAGGCTAGAAATAAACCCATTCATGAATGCTGCTGAGCTTGAGAGTAATTACTCTCTTTTGTGCATTAGCTTCAGTTTCTAAGTGTAAACAAAATATACTGAAAACCAAGAGAACAATAGATTAAAACTTGTGTACTGAATTGACCTGTTCTTTTCTCCTAGGTATTTATGGGCCATTGGTAAAAATGTTTGGAAGAGATGGAAGAAACGATTCTTTGTCCTGGTCCAGGTAACAGATGTAGCTAGAAGTGATCTTAAATCACAACATGAAATACTTGAGACTGCCCTGTGGCTATTTTCAGTGCCATGTGATTGATGCTGAGCTGTGGTTCTGTGCAGGGTGTCTGTTAATCATAGATTCTTCTTTCCTCAATGTATGAGTGTTCTCAAGGATATCCCAGTTGCAGACTTCTTGCCATGAGTTTCCAGATGCACTTGAATGCTTGATAAAATGGAGAGTCAATTTTAATGAGGAATTAATGAGGTGAGGAGGAAGCTCAGTTCTTGATTGGAGGTTCTTGGGCTCTCTTTTGAACCTCCGGGTTAAATTTGGAGCCTGTTCAAATCTACAGAAGTTTTATCACTGGCTATGTCAGAGTCATCATCAAATTATTCTTGACATTTGTCTTGCCTTCACATTTATTACTGCTTCTCATTGTCTACAGCTCTCACTGATCATTTTGCAGTCATAATTTTGTAGTGTCTTCCTTTTTCCCTTTTTCCTTTTTTTTCACTTTTTGTCCTCCCAGTTTCAGTAGACCTGTATATTTGACTACTGTTAAGAATTTAAAGGAAACAGGCAGATGTCCTCTGCAGCCTAAAAGGATCTGGTCAGCATTTTGTGTGTTAGAGCAGGTGAAACCTCTGTGTTGACTAAAGAAGTGTGTGGGTCCAGTGTGAGTGATCTATCTTCACATCAACCTGAGGAAGTCACAGAGTCCTCTTGGCTCCATCTCTCTCTCTCTCTCTTCTCTCTGGACTCTCACAGTGTATTGTCCCTAAGTGTGAGGAATAAAACCTTTGTTCAGGGTTTTCTATGAAAGCAACAGAGAGATGCTCTGATGGAATAGCATGGGATCCAGCTGAGATCCAACACAGATGCACACTGATCAGGTCAGAGGGTAACACCCTGCTGCTGATGAAGCAGATGGCAGGTCTACTGTAGAGGGTCAAAGTGTAAGAACAGAGATGGTATAAACCAGGTGTGCCAGACTCCACATTTGGACCATGCTTGTGTGCTGTCTGTCCTGTGCTGGCAAGGACAGGAGTCCAAGCAGTCCCTCTTCCACCTTAGACACCTGGTTTCTCTGGTCCTAAATCACTTGATATAAGCTGGTTCCTTTATTTTATGTTAATTATTGCTCCAAGTTCAGCTGTCTGAGTAGGAAGCTTAATTTCCCTTTTAGCCATCATTGCTGGCTTCCTTAGCATGAAACTATGGGAGAGATAAGGAAATCCATCCTTGGGAAGTAAAGGGGATTTATGATGTGTGGGACTCATGTTAGTAGGAGGCTATTTGGAGAGACCCATTGAGAACCTAGTCCCATAACCAAGTATGATCAGCAGAGGCATCTTAAGTGCTCATTTTGTACGCCACATGGGGTCAAAATGGCCACAGAGAGTGGGGGAGGTAGTGTAGAGCAGCCACAGGGTATGCTTCTATCTGTCTTTCCCTTTTGGGAACATTACATACTGACCCTGTTCCTGGGCAGAGATTGAAGTATTGCTTTTCTCTGTATGTTTCCTTTATTATGTTCTGAAATGAAGTTAGAAGTGCTGTGGTAGTCCATGATCACCTGTACTGCAACTGGTATTGCTTTTTCCTGAGAGGAAATTCAGTCCCATTATACCAAGTTCTCAGTTCTTTTTTCCCTGTGAACAGGGATGCTCCAAAGCAGAGTCATTTTTCCTGACCTCATTTCTCCCATAAATAATTCTATTGATACTCTTCTGTGCAAGGATTTGCAGGTTTGGACATGGATTCCCTTGTCTCTCTCAGAGCCTTCTGGCCATTCAGTGTGATTGCAGTTGCTTCTCTGGTTTTTAGCTGCTATATATTCTTCAGCTTGCTGTGGAATTGAAGCTCTCGGAGTTATTCCATGTTTTCTCATGTTACTAGGTCTGTATTCGTCAGTTGGCATATCAGAGCAGAATTTGGCCAGAAAAGCAATTCATTTGAATAAGATGAGCAGACTTTTGCCCCCAGAGAGTCTCTGTAGCCCACCTCAGAAATTCCAGCTGCCACTGCAGCTTCTCTGTTATGTTACCGTTTGCTCAACATTTGGTGCAATGTAAAGTGTTCTGCCGTACATCAAATATAAACAAGAAACACTCTCTATGCAGTCCCTCAGATGTAGTTTGAGCATATTGAACATGTCAGCAGGCAATAAAGATGGAATAAAAATACTTTGCTGTCCGTATGTTTGTCATTTGCTTTTCATGCAATGCAAAGGATGGGTGCTGATACGAACGGGGATTGGCAGTAAAGGTGTTGATGTCCAGGATGCTCTGAACTCTGCTAAACCACAGGCAGAAAATAACCCCTGCAGGAAGGTGAGCTGGCTCTTGTTACAGAAAATGCACAAGGAGCAGCCCCTCTTTCAGGAGCTTCATCCACACCAGGCTCCTGCTTGCACCAGGGCTGAGAGATAGAGCCCAAAGCATAAAGTCCATTTGGCATATAGTGGTCTGGTCACTCCCTGACACTGCCAGGAGGGCAAGGCTGTTTGGAGGAGTAACTACACATTTCCTTTCTGATCCCCTGTCTCCGTCCCTTACCTGCAGCATCTTCTATTGCAGCTCAGTCTCCTTTCCTGTTGCTTGCAGAATAACCTGCCCCTCATGGTCTTGTGCTCTCTCCCTCTTTCCCCATTTCAGATGGACACAGCCTTGGTTCCTTTGGTGCTATTGGGTGGTGCCACTCTGTCTTCTGGTACCAGTGGTTAAGAAATCCGTGGTAATAAATACCCAAATTCTTCATAACTATTTAAACAAGGCACAAAAGTGCCAAACTGCATGGGTGGCACCAAGGAGGAAGGTGTTGATGGCAGTTTGTCTCTTTTGTGTCAGTGATGCCTTGCCGCCATGAACGGAGGCTTTGCGCGCGTATGGAGAAAAAGCAGCTCTGCTGGGAGCGCTTCCACTGCTACTTGGCTTGTGTAAGCCCTGGAGAGAAGGGGAAAGGAGCAATAACTGCCTTGTAATTTGGGTGGAATAATCCCTCGCACCTTCTGTGTCTGTGTAACTGCAAGGGTTATGCAGGAGAGATTTGTTTGGGTGTAGTGGGCGCGAGCAGTTCCTTTGTGTCATTTCTAGACCTGAGTCTCAACTCTCCAGCACCTGCCTTGCTGGGTGGACTTGGCTCAAGCCCTTGGGGAAGGGTTATGGCATGGCATGGCTGGCAGAGCAAGCGTGTGTGCTCCTCCAGCACCGATCTGTGCATTAAGAGGGGTTAGTTTTCCCTTCCGAATGAATCGCAGTCCTCTCTGTACACTGCCCACCCTTCTCATAGACACCCTTTGAGATGAGCAGCAGAAGAGCAGAATACTGATTAGATGTAAATTACATGGCAGAGACTCGTTACTTGCCTAATTTTAAATCCTGAGATATGCAGTGTGAAAATGATGGCAGAATATGGCCCTGAGCTTGGATGGAAATGGTCCGCAGCATCACAAGCGAGGAAAATGCTTCGTAAAGGCAGCAGTAATGCCAGTGGCAGTGGTAAGCAAAAGCAATTAAGCTTTTTAGGGCAAAGTTCTCTGTGACTGGTTAGGAAAGAAAATGGACATCCATTGCAGATGTTGTAAGTCAGTGTTTCCTAAGTATCAGCTGCTTGAGCACAGCACACAAATTTCAGCCAGTTTGCCAATTAGACCCTCATGCAAAAGCTGGGATTTTTGATAGCTGACAGAGCTTGTATTAATTCTTTGCAAGGTCTGATGTGCTGTACTGGCAATAACACCATGGTTGGTTCTGGTGGGTTTGCTGGCTTTGCAATAGGAAATTTCTTATAATGATTTTTAAGGGCAAGTGAATTAATTACACTGAGATTTCAGACTGAATCTGTTCATCTCTTATCATAACCCCATTTCTGTGCTCTGGCAGCATATGGGAAGTAACACTCCATGGTACCTGGATGACATGTCTGCTGAGTAGCTTGAAGCGGTTTTCAGCTGATTGTGTCTGATGGTGTTTGCAGAATGTTGTTGGAACCAGATCAACTCTCTGCAGATTAAAACCAGTTGCAGTGTCTACGCCTGGATCTATTGTTCTAGTGACAGACTCCCTAAACTCAGTATAATTTAGACTAACTGTGACAGTTCTTGCTTTTAGCAAAACTCAGCTAACTCGGGATAAAATGAAATGAAGTAAGTGTTCAGTAACTCTGAGTATCAGGCAGAAATTGAAGATAATTCAGCAGAATTGCAGTGTGGTACACCAGCAGTCCTAGGCTGTGGTCTTCAAGCCGAGGTGAATGACCCATAGCTGATCCCCATAATCGTATTAAATAATGTTTTCTCTTAGACACTTGCTGAGAACTAGGCATAGATGATGATTCTTGTGAAATCTGGAGTGTACGATACATACCAAGTATCTGGAAACTGCTGGTTAAACTGATGCCACAGCTTGTTATGCCTGGCTGCAGTAGGTCCTGCATGTCCTGTGCATACTCACACAGGATGAATTCCCACTGCACTGCCCTGCCCAGGAGAGCACACAGATCTCCGCCTTGAGGAGGGAAGCTGGGACAACTGTTTTGTGCAGATTTTTAGAGGTGACTCGATATGCTGAGATGAGAAAACTGTTGGTTTTGCTTTTATTTTTTTTTTTCAAGCTAGATCATTTCCTCTGCTCATTTGTGTCAGGAAAGGGCTTGGGAGGCAACATACAGCTGCAACCAGAGGACAAGAGCCTCCCATCAAAGTGGAAAGCTGTATTACAGCTGGCAGTATCTTTGCACGGTTTCTCTCCCTTGGGACAAAATGCATGCTGTTAATTTAGAAAAGGTCTATTTAAGAATTTAACCCAAGTAGGGCGGTGTTGTGTCAACAGTAAAAAAGGGGGAGCAAATGACTGAGCTCAGAGTGTGAGGCATGACAATTAACAGGTTTGAGCAGGATCCTGGGGAAAGCAGTGAAAGCACTAAAGCAGGAGTCTCTGGTGGAGAAACCAGGACAAAGTCAGGACTGGTTAATGCATATCTGCTGTATTTATTAATCAGTTGGATTATATAGCTGGTGACAGAATATGGTCAAGTGCCATGAAAGTCAGACTTAATTTAGCAGCCTGGGAATAGTGAACTTTGGCATTTGTCTCCTGCTGTCTGCTTCCCCTTTCCTGAATTTCTTTGTCTTTTTCCCCACTTCTTTTTCCCCTTATGTTCTTTTGTCTCAAATTATTTCTTGAAGTGTTTTCCCTTTTTTTGTAATGAACCAACCAGGGGTGCCTTGGATTAGTTCCCTTCTTTTACTTTCCTTCAGTTCAGCTTCCTTAGATGCTCCTTTCCTGGCTGTCATCGAGTCCCTGGATGAAATCCCAGCTGCTTTGAGATTTTGTCCCTTACTGGGCAGAGATTTCTCCTCTGTCTTCCTTCAGTTTCCTCTCTGTATCTGTGTTTTTTCCAATTACTCAAACCATTCATCTTGCCCATCCCATCTGCTCACTCGCTCTCATACTCAGCTATGGTTCAGAGTGAACTCAGCAGGCTGTAAGATTAATTTCTGCTATTAACTGTTTCACTTGTCTGGCCACTTCTGAGCTTTACAGAAAGCAGGCTTTGTAAAGCACTATATTTTGGAGGACTGATGAAAGGCAAGTGCAATCTCCTCTTGACCCTACAGTGCTGTTCAGCAGCAAAGCACAACTGGGACATACTGAGCTTTCTAGAATCTCATTTTCTTGGGCTTGGCTTTACCACTGCTTGTAAATGGAAGGAGCCACATTGCACTGGTAGCCATGGCACCAACTTCTCTCTGACCCCAAGCAGTAAATGCTCTAGGCAGCAGGATAGGGCACACAGGCTGGTCTGCCGGTCCTTGAAGTCAGTAGCTTGAGTTGTTTAGGTGCAGGCACTCTGCATGGCACAGCTGGCACCTCTTCCAGAGGCCATCATTAGCTTTGTCCTCTCTCCAGCCTGATCTTTGCTTGCTGCTGCCAGCAAGTTTTGTGGCATTCCTGGACCTGGGCTTGTGAGCTGTGTGAGTAGAGAAGAAGTAGGATATGAACCTGGATGAGCCCTTGCTCCCTGCATGTTATAGACCCACCTCCAGGTTTCTCTTGAAGGTCTCTTCTGATAACAATGTTCTTTCAAGGAAATCCTGTGCATCCTAACAGGAGAGACCAGTTTGCTTTGCCTGTGTCCCAGGATGGCTCCACCAGAGCCTACTGTCTATACCTGTTGTTTATAACCTTTAACATGAGAAATACAAGCTCTGAAATGCCTTTTTCCCTATGTTGCCACTCTGTTGCTGTAGTTGTCTTATTGCTAGGGCAGAAGAATATTTTCTGGGTCCAAAGAGGAGTGGAATTACTTGTTTATGAAGAAGAGCCCAAAATTCAGACCTCATGTTCAGGGTCAGAGAACAACAGCTGAACTACTGAATAAATTTACCTATTGCTATAGACCATACAGGAAAAGCAAAAAGCATTAGTGGTATTAAGGTTTTCAATACATGTCAGCATAGGTTAGCACTGACTCATTTCAGGAATTGCATTTATCATGCAGTCCCTGAAGTTCAGGCTGTCTAACACAGAGAAATCAAATCCTTACTGCTCAGACGAGATCTCTAGGATTTTCCCATAAATAAAGCTCATTCCAGAGTTTCTCCAGGAGATGGCAGCAACATACTGCAAGTACGACTGAATGAACACCGCAGGAGTCTGAATGTTGTGCTGTGGGGCACTGGGTTATTTTTAGATTCCTTCGTGTTAATCTTTTTAATTTTTGTGTTGCCCATACGATGGTAGGCATGCAAAGTTCAGAACAGGGAATATGCACTGGTGTGCTCCTGCTATTGGTCTGCTACTTGTCAATCTTTTGTCAGTGCTGGTAGTTTTAAGGAGGATGCAAGATGCTTAAAGCATCGCTTTTAGTCTTACTCCCACAAATGTGTTAATGATAGAGTTTATTCTTAGGTGGCTTTTGGAGCTGTTCCTGGAGGAAGGCTCAGTGCAGGCAGGGCTGCTGGAGCAGGCTGGCAGCGAGCAGAAGCCCATAGAGGGCAGCAATAAACCAAGTGGCGACTGGGAGACGCTGTGCCAATAGACAGGTCCCCCGACTTCAATAAATTACATTTTATTAGTGAGAGATGCCACCAAAATAAGTGCTGCTTGTATCTTTGTGGCCGAGCAATTTGGCTGGAGTTTGAAGGCAAAACCCCCCAGCTCAGCCATGCTCCCATCTTTCAGGATCTCTCCCAACTTCCAAAAAAATGACAATCACAATTCATTGCCACCCACCAGAGTTTTAAAGTTTCCTCCAGAGGTCAAGAAAACGTCCAGACGAATAAAATTACGTCAGGCGTCCAAGATGTGACACAACCTTAACAAAGTCATTTGAAATCATTTGACAGTAAATTTCCCTGTGAGTTCCTAGCCTGGGGCACGGAGAATTCCTCTCCTCTCCTCCCTGGCTGAGCTCCTTGCCGACCATCCATATCGCAGCGCGCCGGGTGCGCGGGGCCTTGATGCGGCCTGATGGGCTCCTAAAGGCGACTGCGGAGCCTGGCGGAGCCCCCGCAGCTGAGTCGGCCTCCGTCAAGAGCTTGACATGGAATGTATCGTGTCATGCAGATGGTACCTCAGAGGAGTGAGAGCTGCCATTTACAGCACTGATGACAACAACTGCCGAGATCAGTGGGATCTTAAGATTGCTTTAATATGACTGGCACCTAGCAATTTAGCTCACATTGTTTGTGACAGGGTGTCACTCTTGCACTTGTCTGGGGATGAATGATAGAGGGTTTTAAGCCGTGGAGCTTCCTCTTTTGGAGGAAATTAAACCGCTGTATGTACTGATGTGGAGAACTAGGTATGTGCTGCAGCAGGGTGTGCTAAGAGAGGGTTTTGTGAAAGCCTGGTAAAAAGTTTAGTCTGTCTCTAATAGGCAATGAGCATCCAAATTATCCCACTACCCCCAGTCCCTGCAAACATGCTGTCAGTGTGTGGCATTTGTAAGCACTTTGGATTGCCTTGTGGTGGTCACCCGGTGCCATCTTAGCTTTGTGATTTTCCTCAGGTTAGTCAATATACATTTGCTATGTGCAGCTACCGGGAGAAAAAAGCAGAACCTCAAGAGCTGCTGCAGCTCGACGGATACACTGTGGACTACACCGACCCGCAGCCAGGTACGGGGCTGGCAGTGAATGCTGCACTCACCACTCCCAAAGGGACTCCTCTCTCTTCCCCTCCCTGCCTGCAGCTGAACTGTGATCAGCTTTATTCTAAATATACTTGTGTTTGTACTGATCATTAGCTATGCATGACTTTACTATAAATAGATCTAAGGAACTGAGCTAGGAGTTGCACCAGAGGAGGGAAAGACTCATCTCTTCTGGAGAGCCTAAGTGAATTAGACCCTTAAATCCCAATGAAATTTGATTGGGAGCTGAATGCTCAAATTGAGTAATGATTCTAACCTGTGCCTTCAGATTATATTTCCTAAATAAAAGGCTAGCAGCTATGCTTGTCCTCATTGCAGAAAATATTTATGGGACCAAGCCAGCATTTTTGCCGGTCCCATTCTCTCTAGAATAGATGTCAGTGCACGGAAGGGGCAGGGACAGAGAGCCCCTGGTGCCTGGAGGTACCTGTTGGTGGTTGAGACCCTTTTTCAAGTGGACAAGCACCTTTTTTCTTTTATTTCAGTGGGGCAACATGCTGAGCATGGTGATTCTCACCATGGCCTGGGTAATGGCATCCCCCAGGGGAGATAAGAAAAGATACAGTAGGTTGGTTTGCAAGACCTTTATTCCTGTTTAATTCTCATATCAGGGAGATGGGAAGACAGGTGACAAATCAGGGCTATGATAAAAATAAGGATACCACCCAAGGACCTTTTTCTGCAGTGTGAGCACTGATGCTTTCAGCCTAATGGGGAACCTCCCACTCAAACCCCATTTTTAACTGGGCTCTAGTGGTGCCCACATGGGACTTGCATAGATGGAGCTGTAGGTGAGAGAAGCAATTAATCCGAGTGTGTTGGGGCATGTTTTAGTAATTAGGTTACCTGGGGACCTGGTGGGCTCTGTTGCAGGTGAGTTTGGTGCAGGGGAGGTGACTGAGCTGGGAGGAGCATGGGACTGGGTGAAGAGACACCTGAGCAGTGGTGGGGTGGGAAACTGGGGGAGGTCTCCTGGCTGGCCTCAAAGTCTGTGAAACTGCATTGTCACTTCCTTTCCTGCCAGGTTTGGATGGTGGCAGAACATTCTTCAATGCTGTGAAGGAGGGAGACACGGTGATTTTTGCGAGTGACGATGAGCAGGACCGTATCCTGTGGGTCCAAGCCATGTACAGAGCCACTGGCCAGTCTCACAAACCTGTGCCACCTACCCAAGTGCAAAAGCTAAATGCTAAAGGAGGAAATGTACCCCAGATAGATGCTCCAATCTCTCAATTTTGTAAGTAAATAAGTTCTCCTAGACAGCCAAAGTCTTTGATGGAAAGATTTTCTGCACTGATGTAAATCAATGTTCATACACATGTTTCTGATTTCAAAACAAAATGTTTTTTCATTATCATAAAGCTGCTTTTTACATCAGTAGATCGAGAAGCAGTTAACCTGTGTGTTTGACAGAACCAAACCCAGGAAACAAAATTCCTTGGGGGAACTTGTCAATGGGTATTTTAAAGTGCAATACTTGATGGAGGAGAGAGACTGGGATCTGAGAGCCTGAGACCCACCTTGCTTTCTGCAGACACGTGTTTTACCCACACACAATAAATTGCACACCCAGATCAGAGCAATTCATTAGCACCATTAGCTGTCTGTCAAATACATCACGTGGTCAAAACTACAGGTGCAAATCTTGCAAGTATGAAATGCACACACAAAAAGAGGTCTCCTGTTGAATATTCAACTGTAGGAAAACATATGGTATTTTTAACAGGTTGCTTTGCAGGCCAGTTAGATGTGAATTTAAAGCAATCATCTTTTAAGTCGTAGCTATGCTGCATGTCCTATGCAGTTATACACACTTTACTTCATCCGAAATTTAGAGCAATTTCTTTCCTCTTGCAAATGTAATTTGATTATAAACCACACAATTGCCTCTTTGCTCATTTTTCTTGAAAGTCTCAATTGTCTGCAGCCCCTTTGTTATGTAACATACAGCAGCTCTTGCTAGTTTCAGCAAAATTTAAGAATTAATATCATTAAATATAAGTAAAATAAGGAAAAGTGGTAAATAATTAAAGAATTCTTCTGATTAAAACAGATTTCAACTTTTTAAAATACTCTCTGTAAACCAGTTATGGAGTATATTGTTATAAAGAACTCAGAAAATCTGAGATTTCCTTTTCAATGGCACTTTGACCATCTTTTATATTTGTTTAACTTCTTCATGTCAGTATTTATAGAAAGTATCAGTACAAGACATACAGCTGTAGACCAGTGCTACAGCAGAAAACCTCCGCTTGCTGCTTTTTAATTTTTTCTGTATCTTCCACACGCCTGTGTGTTTTGGCCTCCCTTCTGCCTTGCATTGCTGCTGCTGCAAGTGGAATGTAGTGGGATGCTGTGTGGTAACCTATAGTCAGTGCTTTCATTTCAATAGTCCTCATCCTCTTCATTGCAGTCACTGACTTTGGCAGTGCAGTGTGTAAAGAACTAGGGTTGGGAAGGAAGGACACTTCTCAGAAAGCCAGAATGGGAGGTAGAAATTGGCCTCTTGCACATGGGACATTTTCTGGCTGTGATGAGCCTCCAGACCTGGCTGAGTCAAGCCGACCTGAGAGCATTCCCAAGGATTTATGTCCCTCTGCCCAGAATGTTTAATCAGAGAGTTCTTGGAAACAGCAACTGCAGATCCTTCTACTGCTGCTTTTTCACATGCTAAAAGCCTTCAAAGCATTGCAAAGGGGAGCAACAGAGGGATTCTGCTTGTGGCTCCCTGTCCTTACAAGTGATGCTGAAGGGTGCTCTTAGTTGTGGGGTTGCTGCACAGAGGATGCACTCCTGTTCATCGCAGCATGATCCCTGCAGCGTAGGATGAGAGCAGAGATCATCAAACGGAGGAAACACCTTTCCCTGCAGTCTTCTCCCATCCCTGCAGACATCAAGCTTGGAGAATTTTTCTGCTGAGTAAATTCTTGATATTTGCAGTTTTCAGTTCACCAGACCAATATGAAGAGTCAGGTGAAGTGTTACTTTGCAAGACACATCATAGCAGCTGTAGCAAAATCTGCCAGGATTTTGAGGAGGAAAAGGAATTTCCCAGGGCTGTGGACACTTGAGTGTGTGATTTGCTTGCACAGCCGAGTGCTGTGTGTGTGGGAGAGCTGAACCTCCTTGCTTAGGGTACCTGGGGTGGAGAAAGGGTAGCTGGCTTGTTCTGACCCTTGCCATGGATCAGGGAAGTCAGTGACTGAGCACAGGAGTCAACTCTGCACCTACACAGTCCAGCATGTCCATCAGAGCCTTGTGCTGCTTGTGGTCTTCCAGACTCTCAGCCTGACTGTGCTCAGAGCTATAGAGATGCCACAGGCTTGACCTTTTTTTTGCATCTCGCTCACTTGCCAGGAGGCAGGGCTCCCTCGTCCTTGCTTCTGGTGAAGACAGCCAGGATTTCACCCCCTGGGCCCTCCAGGGCATGCAAGGGAGTCAGGATCTGACCTCAGTTTCTCTCACTTGTTCTCATGCCAATACCAGCTCCAAATCTGGATCATTTTTCTTTTTATAACACCACCACCCTCTTTCCATCCACAATGTATTTTTTTGTAAGTTGCACAGCGTCAGTCTCCCCTTTTTGCAGCAAGAACTGGGAAGCCTTCTTGGACGTGTTGTGCCAAAGCCTGGGAGAGAGAAACTAGTTGGCTCATCAGTCCGTCAGTATGATGGCTTACTATTTGAGCATCTTCTGGGCTAGTGTGTTTTGTCCTTGGTTTCCCTTCCTCCTCCCCCTTTGGACCTCTCACAGGTCTTTGTGCACATCCTACGAGAGGAGGAGGGCAACCTGCCATAATACACCTTCATCTTAACAGGAAAGGCTGCTCATTTTTCATATTTTAACATCTATACATGGCAATGCTCATTGCAAAAGTCATGGGGTGCAGCAGTTAAATGATCTGAAGCAACAGTGAGTCATGCATGCCACATACAGAGAGTCTTAAATGCACAAATACATATCTCAGCTCCTTCAGTCTTGAAATCCAAACATACCAAGTATTGCATTTTTAAAAGGGTCTAGGTTTGTTACTGGTTTATTTCGCTTGGGTGTTTCGGTTTGGGGTTTGGTATTCTTTTTTTTTTTCTTTTGCCTCCAGAAAGGTAAGGACTTCTGTGAGATACTTTATTCTTGTATGTTTATCTTTATACCTGTCATATTTTTATTTTCTTTTTTTGTGCTTATTAGAGGCTGTGGTGAATGAGGATGTGCAAAGAAGTAAATGTTAAGCCATTTGACGAGTAACTGTTGTTACAGCTTCCATGTCGTAGCAGTCCGAGGCGGCTCATGCGCATGCATGCACACGCACAGAGAATCCAGCCCTCCGTGCCTGGCATGGAGCTGTCTGTTGCACAGAAACTTGGGAAGCATGTATCTTGCTGTTTGGGAACCTTGGGAGAAATAGGGAATTCCGTTTGGTTCCCACCTCTTTTGACACAGTAAATGTAAAGCTTGAGCAGCGCTCAAATTCTCATCCACAGTTCGATGGCAGCACTTGACTTAGAAGTAAACAGACAGCTCTGAACCAGGGTGGAGTTTATTTTATTTGCAATTTAAGTACTGGAAAAAATAGATCCTGCTATTCATTAATTTTTGTATGACTTACAGTTCCTTTTACGTGGGTGAACAATACCTGTTAGAGTGAAAACTTTTGCTTTTTTTTGTTTTGCTGCAATTTCAAAGAAAAATTCCATTTACACAAAGCTGTGCTTTTCTCCAGTGTTCGCATTATAAAAGAAAAAACCCCAAACTGTTCTCGTTTACTGTTGAAATCATTCACAGTATTATAGTCAATAATGCTGCCAATACATATTACACCTTCTGGCAATATTTAAGCTTCATAAAAGTGGTCACTTGTCTGAAAGCACCAATCTTTGTTTGTTCTGTGTTAGTGCTGTTTCAAAGAAAATTCCCAAACATGCTCAACGTTCTTTTTTTTTTTCCTCAAAGCCCTTTTCCTTTAACGTGAAAGATTGGTGTGTACTTGTTTTACGTATCATTCGTGGTTGTATTTAGTTTTTAATGTCTGTTTATATTTAATAACTGTTAATCACACCATATACAATGAGTTGGTTGTTTTGAGAATTTGTGATGATTTGTTCCCCCATAATAAGTAGCAAGGTTTATTGAGCTGCTTGAGAAATTTTCAGCTGTAAGTGGTTTTCTTTTTGGTTGGTTTGATTTTCTTTAAGTTTCTTTTTCATTCTTTGCTTGAACCCGAATATTTAGCTGCTAGGTTAGGGCTCCTGTCTGCTTTCCTGAGCCTTGTTGCTAGTCTTTATGTTATTCTGGTTTGTTCCTTCTTACCCTGCTAACTTCTAGCTGGACTCAAGGGTAAGTGCTTCCCTGTAGCTAGCACAGCTCAGATAATCAGACTAGATTATCTGACATATGCAATGTGCTTTTTTTTTTTCTCTTAAATCTTTCTCATGTTTAGATTTTGTAGTACAAACTTTCCATGTTATTTTCCTGAATTGAGATTTGAAATGTAAGTTTCCATACTGAAATTGGGATGCATGTGATGTTTGCATAATTGCCTTCTCTCCCTGGCTTTCACATTGGCATCAAGTGATCCTCTTAGTAAAGCCAATCATTAACATTTCTATTTTTCATTCCAAGATGTAAATATTAATTAACATCACAATAAAACTGTAAATAATACCTTCTTTTGTTTCATGGAAATTACATCTAGTTGACTGCTTCCTGCCTGAAAACAGATCATTTTGCACTCTGACAATATCCTTTCTCTCCGTGCCGATGATTAGCTTGGTGCAGTGCACCAGAGTGCGGGGCTAACCATGGACACCTCAAAGCATAGAAAGGTAGGGCAGGAGACCCCAGGAGTCCCAGAGAAGGTGCAGCACTCCAGAGGAGACCCCCAGAAACCCCTCCACATATGCCCTGTGGAAAGAGCCCTGAATCATCGAGGTTTGATTAATTCCCTCTCCCATTAACTCGGTAGGGAATGATTTCAGCAGCAAGTGGCAGCTCTCTGGGTCACCCTGCATTTGGAGACGCTGGCCTGCTCTGACTTAAATGGATTTTTCATGGAGGGGTGCTGCTGTAGCCCAGAATTATCATAAATTATTGTTTTAGCACGGGTCTCAGTCACCAATCAAAGCTGTGCTAGTCAAATAATAAGCCAGGGGAATTGCTATTTTACTTTTTCCCACTGGTATACCTACTTTGCAAAAGATAAAAGCCCCATCCTGTGCTGTAAGAGAGCTTCTCCTCAGTTTGTTCAGTCCTAAACACACCCAGTACAAATCCTTTATTGGTGTTAAAATCTTCTGTAATACTGGTGAGTGCCTGCTTTCCGTAGGAGGGAATAGCATCAGTGGGTCATGAGAGCTGGCAAATATGTATCCGAATGCAATTATGAGAAGGAACAGGCGGTGTCATCCCTCTTGGCCATCAACAAGACTCCTTTTTTCCTTCCTCCTCCTTTTATTTCTTTTTTCTTCTTTTTTCCTATGTGTGAGTATGTGCGTGTGTGTGCAAATATCCCCCTGGGTAGCAGGCAGAATTCCTTCTCAGCAGACACTTTCTTTTTTCTTTCTTTATTTTGTTTTCTCAATGTTTGGATTTCCGAAGAGAATTCTTATCAGACTTTACCGCAAAAAAAAAAAATCAAAAACCCACAAAAGTTTAATTTCAATGAAATGCAGATTTTTGCCTCTTTGAAAGAAAGAAAGAAAGAGTGAATGAATGAATGAATGAATGAATGAACCTGGGTTTGGCAACATTACATGTATTTGCACTACAATGCATCGCTATCTTATTAGATTATTAGTTTCGTGCTTTAATTGCTTTACTTTTTTAGATAGTTAAAGATATCATGAGAACGCTGCTGTGTCTTCTGTATTGTCAACTTGCAGATGCTTCATTGCAGGAATGCAGAATTAAAATGTTAAATCAGTCTCACATAACTTGCATGAATTTAAAACTATCCTGTAAATCTCTTCTACATGCTTTAAGAAACCTGGAACTCTGACTTATGAAATACAAATTCACAGGTTACTGCAGCCATCCAATTCAAAATATTTTTAAATAGTTATAAAAATGCTGTGAAATAATGTCTTATATTATAAATAGCTGTTCTAAAACTGTGTTTTTAACTTGCCACACAAGGAATTATGTAAGTGCATACTACAAATTCTTATTCATCTAACTACCAATCCTTAGACAACTTAGATTGCAATTCAGTGTCTGGTGATTTACAGGAGCATTTATAACAATTTATTAAAATTCTAGCTGAAGCAGAAAAGAATTTGTTTGCAGCAGGGGAAAAGCCATAAGCCACAGGAGTAAACGGCTCATTATATTTAAGACTATCTTCTAACATGCAATAATATGGAGGGGAGAAGAAAGAGCTCTTGGCTTTGCAGCTGAGGGGCGAATTGGGGCTCCTGCAGCAGCCACAGCTCTGCACGGGGAGCAGGTCTGGGGAGGAGGTTTGCAGAGCCCTGGGCACACACACATCACTTCTCAGAGGTGGCAGTGCCACAGTGCACAGTGAGGAGGGGATGTGGTAAGTCACCAGCTAGCACTGCCAGCAGCTCACGCACAATCCACTTGGCATTTTAATCCAGGTACAGGGATTTAGTGTTTCCCCCTCCACAACACTGGTATTTGCTAGTGAAGTCTCTTGCTCCACACAGGCAAACAAAATGGGGTTTTCAGGCACTTCCTTGGGTGTTTCTTTAACAAGTCACAGCCCAAATGTGTCCGTGATCAGGAGGGGACCCCGCTGCCCCCCAGGGCAGGCAGTGGGTTGCAGTGGGCTCTCCACGAGCTGCCCACCATGGTGCATTGCTGGCCAGGTTGGAAAAGTTCTCCTGCTTTGCCCAGCCAGGCCAGCAAAGACTTTTCTAGAAATATCTGTAAATGAATAGCTGCCATCAATCATTGTCATTCCTTTATTTCATGTCTCCTGATGAGGTTGACTAGTGTCATTGTTTGTTACTGTCCAAACCACATCTTCATTCTTGTAATGTCAAGCAGATATGACAAGCACACATTTTCCAGATGAGTAAGATACAAAGTCACCTTTTAATTTACAGTTGTTTGGGTTTTTGTTTGTTTGGTGGTTTTTTATTGTTCTTGCAACAGGGAAATATGTTGTAAAATTTGCTAGATTTTCAGTTGCCTTTGGTACTAAAACAAAGTCACTCATTAATGAAAAGAAACAAATCTGGAGTAAGAGATTCTTACAATAAAATGGCTACCTAAAGCCTTTTATAACAAGAATTCTTTTATGGAGCTTGTCCCCCGCTATTAACTTCACTGCTCTCAAAGCAAAATCTGCCAAAATTATTGCTGGAGCAAAAGAAATGCAGAGAGCAGGGAAATACATTTAAGAAAAAACAGAGTGAGAGATTTGACTGGTTTGTCTCTTCATTTTTAAATAACAGATAGATAAAGAGAAGTACAGCCCTCAGAGAACCAAACAGTGGGACAGTCCTTTGGTTTTCATGATTCTTGTTACTGTTGAAATCTTTGTTTTCCTGACACTGGCAGATTTTTAAGACTCTGATTTCAAGCACATGCAGGGAGGGTGTGTATGACAGGGGTCCAGTTAACGGAGTCAGCACAAAATGCAAACTGGATAAAAATGGACAAAATAAACCCAGCAGTATTAAAAAAAGGCAGTAATGTAGGGGACCAAATGTTATATAAAAGGCCAGAGTCTGCAGTTTTGCAGAAGAAAGGTTTGTGGAGCCTGTGCTGGCCATGTCCCTCCACTGGCAGCCTCCCTCCTGAGACCACCATCGAACACCTTTCAGCTGCAGTTGTGTGCAGCTTGTCTAAATATGTAAGATAACTTTTGTGGGCCTGCAGCAGCATTTCGGCTGGGGCCCCGAACAAAGAAACACCAGCGAGCTTGGCACAGCACCTTGGGAAGGGATTGCAAATTACTGGAGCATCATATAACTTTCTTTGGTTTCTCCTTCCTTTTTAGCTAGAATAGCAGAGCAGGGTCAAAAAAGCAGCTGTATTTGACTGAAACAATTAATTTAAAGTACTTAAAAACTGGCTATACAGTTTAGGTGTGAATATTAGCCATTCTCATTTTGTACTTTGTTTAAAATCACATTCAAACTGTATAGGCCATTTTGAAAGAAGGTGGATTATAAATAAAGCTTATTACATATGCATATGAAATGTTGGCATTATTTTAAATTCCAGATATTTGTCTCAAGCAGAGTAATATTATATTTAGATCTGTTCTTTTCTTTTTGTGTTACATATGAAGTTTAATGATTTTGGTATAATTTAATTCATGACTTTCATTTTTAAAAGTGAGCCCATTGGAAAAATCAATATGCAAAAATTAATTGCAAGGTGCATGGGGTGTTTATTTATAATAATTAAGGGAAAGTGAGTTGAGTATAGAATTGATTTCTTTAACCTGCTCCTTATTATTTTTAAGAATTTTGGCCCAGTGAAGCATCTGGCCCAGAGCTGATATTCCATTTAAATGAAATACACATTTATATTACCATTCTCCATAGACATCTCCAGTTTACATCACGACAGCTGTATCCCCTGGGTGGGTGATGTGCACCCACCTGGCCCTGCATTTCTGCTGGTGCAAAAGGGTTTGGCCATGAAAGCTGCAGTACTGGGCTGTGCAGGGAGAACTGCAGCTGCTCATCCTCCTTCCCGTGGCAGAAATCCACGTTTTAAATCACTGACTGAGCAGAAGTCATGTGCTTAATGCTTTTCTGGTCACTTGAGCTCACACAGTGCCATGTCTGATGTCTCTCTCTTCATGTGGTTGTTCCAATGAGGAGAGATTTGGGGAAGATGGGCTTTTGAGCAGACACCCAATGGAAGATGTGGCTTTAAAGTGTTTAATGAAAGTAAAATTGCCCCTGATTATGTACAGTTGTGAAGGACATTTAATCACTATGTCTGTTCTCACGCTTGTCAGGGAACTCTCTGTGCCCCTGCCCTGGGCAGGAGATTGTAAAAAGCCCAGGCAGACCCTCAGCTCTGTGGAATCCAGCGGTGCTTCAGTTGGTTCCCACCAGCAGAAGGTCTGCTCTTTGCCCACCTTGATCAGAGAATGTAGTATTTAAAAAAGCTTATTAGTCTGGAATAAAAAAATACTCATTTCAAACATTGTTTCTAGCACATATGCTCAAAAAGGTTCACCAGCTAAAGGGCTAGAGGACTCTTCCAGTTTCCAGCTGATTTACTCGGCTCTCAGAGCCTCGTTGGCTGAGCAGGAGGATTGACAGTGTATCAGGGCTCCTAATTGAAAAGTAATAAAATCTCTGAGCAAAGCTGGCAAATGAAGGCCTCCAGCCAATTTGTCAGCTTGCAGTCAACTCCGAGGAGCCGGGCAGAGCAGCAAGCCATTAAAAATAGTCTGATAATAGCTGTTAGAACATTTTCCGGGCACTGGGGATGGAATGAAAACAGCACAGCCGAACTCTTTGGGAGTGAATGCAATCAAATCCATCTTGGCCCAAAGGGACAGAGACAATGGGGCAGAAAGCTGTCAAAACAGACAGGAGCCAGTCTATGCTCCAGGCCAAAGGGCTGGGTGGGCTTCCCATCCCATGCCCAGGCATGCTGGAGAGGTGCCATGGAGGTGATGTGCTCCCCAGGGAGGTTGTTCCCATCCCCTGAGCCAGCCCTTGTGCTGCCACCTCACTCAGCACCATCGGCAGCTGCTTCTGTCCTGGTGCTGAATGCACTGCAAGGGAGGGTCGGGATTTGAGTCCTGGAAGGGAGGCAGGGGTAGAGGAGCAGCAGGACCCAGCACGTACAGTGAAACAGGGGAGCAGACCCTCAAAAATTAATCCTCTGTAGGAAAAACATCAGTGTTTATTCAGCGGGGCTATAGTGAGGAAAATTGCCAGCTACAGCTGAATTAAGTATTGCTAGCAGCTAATTGAAATGTTACATATTTCAATTTGTCTGATTTCTTTCCAGTGAGTGATGTTATTTATACGGTTTGTATATAGATAACGACAGACTATACAGAAAATGTAAAGATTGCTACCAGTGATCATTACTATGTGAGAGCACTGACACAAATGAGGTATTTGGAAAGACATGCCATCCTTCACAGCTAAATATTGAATAGAAAAACATATATAAGAGAACATTCTCACTCTCATTTAAAACTTTTTTTTTTCTTTTTAATTAAGGATTTTTTTTTTCTTTTTCTGGTAAAGAGGGATTTTGTTTTAAAACAAATACAGTTACCATATACTCCTGCTGTGGAAAACTGCATTTTTGTGTCCTTTCAGCCACATTGTTTCAAGGCCACCCAGTTCCCCTAGGAGGCTATAAACAGGGGAAGGATTTAAATCCTATTTTCTTTGTCGAGGATTTGGCAAGAACCCATATAGTAGGAAGCTGAGCACAGACAAAACCAAGTGAAAGGTGTCCTTTAATTCCCCAGTTGCTGCTAGAACAAAACCTGCTCCCAGCGGGGTCCTGGCTGGCCGCACCCAGGCTGGCTTGGAGGCTTCATTTCAACTGCTGAATTTGGTGTAGTTTAGTTAACCACGTTGAGATTAATTAATTAGCCCCTAGGAGTTAGTGCCCATAAACGTCACCTAAAGCGGAGAAGTGTGAATACGTTGAGGCTGTTAATTCACCCAAAAATGGCAGCTTGTAATCTAGGCAGAGGAAATTCAGTCTCTCCGTCGGGATGACTGGCAGCTCCGACGCACTGTCGGGTTACTGCCTCTGTGACAACAAACTACATATCAATTTAACTTCTTAGCAATGCTTAAAAGAGCATCTCTTTATTTCAGTGAGGTAGCATTTAAAGTTGCTGTTAGGAAAAAAAATTGCCGTGGGGAAGACAAACATTGGCATTTGGGGAAAGAACAACGTAACTGGTGTGATACCTAGAAAACCTAGTAAAAGTAGAGAAAAAAAGCTGTAACTTCATTAGAATGGCAGAATCTATTACAATTAACCACAGCTATCTAAATAGGAGCTAATTTACTTATGTGAGCCAAAATTCTGTTAACTTGTAGCCTATTGTAAGATGCAGAGTGAATTTGTGCGTTTGTGTTCTGGTTTTAAGTACAGAATAAATGCACTATAATGAGCAGTTGACAAGATGTTAATTCTAAAATCTTTTGCCTAGATGCAATAATATAGTCCATAACTGATGCAAGTTGACAATGGGAGGTGGAGTGTACTGTATAGCCTGCAAAGAGAAAATTTAATGGCAATGGAGGGAAGAGGAAATACTTGGCTTTCATGCTTCATACTGTATATTTTTTTCTGTTATATTTGTCAACTAAAATGTCTTATATTTCTCTAAATGGTGTCTTTCTCTATATGTATAAATGAACAGATGCAGATAGAGCTCAAAAGCATGGCATGGATGAATTTATCTCTTCCAATCCCTGTAACTTTGACCACGCTTCACTCTTTGAGATGGTTCAGCGCCTCACTTTGGACCACAGACTTAATGATTCCTATTCTTGTCTGGCAAGTATATTCTTTGGTCTCTAGTGATATAAACATCAAGCAGCAAAGTCAAAGCTAGTGCGACTGGGGGCTAATCCCCCTGTTGCTGGAAGATTGACTTCTGTTTACACCAGGTTTGAATTTGGCCCAGAGGTATTTTCTTTCGCGAGGCTGCCTGCAGTGAACTGACTGCTGTTCTTCTCCAGTCGCACTGTCTTTATCATTTCTGTTTGCAATGTTTAAAATGTTTCTTCCTGCAAAGAAAAACTCCAGTGTGGGAATGTGAAGTAGAAAGCAGTGTTTTGCAGCCTCCTGCACTGCCTTCCAGAGTCTTCTGGATGAAAGAACAGGGAAAAGATGACTGTCTGGTACCACCTCCCATGTCAATGGAGTCCCACCAGGAATAACTGTGGCCCAGCTTTGTGTCTCTTTATGAGCAGGGGTCCCAAGCAGGTAACAGATGGGACTGTATGGATAACTGCAGTGCTGCTGCAGTCTGTCCATGCTCACATAGTTGCATGCCCATCCTGAATACTCCCATGAGCAGCAGTTGTAGCTCTTTTCCCACTGTAGGACGGTGGCACTGAGATGTTCCAGGACAGCTTGTAGCCTTTGGCTGGGGTGCAGTGTTTGGGGGCTCTTATGTACCATAAGGGCTTAAATCACAAATAACCAATAACAGTGCAACTTGAGCGATTAATTTTTAGCAGTTTCAGTGAAGAGGATGAAGAGGCTCTTAGTTTTTGAGAAAATGACAGGATGAATCCTTTCTAGAGCATCCTGAAACAGAGGACAAGTCCTGAACATGGTATGGGACAGATTCTGAGCTGCTGCCCTCCTACTGTTGCACAGGGTGGCACACTGGGGTGTCATGGTGGGCTCCTTCAGCAGAAAGACCACACCGTGCCAAGAGCCTTTGCCAGCTATGCCATCCCTGGAGCTCTTGAGTGCCTTGCTGTTAAAAGCAGCAGCCTGGGAACACAGCTGAGCAGTTGGCAAGGAGGCTGTTGGTCTCAAATCCTGCCTTCCATGTACCCCTCCACCATGGTGCTCCTCTCACTGCCCTGCTCCTTGTACCACACACAAGGGCCAGTCTCCTCTGAAGGACTGAGATCCAGTAAATGCCACGAGCAGTAGTGAGTTGTCACCTTCCTGAGGAGAGGCAGGGCTAGGAGGAACAGTTGAGGACACCCCCTGAGGTAAGGATGGTGTGGGGAAAGGCTGCACTTTGCCTGCAGATACCCAAATGGTGTAAGTAGGCTTGGTGGGAGCATTGTCAGACCTGCAGAGGTTCCTCACCGGTTCCATCAAGGTCCTTGCTCTGGCAGGCAGTGACTTTGGCATGCAGCTTCTGCTCCCCACGCATGGCTGACCCTAGGAAGACCATCCCCATCCATGCATGTCTGAGAGGTTGGCTTGCTGCTGGTTTGTCTCTGTGCAGTCTTGGGCCTGGTGAGAGAGCTGTGGGCGTTGAATAAACTCATGGAGAGGTGAGAGGCCATCACTGAAAATGATTAACAATGTTTTTCTTCAAGAAACCCACCAGCTGCACTTCTGCTTGTTATGGAGATGTTTAGGCCCTTGCTAGAAGCTACCAGAGCGCTGGAGCTCCCCTCAGCACCACGACTCATCCTCTTCAGAGTGGAGCATCACCAATTAACCATCTTCTTTCAAATCACCCATTGCAGTGTTGTAAGGAACAGAATTATGGCCTGTGTTCACCTATGCTTGGTTTCACATGCTTCTTGACTGACTTTGCCATGTTTTTGTCCTGATTATGGTGTAAAAACAGACTGCCCTCAAAAACTGCAAAGAGCTCCCACTATTCTTGCTGTGTCTTTGGAATGTTGGTGATAGCACTGTGCTGAGTTGACTGGAGGAGCTGTGAGCCCGTGGTAAGCCTGCTCTGTCCACCGTGTGCCACTGGGCAATTCTTATTCCCTACAGGACATTCCATGCAAGGTTCCACAGAGTTTTGCCTCATCACACCCCTTTTTTGTTTTCAAATGTGGACGTGGAAGACTTACCCTGGCACAGAGGATAATTCAGCATTGCTTCCTTTCTGTGGAACCAGGTTAAACAACACTATTGTGAGCCCAGTCACGGGCTGAGCCAGGCATCCCTAGGAAAACAAACAGCCTGGCTGACTCATCCCAGCCATGGCTGAAGTGATATTTACTGGCAGAGAGCTCTGTGCTGGGGAGGGGGAAGAACACTTTCTGCAGAGCTTACAAAGGGGTCTTGCCCATCATTCACAAATTGATAATTTAGTCACACTCAGAGTATTTCCTGGACTTTTGAGAAGAGTGTTCAGCTGTTCCAGCTTAATATAGACCCCACACATGTGGGTCTTCATTCTTTTCACTTGGACGTGTGTGTTGTTTCTGAAACTGCCCTCCAACTCTTCCGAAGACCTCCCCACCCACTGCCAGCATCCAGCTCACACAGCCATCTCTCTGCTGGAGCTGTATTGCCCGTGATGTGTCAGCATTTGTAGAATTTGCATTGTACAGCACAGCATGTACCAGGGGAAGGTCTTCAGTGTACTCAGCCTAACTGAGATGATATGAGGGAATCAGGTTAAGAGATCCATGGAGCAGGCCACCAAGATGAAATTTTCATAGATTTCCTATCATAAATGGGAAAATTCAGCTACTGAAATGTGTAATTTCCCTCAAAAACTCTGGTTTTCTCAAAAGATGCATTTGCCTTTAGACAACTGGCCTATGTGTCACCAGCCCTGACCAAGCCTTGCTTTTCCCAGCTTCCTTGACATTCCCTGCTCGTGCCTGGGATGTGTCTCTTTATCAGAGCAGTTCAGCTTGTTGAACACTGTCAGTGGAGCTCCTTGTGCTCTGTGCCCTTCCTTCATTGTCCCCTCCAGGTTTCCTCATGTCATTGGAGACAATCTGTGAGGCCACGCTGAGCTGCGCCTATCTGCACTGGGGACAGACACCCCATGTGTCATCGCTGTCAGCTGCATTTGCCAGGCTGGCTGGGTGTCAGCTTGTTGGGCCAGGCAAATCTTCATCAAGAGGCAGAATCTGCCTGATGATATTGGGGATCTGTCTGAATACAGCTTTTCATCAAACCTTGGGGGTTTTTCTGGGGAGGAGTGTTTACTGCTCCATTGGACCCCCATTCAGTAGAAAGTGTTTTATTTCCTACCTCTGGCATGCAAAGGAGGACCTCCTGGTCCTCCTGGGCTCTGGATCTGCTCCCTGTGCTCTCATGAGGTCTGGGGCTCATCACTGAACCTCTGATCTCTGCTCACTCTTCCCCTCGTTGCACCATGGCAGTGATTTTGGGTGTTTACCATCATCCCTTCTGTTCTCCTGAGAAGCAGCACATCGCAGACCCCAATTCAGGGGAGCAATGTGGCATGCTCCAGATCGCTGGGTTCAGCCTCTGCTTCCTTTGCCTCAGACTGATACTTGACTCCAGTGAAATCAGTGCCAGCCTTCCCATCACTGTCAGTAGAGCCAAGATTTCACCCCATAGGGAGAAATGAGTTCTTTCTTTGTACTAGGTGAATATCACAATTTCAGCTGCACTTCTACCCCTCTATCCAAAAGCAGAGCAATCACAGCATTTCATTATTTTTCACCAAATAGAGCACCAAAGACTTACCTGAAGAGAGACAAGAGATGGTCTAAGGATGTAAAAAACAGGCAACACAAAGAACTCCAGAATCAAGCATAATACCACCAACCAAAAAGCGGACAAAAATACCATTAAAAGTGGTGAAGGCAAATACACCCCTCCCAAAAAATAGCCTTCCAGAGGGCCGTCCCATCTGCATTGTTCTGTATCTTCATTTTGAAGTGTGCACTTCTAGTGATCCCAGCACTGTAGCTACTCCCTATATCTATCATTTTCCCCTCATTATTTTAATTCTTTTCTCAATCTGTTTTGGAGTTGGCCCAATAAGGATGAGCAAATCCTTCTCTATGTCTTTGAGCTCTTAATTGATATTTCTTCAACTCTTTTCAAAGCAGCTATTTTGGCATCTAGAAAAGATTTGGTGTCATCTGAGTGGTAGAAAATATATTTTAATCTTTCACAGCAGTGTTGTTTCTAAGATGTAGCATTTGGGGTAACAGATGGGGTGGCAAAGAAGTTGCCTATAGGGGCAGTGCTCTGCCTCAACTACTCTCCCGCCCGCTGCAGGAACTTTTCAATTAAATGATGAAAGATTTTGCAGCTTGATGCATTCCAGAGCTGCGTCTTAGCAATTGTTTAGCATCCAAATTTCCATGTAAATATTGACAGTTTTGCAGCGTTTTGAAAAGCAATCTACGAGATTATTCTTGTTCTCGTTAGCCCCTTTCCTGAAGGCAGAGGCTCGCTCCACTTTGGCTGTCCCAGGACCTTCACCAGAGCCATCCCCCTGCAGGGAAGGATGTCCTCCTTGGGAGTCTGGACGTTGCACCACAAGCCTTCTGTCACCAGCCCCTCAGGACTGATACAAAGAAATGGTCTGAAGTTCCTGGATGTGTAAAGGAACCCTGCTCTTGAGCAGAGCTCCCCTTGTTTCGATGCCGAGGAGCTGGCGTTGTCAGAGCGTGTCACCAGCAGCATACAATAAGGACAGTGGGAAACGTCCCTTTCTGATGCTGCAGAATTGCCTTTCTCCATCTGCAGGACATTCCTACCTGCCAGATGCAACAGAAGTCATTTTTCAGTGTAATCCTCTGTCCTCTTCCCCCAGATCAATCTTCCTGCTCCCAGCCAAATATACAATCCCATCCCCAGAATGAGACAACTGTTTCACACTATTTAAATAACCAGACCTTGTTATCTCTTAAAGGTGTCTTTTTTTTTTTCCTTTGTATTTTTTTGCTAGGCACTGACATGAACTGGCCTAACTTTTCAGCATTTTAAATGCATTTCCCTTTAATGATAGCATAATATGTTTTTGTTAACGGTTGCACTGAGTATATGCTGTGTTTGAGTGATGATGTACAGACTGTATTGTTTGAGTGACCTGTCTCCTTTTTCCTTAATGTAGCCTTAGGTTTGTATTTCTTTTGTTAGAACAGTTGACCACTACACCTCCAAATCTGATAGCCTTTGTATTTATTAACTTATATTTAAAATCAAGTCTCTTTATTTCTAAACAGGGCTGGTTTAGTCCTGGCCAGGTCTTTGTGCTAGATGAGTATTGTGCACGTAATGGAGTGAGAGGCTGTCACAGACATCTCTGCTACCTCAGAGATTTGCTAGAGCGCGCAGAAAACGGAGCTATGATTGACCCCACCTTACTTCACTACAGCTTTGCCTTTTGTGCATCACATGTTCATGGCAACAGGTAAGGAATTCTTCTTGGCTAGCAGTGCCCTGCCAACAAGGGATGACTTTGTCAAATACAGGTTTCCTTGGATAATGCACAACAGTCCCCAATTTGTTTTCACAGTGGATGTTTGGCAGCAGCACTTCTAGTGGCATAGTCGATTTGTTTGTTTGTTTCATTGCTTGTTTAATGTAAGCAGTAAAAATGCACATAGAGGATCCAGAAATGAAGGTTTTAACTTACTTGCCCAGGCACTTGCAAAGATGCAGTTCTGAACAAGATAGGGTTGCAGTCCCTGTGACTGTCAGGGGTTGAATAAATAGAGGTAAATGATACATTGTGCTGATTTAATTGCTGTGCATGAGGATCTGACAAGTTGTAGCAGTGAAATTTTCAGCAGTATCAAACTTCAGTGCTCAGAAGGGCTATAAGCCCTTGGGCACCCATGTCTAATTTAAAGCCCACGTGACATTAATTCAGTTCAGAAATTGCTTAGACATAACTGAAACTTTTATCTTACTCTGTAACAAAGCAATTTCAGTTTCAGAAGAAGACAGTTCATTTCTCTCAAATGTGACAAAGCTTTGATGGGAGGAACTGGAGCTGTGCTTTTCCCCCCTCTTCGTTTATTTTCTTGACAGCTGTAGCATCTATTGCAGCTTCTTTTCTGCTTTCTTGTATGTTAATTTATATTGTATACTTTGAGATATCACTTTGTATCCTACATGTGTTGCTGAAGAAAGGAATGTTATAAAATAATTAGGTGTTTTCATATACCCACTGGTAAATACCACCCTGAATTACGACACACATTGCCCAGGTTTCACATTGCAAGGCTGTCGCTTTTGCAGTTACTTTCATACATCTTGTCATGGAAACCAAGTTTTGCTTCCTTAGTTTCTTTTTTAGTTCTGACTTTCCGTTGCTCATTCGTTCTTTCTTTGCCAATTGTTATACGATTTCAGTTGTTTCCTTTCAGCTTAATTTCCTTTTGTTTTATTTTGAGGTTTTTCATGCTTTCTTCTTGTTTCTTTCGCTTTTGCTGCCGGCCTTGCCCCCCGCATTTCAATCCCTCCCCCAAGCCAACTCATGGCAGAATTACTTGGTGGGTCACAGCCAAGTGCAGACGGTGAGGGGGGCAAAGCCTCCACTGCTGAAACGGAGACAAAAAAGGATTCCAAAAAGGAGTCCAAAAAAAAGAAGGAGCCCAAAACCCAGCCGAATCCAGAGCCGAAAAGGTAAGCCAAAATGTGCAGTGCACAGGAGTGTGTTGCAGAGGGCTCATCAGTCACTGAGCACACTGGGCAGTTGCGCCCCCACGGGTCAGGGAGGCCTGACTCCAGCATTCAGGTCACATGCTCTCCTGGGGGCTGGATAACATTTGGGCACCCAAATCCCATAGGGGATCAGAGACTTAGGTTCTTAGGTGTGTGTTTAGAAGATGGCTCACATGGTGTTTAGGGGATGGGACTGGGCAGTGGAAGTGGCTGCCCCATTGCCCTTTGTCCTAGGTAGGAGTCATCTCAGCAGATGTGGGAGTCATCTCAGCTGGTGTGGGAACAGGACTTGACTCAAAGCCCATCTGATCCCTAACAGAGAGGAGGTAGGATGCTCATCACAGCTACTCCATGTACCTCTCCACAGGGTCCAGCACAGCCAGGGCGGAAGCTTCCTCTTCATCAGGGTTGGTGGCAGGAGGTATCTGATGGTATGGGCCAAGGTGACAATCTCCAATTCCCTCTCCATGGGGCTGGAGAGTTGTGGGCTTGGGAAAATGTCATGCTTTCTAACCAGTCCCATGCTGTACAGCTGTCCAGCACTGTGTGTGGCTACTGTGCTGTATGGGGACCTGCTGGGCACTGCCAGAGGGGCAATTTGGCCATGGATGGGCTATTCCGGTCACTCATTTAAAATATTCCAAGAAAGGAATGAGGTGTCTTGCTATGACTTAGCTGTCTTTAGCTGACAGTTGACTTCACATCTGAAAGCTGAAGGTTCATGTTCCTTCTTGGTCTGTGCTGTCTCTCTGTTGCCTGGGGATTGCGGGAGGCTCTGTGTGGGAGCTGCAAGGCTGCAGCATTGCGCGTTCCCACCAAGGGCAGGCTCTGCTTAACACCCAACAGTTTGCTATGGAGTCTGCGGGGTGCAGCGTCTGGCTTTTGCTACCAGAAGGTCACAGAAAGGGACCACAGGAGGTCTCAGAGAAAAACGCGACTCTGTATCTTTCGTATCTACTCTAAGCAATCTGAATATCTGAGTGGAAGAGTCACGATTTCTTTTCAGAGAGCTGTTGAGGCCACATGCATCGTGCATTTGCGAGCTGGCTGGCAGAGAGCGATGGAAAGCCAGTGTTTACCCATGCAGTCCTCACTGGCAGTTGTGATGTGTGTAAAGCCACGCTCACTTTAGCTCTGTCCCTCCCTCCCACCTGCTGTGGCCATACATTGCTCATTGCCTTATGACTGGCCCTGCTCTCCCCAGGAAACTTACAGCTCATGGCAGAGCTGAAACTTTCCATGTAAGAGTTGTCAAGGTGGCACACCTGCCCCAGGATCTGGTGCAGCACCCAGCAGAACATCTTGGAGCAGCCATGCATTGCATTGTTGTTGAGATGCACAGTGGTCTGGGAAAGACTGAATTGCAAGACATTTTTATGTTTAACAAAGGCTTCTTTTTCCATCGAATCTGAAAAAGTGTCGATTTTCTTCATAAAAAAGAATTCCTTCACTTTTAGACAGTAAAAACCCCTGAACTGGTGGTTTAACTTTCCCCAGGATGAAGTTGGCTGTCAGACAGAATATGCCACCCAGTAATAAAGGTCGAGCAGGGAGATAATTTCATGTGGCTATCAATCTCCTGTATTAGCAGCAGACAGTGATGGAGCTGAGGTGGGCTGTCTGTTTGTATCGTGTTTGCATAAGGTCAGGCAGCGAGACAACAGTCGCTCGCAGTCAGCGGGAAGTGCAGGCAGGCTGTGGATGCTGAGGACAGCCTGAAGGTCAAGGCTGACAGGATGACAGGTGTCAGTGTGGGGATGATGCCTCCTCACCCGTCCAGCTCCCGCCTTGGCAGCGCTGCCGTGCCACAGCCAGGACGGGAGCAGGAAGGCTGCTGCTGGAAATGCAGCTCTAGCTTGGGGCTGGCCCTGTGGCTGCAGCAGGTGAAGTGGTCAAAATGGGGTTTTGTGGACAGTTTGTTGCCTTATATCTCAGAGTTTGGTCTACCCCCTCCTTTGGGCTCATTCAGACCCCTGACACGATCTCTCCATACCAAGGCTGTAAATCACTGCTATGTGCATGACAGTCCATGTAATTTTTCTTTTAATTTCATCTTTTTCACAAGTAGACATGGAGTTAAATGTGAATTACGTGCCCTAAGTTTCACCTCCTGAGACACCTGACTATGCAAGTTCAGGATGTGAGGAAAACAAGGACCAGCAAAAGCAATATCTACATGGTTTAGTGTCCTCAGATACTTGCTCTTCACTGAGACTGAGGAACTCAATGCTTTTTAATTGTTGTGGTCAGTCATCAGTTGGTAGTGGGGTTTTGTCCACTTGGTATCACAAGTTGCCTTTTGTAAAGACCTAGCATTTTGAAAAAATGTGATTTCTGATGTGTTTATATAGGTGACAGGTAGTAAAGGCACAAAATTATCCAGACATCTGACAAACACATCATATGTTTATTCATGTCTTTTTGCGTGTAGTACCACCACTATGTTGCTTTTCTATATCAATAGTCCCCCAAAGAACTAGCAGAGGCAAGAGCAGGAACGGTTTTGAAAAGACATTGTGATTTGGGATAAAATTGTGAAAGGGTTTACATGGTCACCAAGGTCTTTGCCTGCCTTCTCTCTCCCTGTTTTCACTGTCCTCATGTCAGAGGGCTGTGACAGTACTGCCAGTGTTGTTTGACACACAGAGAGGTGATGTGTTAGAGGAGCCCCACTGCTTCCCTGTCTGCACATGGGAGAAGCATTGTGGAACAGAAAGTTGAGCTCAACTTTTCTAGGTCCAAAGTTAGTGCCTAAAGCTTGAGCAGTGGCTCCGGCCCCTTGCAAAGAAGTGGCTTTCAGGAATGGCCTTGGTTTCACTTGTGCATTTTTTTTATTTAGGCATAGAGTAGCATTATTTTTAAATTTTAAAGTTCGCACCATGAAAAACTCTTTTTGTGCTTGTTAATCCCAAACTTTTAAAGATCAGACTTAAATATTGATCGTTTGCATGATAAATATTAGCAGACTGAGCTTGTCAAAATCAGGATGCTGGACTGAATTCCCTCCAGTCTGATAACAACCAAGCACCATAATTTTCTGAAGTTGTTCAATGACTATTTACCCAGGGACCAAGCAGTTACAAGTTTCTCTTTTTATTAATTGGGTATATTAGTGACTTCCCTTTCTTCTGTAAACTGTGCTTTATGGTGTCAAACTTGATTTCAAGAAGAAGCTATTTCATTAGCTAATGTTACCATTACTTTTCATTACTGTTTTTACAACTGTAAACCCAGCAGAAATATGCTATTGTCATAAACCTTTATTTATGGAAGGAATTGAAAACTCTTCATGACATACCTGGAATTTTTTCCGTTGTATTGTGATTACATATCTGGTCTGTTTCACATAAAGATTTCCACACAGCTAGTTGAAACAAAAGAAATGCAGGATTTCTTTTGTCCCTTAACCTGTAAATACACTTTATCATATCTTCGTGTGCTCCCCTAGATCTTTGTGTTGGGTTTTCCACATATCATTCAGATGCTTTGCCCTGGCTGCAGCAAGGCAGGTTCAATCTGGCAGGGTGTGATGCTGTTCCCTGCCATGAGGTGCCGGCTCCGTGTCCCATCCAGCCCCGCCATCAGCCCGTGGTGACACAGCAGGTGCTCCCGCTGTCTGTCGGATGGGATGTGCTGCCTGTGCTGAAGGGTTGGGTTGCCAGCCACCAGCAGGTCACCAGCTCAGTGCAAGAGGCTGACAGGATTCATCACAATGGGTGTGGGATGGCAGGGCTCAGAAACCATCCGGTGCCGGCGCGGTGCGTCAGGGGTGCGGATCGCACATGGGAATCAATGAGCCGTGACTTGGCTCGGCGCTGCGGCGTAGAGGAGAGCCCGAGAGAAGGGAAGGCAGGAGTTGGGAGATTAAATGGTTCCCATGCTCGGCAGCACCAAAGGAAGGCAGGAGTTGGGAGATTAAATGGTTCCCATGCTCAGCAGCACCTCACGGGCAGCCAGGGCAGTGCCCAGGAGCGCTGAGGTGAACAAAGGGCTTCTGACTGACGTTTCCCGCACGGTGTGAGTCCCCAGAAGAAAGGGGAGTTGGGGAAAATCGATGTTTGCTGAATATGCTTTTTTCCTGGGGGTGTAGGCAGGTGGACTCTTTCAGGTCTGGTCTGCTGGGGGAGATGTGAGAGGCAGATCCTGCCCACATCCCCAGAGCCCGTCCTCATGCAACTGGTGGGACTGCGCAGGCAACTCCTCCTGCGAGGGATCCTGCGAAAGCCTCTCCTGACACATGCCGTCCAAGGCACTAATCATCGATGTTTACTGTATAGCTCATATGTGCTGCACCTGGCAACCAGCAAGGGAGCTGAAGGCAGCACGTGTTTTATATTTGAGTTGTTACTTAAAAAATCAAATTATTTGCATCAGTTTTTGACATTGTTTTTTTTCCCTTGGCTCTGCATGCCAGGGCTCACAGTGCGTGCAAAGATCTGTTTGCTACGTGTAAGCAATATTTTCTCCAGTAAAAAAAAAAAGTGTAGACAAGTTAAACATAAAAGGTGTAAAAGATGATATGTCTTTTCATTTAGAAGCCGACGTGGTATTTCATGGAGGCTTATGTCAAAGAGATTAACGCGCTGCAGCTATACTGTGTATTTATAATTGCATACAAATGCATGCTATTGCTTCATATATTAGTCTTTGTTAAAAAATCATTTTGATATATTTGTTTTAGCAGCATAACTAGCCCGGGGGGCACCGGGTATAATTAGAAAAGGGCATGGGGGGAGGCGGGACTTGTAGAATAAAGCAGTGGCCTTAGGATCACAGGTCCTAATTATAATTTATAATTAACCCCGGAATTTGCACAAACCATCTAAGCTAAACAAGGACTATCATTTTTGCTGTTTAAATTGCAACCTTTTTTTTTAATTTCACCACCTGCTTTGTTGATGTTGTTGTTTTTGTGGCTTAAAACTTAAAAACATGGGGGGATTAGGAAAGTGGCATTTAAAACTTTTCATATGAAATATTTACAGTGGGAATTTACTAGTTTAGAGCCAACACAGTGAATCTGCAGCAGAAGGAGTGATCTGAAACTTGTTTACTTATAATTAAAAATCTCGTTAGTTATTTTTCTTGCCTTTTTTGCCCTTCTGCTTCCCTCTCTGCCCACAGCTTCTGCCGTACACCTCAAGTACCCCTGGGCAGGAGCTATAGAGAATTGGATGGAATTGTCTCTCCACAGAGATGAGACATTAATGTTGTTTGTCCAACTGAATTATAGACCCAAACCCATTTTGTCCCTCATGCATTTGTATATATCATGTACATCCAAAACTTCTGTTCCATTCTTTTGCTCTCCTCTCACTTCTCATCACTGCTTCAGTGCAATAGTGATGTGATTGTGGATTGTATGTGAGAACATCAGTTTCTGCAGCTTTGAGAGACGCTGCTCACTGCAGAAGTTGATGCTTCTGTCCATGAGATCAAATAGCTAGTCTCAAAGTTGAGCTGGAGACTTTTGCTGAAAACAAAATTGCCAATAAGCATCAGAATGAGCTGTGCAGCTTGAACTTCTCCTGGGGATTTTTTTCAGCCCCATCAGCCATGTACTGAAATTGTCTAGAGCACAGAAGTGAATCTTAAATTACAGTGATGCTAAGCTATATATCCTTTGTGTTCTTGCAAAAGGGAAAATAAATATGTTCCCTCAGAACGATTATATTTTCAAAGTATATTTGACTTGAATATTTAATTAGGTTTCAAAATTATCGAGCTAATAAATTAAGTGGAAGGCTTTGGGTAGTGTTTTTCCAGTTCTATCTATATCCTGCATTTGTCACTAATTAATGAGTTTCTAATGCTTCAGCTTCTGGGAAGATGAGCAACAAAGATTAACATAACTAGTAAATCCAAAGATGTGCAACTGGGTTATAGTATTTGAAATTTGACAAAAACATCGGAAGTCTTATTATTTGTGACATGGCTCAAGATGGGGGATTGTGAGGAAAGCAAAGATGACAGAACTGGTGCTAACCACTGTGACAACAACTTGAAAAGCAGCCGACATGACATCTTTCCTATCATGCTGCCGAAAATGTCAACTTTGTGAAGGACAGTGAGAAAATGGTTTGCCGAAAATCTGAAAGGTAGATTCAAGAGATGCTCATCATGTCAGATGCAATATAGTCCACAGCTGGGTGAGAAAGGGAGTCCTTGCCGTGGTGATGGCTCTCGCTTGGCAGGCCCTTCCAGACATCCACACTGCTCCAAAAATGGCTACAGCTGACCTGTAGATTGTCTCAAGTTTGCATGAGACATGAGAATGGCTTGTGCTTGCACCCAGCGTGGAGGGACCAGGGGCCAGAGCCACTGGGTTTGTGTCCTCGTGGCTCACACAGGTCCCAGAAAGGGGAAGACCGAAGGATTTAGCTTTCATTGTGTGTGTGTGACTTAGGGGTTTGGTTGCCATGCCTTCAGGTGTTGTGACTTGGGCAAAAGCCACACGGGCCAGAGGTTTTCTCTCCAGAGCCCACCCTTTGTCTTTGTGTGGGTCACTGATGCTTCCAGAGCTGCCACTGCCCAGCCAGGACACAACTGATGCTGTCAGGTCAGCCTGGGCTGGGTGTCCACCATGAGTTGTTATGTGGTGAGTGCTTTGAGTACAGTGAGAAGCTGAGATTCATGTGAGAGGGCTGCAACCCAGCCTGAGCTGTCAGATCCTGCCATTAAATCTCACCAGTTGAGGTTATTGACCCAGCAAAGGGTAACACAATTTTCTGACCATTTTCAGTCCCACAGCAAATCACTGCCAGGGCAGGCAGCTTTTACTCCCTTGTTTGTCAGTGCTGATAAAATTAACCCAGTGACACTCTGAGCTGTTGTGGGTAAGTTGTGGGCAAGGACCAAATGCCAAAAGTCAAATGAGTGCTTCAACCCTACACCTTAATATATGGCATTTATCGTGGTCTGCCTTGAATTATCTCTCTCTGCCTGGGAGCAAACGAGGCACTGTGAGGTGCACAGCATCACAAAAGGCATGGACATCTCTATCTGAATATTAAATATTTTATGGAACTTTGGAATAAATTATATTAAGCGTGTTAAGACATTAATTTTTGCTCAATATCTAATTTGGGTTTTTTTGTGGCTTGCTCATTTTTTCAAAATAACTAGTACTAATTAGTTACTAATGAGACCAGATCCATACTTCCAAAATTGTTTATGAAATGTGTTCCCCAGCTGAGACATTTTATCCAAGTTTCAGCCTAAATCTTTTTTTCCTGTTTTTTTCCTTAGTACACAACTGAATTTGGCAAATAATCAAATAAAGATTCTGATTAAATGCTGTTTAACTTTAAATACATGCCCTGGTATTCAAGTCTTTTTCTGTGTCCATGTTGCAAGTTTTATTTAATGTATATTTAGCTTTAAAATTTTGCAGTAAATATCATGTACGGTTTGCAAGTTCCTCTTCCCAAATGTTTTAATGGTTTATTCACCTGTGTTGGAATATCAGAGTTCATATTTATGATATTAAGAGCTTACTAAATGTAGGGTCGAGGAGAAGTGATTGCACAGATATTACAGATTTTAATTTTTTATCGATTTTTTTTTCTTTTTAAGTTTAGGGCCTTTGATTCTCTAAGAGGAAAATAAAGCCAACCAATTAACCCCTGACAGGAGGTTCATTAGAAGCTTTGTAATCCCTTGCCAAGTCTTTTGTAAAGCCAAACCAGTCTAGTACTGCGGATTTATGCAGCTTAAGCTGAACACTGGGGGAGGCCTTTAAGTAAGAACATTTGTTCAATTTTAAGATGTCTTACGTTACCTAAAGATTGCCTGTGCCAGCAGAGTTGCCCAGGAGTACACAAATCCTCAGAGTTTGCTCTCCAGCAATGGAAGCAGTGCCAATGATTGCCTTTGGTGGATGGATGGATCAGGCTCACTCTCTCCTCTCGCCTAGGATGCTGCTGCGCGGCGGATTTTGCCGTGTGGGTGTGGGGGAGAAGGAGGGGATTGCTGCTCTGGGCTCCTGGGTGGGTTGGCATCAGCAGAGGTATGGCATGGAAGAGTACAGGGATCATGGCATTATCCAGCCCCTAGGAAGACCCTCAGCAGGGATTTTCTGTGCTCTGTGAAAGATGAGAAATACCCCAAGGCAGCAGGACCTGGGTGTCTCACAACACACTCCTGTGCACTCCTTAAATAGAGGAGCATCATGTAGTCTGAGAAAATTTGCTATAAATTGCATAATGTGTTAATTTTTATAAATTAAAAGACCAAAGAGGCATTGCATTTTCAATGCAAAATGCATGTCACTCTTCAGGCACATTTCTGCAGAATATATTGAAGAAGGTTCACTTCAAGAAATCTCTATAATGGGGTGATTCTGCAGCTAGGAAAGAGTGCAGAATTTTATATTCTGTTTATATATCTGTTGTTGACATTCTTTTATATTGTGAATTGTGTTAAATTAGCAGCTGAATTTTTCTGGAGAAATTCAGTCCCTATTTTGCCAGCAACCGGCTCAATCCTCACATGAGAGCTGGCATTGGACTCCCTGCATATACCTGTATTTAGAGGGAAATTTCCTTTTCCCAACTAATTTAATAATGACAATAAGGGGGGGGGGGGTGTGTCCACATCTAGATTTTCACTGTGAGAGAGGATACTTGTTTATTTGTTTATTTTTGATACTTTGGCAGCAGTGCTGCTGCAGCCACCCCTGTCTCGGCATGGCACATCCTCTGTCCTGGGTCTCACGGTTGGTGAGGGTCCTTTTGAGAAGGGCAGTGTCCTGTGGGCTGAGGTCCCAGGGTGCTGAGGTGGAGTCTGAGTCACTGTGGCATTTCTCCTGCAGGCCTGACGGGATAGGAACCGTGACCGTGGATGAGAAAGAGCGTTTTGAAGAGATCAAGGAGCGGCTTCGTGTGCTGCTGGAGAATCAGATCACACATTTCAGGTAAAGGCACAGAGCCCAGGCTGAATGCGAGAGGAATGATTTCCTCACAGCTCCCTCCTATAAGCAGCAAAGCCAAAAGGCAGGTTTTGAATGCACACAGGAATTTTGCATAAGTGACACAGACCTACACAGGGCAGTGAAGCATGTTTATAGCTGGCGTGTGATTTTAAATATACATCCTTTAAAGCATATTTCAAACCATCTTGCTCCCATAGGCATGGCAAAGCTGTGGATTTTTTCTAAAATATAACAACAAAAAAATCTCTTACCCTCTTATTTCTCCGTTCCTCTCTTCTCAGTTTTTACCCATTTACCTTCTCCCTAGTATTGGCAGGCAGGGCTTTCTGCAGGGAGTCATAGTATGAAAAGGTTGGATACCCCCTCAAAAAGGTATGAATGGTCCCCAGAACACTGGTCAGGTCAGGCAGGCTGTGCATATTCACACACAGACAGGTGATGTGCATTACCTACACCCTGGTGCATTGCCAGGTCTCCAGCTGGAAGTAAATGCTCTTTCCAGAGAGGAGCTTTTTTCCCCCATTTTTAGAAGAAGATGGTATTATCTCTCCAAGGAGATCTAAAAACTCTCCAGGTGACACCCAGATTTAAGAAACTGCTAAAACTATCCCATATATTACTATATATTACTAACCCATATTCTCTTTTGCTGCCCTAGTCTACACCAAAAAACCCTTTCAGAAAGCTACCCTGTAGAAAGACTGCTCATTCCAGGCAGAGAGACTAGAGAATTGCTTGGACATATTTAGGAAAGCATCCATATAGCTCAGGAAAGGCTTGTTCATGTGCACTTGTTCTAATGCTAAGATGATGTGCTTTTTCTAGGTACTGCTTTCCATTTGGCCGTCCAGAGGGTGCACTGAAAGCCACTCTGTCACTGCTGGAAAGGGTAAGCACAGAAATAGCAGAGAGTAACTAAAATGACCTGTTTTCATATATCCTTCCATCTCAAAAAGCTTGAGGAGCCGTTGGCTCTGCATAGGACATGTAATTAATGATATCTTGTGCTGAAGTTTGGGGCTTAATTGGGGTTGGTGTCTCCTGCCTCAGCTGAGAGGCACATGTGTAGCCTGACCACTGAAGGCAGCACGGCCTGTGTCTGTGTTGTCAGGTAAGGATGAAGGGTCTGCCTGGCAAAGATCCACATCACAGACCCTTGTCAGCAGTGCCTGGCTGCTGCCTGGTGCAATTCCCATCTTGAGGCAGACTTGTGTCCCTCTGGATGTATAAAACCTGCTCACCATGATCCCCCCCATCCCCATTCCAGCATTCCTGCTGCTCCAACATCCTTCCCACCTCTGCTAACCTGCAGTATGGCCAAGTCCAGACCCAAACCCAAGTCAGTCAGTAGAGCCTGGGAAGGGAAAAACATTGCCTGGCACTGGTCAAGCTGTGATAGATCTTAATGTCATACCCTAAAAAACCATCACAGACTTCAGGGCATGCCATACAGCGTAGATACAGACCGAGAATAATACAGCAGGGGTAGGTCCCACATCTTAGGCTGGCCAAGGTGACCTTGTAGTGAGTCCTGTTTATTGTACACATGCCCTGAGAGCCACACAGCACTAGCATGGGAATGGATGTTTGTGCTGGGCTTGGAGAAAAGCAGTTCTGTATGCCACAACAAATCAGATTTTCTTGTGTCAAGGTTCTGATGAAAGACATAGTTACTCCGGTCCCTCAAGAGGAGGTAAAAACAGTCATCCGTAAATGCTTGGAGCAAGCAGCTCTAGTCAATTATACTCGACTATCAGAGTATGCCAAAATTGAAGGTAAGGCTCTTTCTTTCTGAAATCACAATTTTTCTTATGTTTCTAGGCAGCAACTTAGGTGGCTGGGAGCTCTTTAAAAAAAGCTCATTTGCTAATTACTCTCTTATCGATGAAACTGTTGTGATTCAGAATCATTTTTTGTGGTGTTGGCTTCGGATGCAGTTAAGAATGGAAACTATGCAAATCGTTTCTTTTTCTGGAAAAGAGAGAGGAAACAGTTAAAAAGAACTGTAGGGTTTTTTTCCTTTGATCGTTAGTGCATTTGGCCAGTGGTGTACTATTCAGACTCACGTCGTGGTTTTATAAAACAAATTGAGAAATACTTGGGATGTCATCTTTACAGCTGAAGGTATAGTGCAGCTAATTGCTTGTGACACTTCAGGAGAAAAATGACAAATAAAAAGCTGAAAAACTGTTTAATCTATGTTTAATCATTTGTAGCCAATTTAAAATGTCTTTTTTTCTGGGTGTGTTTCATTGTCTTTGCAGTTTGCATTGCAGTCATTGATCAGTGATCCCATACTTGCATCGGATTTCTTTCTTGTTATTCTGAATCTGGCAAAGCTGATATTTTTGACCTTTTAAGTTATGGGAGAATAATAACCAGTGACCAGAGACACATGTAGCTATCAAAAAGACATTTTAAAGTTTGCTGGAGAATGTGTGTTACTGAAGCTCTATAATTCGTCGTTCTTTATATGTTATCAGTTTATGTTGGTACCTTGTTGGCTGCTATTCCCAACTTGAAACTCCCACCCAACTTTTTCCAAGTTCCCAGTTACTTAAACCTGTGTGTTCCAGATGAATGGTGTGTTCTGCTCTAGACTCTGGGTTTCTGTCATGTGTGATGTGAAGCTTTCCCACGGCCAAGATTATTGTTGTATGCCTATAGGACAATATTGAGAGGAGAAAAAAAACCACCCCAAACCAAAACTCCCTCTGATTTGTTCTTAGTTCTTGTTTACATGAAAAATTGGGTTGTTATTATATGGCAAATTGTCCAGGTTCTGTACATGACATGTCCTCTCTTTTTCCATTTTTTTTCTGTCTAATGATGCAAATTGTGTACCAGTGGTAATGAATTCATTGTTATGCATCCAGTGAGAAACACTTAAGAATTGGGCACTAAAAGGATGTTTATCAACTCTTGACTTGGTAATGAGTGACAAAAATAGAGGAGGAACGAAGGTTTCATAAGCACTGTATTATCAGGCAATTTATCGAAGTACTCAACTTCAGAGGATACTTTAATTGGTGTATTCTGTAAAATGCAATATTTAAATATACTTGACAAGGATGGAGAAGGACTGAGAATCAAAAACAGCTTTTCTGTTCATGGATGCTTCTATCCAGGGCTGGTTCCCTTAGGTTCTCTGTATAAATATCACTAACTCGTTGGTAAGATTTGCTCTCTTCTTTCAGATAAATCTATGCAAAAACAAACTTTATGATCTGTAAGTAAAAATGCATTCATTTCCAAAGTAGAACAGTTAGTGTGTATTTTTCCTTTTGTGCCTCAATTCTTCTTGATTGTGTTAATTATCTGCCCTCTTTTTGCACTGCGACTTTTAGGTCTGGGAATACTTTGAAGCAACAAACTTATTTTTTTTTCCAGCTGCCTTTTCAGGGAAATAGTTCATTCCACACTATCTGCTCTCTTCTGCTTTTCTCCTCCTTTATCTGTGATTGGCCACAGCCACTTTTTGATGCTATTTCTACAAAAGTGGTTGTAACACCAATTTCCAAGCATGCTGGGATTGTTAATTTGAACAACCCAACATCCGCCAGCTGCATGCATCAGGTTTTCTCTCATGAGCATAGTCCACTGTCTATTCAAATACTTCCTTAGAAGAGCAAATGACAGGATTGTCTTGGTGAGACATGTTCCTGTTCGCTGGACATGGCTTTGAAATCTTGCTTCTGAATGACATTTGAATGCCACATGTTTAAGGCACTTTTCTCAGAAATGCAGAACCAAATCAGTGGCAGCAGTGCTTGAGGCTATGCTTATGAAGAAATACCTGTGAAAGCCTTAGATACTGAAGGCTGAAATCCTTAGTATCTTGGAGCCTTGAACCAATGAAATTCTATTTCCCTCTATTCATGATGTTTTGATCATTATATTCTTGCAAACAGTTCAGAGCAAACCTCTAGAGTCATGGTCACAGCCTCTCTTGTGACTCATGGGCATGCTGAATGGTTAATCCAGTAGATCTCAAATTTTAACCCTCCTTTTTCTTTTTGTTCTTTTTTTTTTTCCTTCTTTTTATCCTGTGTGTATCCCAAAATACTCTGTGGCTTTCCTTTTAACCTGATATGAAGTTTTCCTCTGACCTATAGCCTGTAACCTCTTTACCTCTGACCTAAGCCTCTTGCATGCCCAAATCCTCTTTTATAGGGAAAAAGAGAGAAATGTATGAGCATCCTGTCTTCTGCTTGGCCTCTCAAGTGATGGATTTAACCATTCGTGAGTACCTACCACCCTCCTCTCCATGCTGTCCTCACTTTCTCTGTTCTCATTACCTCAAGAAAGTCCAGATCCAAACCAACTCACTCTCCTTGCTTCAAGTCTTTTAGCATTGGCTTGTCTGTTGCTTCTGTCTGTGAAACCCAGTGTGAGAAGTCCAGTCACTTTCTATCAGCCTAAACCAGGTTAGACAATTAACCCATCTGTTTGTGACAAACTCAGACTGTCTGTAAGTTTTTTCAGTTCTTCTTTATGTCCGTGACCTGAATGCATTTTTACTTTGCTTCTGTGTAACCCCAGTTTGTAAAGTGCTTGTCACTGGTACACAATCAAAAGGTAGCAGCTACATTGTGGAGAAGTGAGCTAGAGGTCAGATAAAGGACACTTGGAAAAAGCCATCCCTTTGCCTGCGTATAAAATCTTTACCCAGTCCTGTGTATAAGATCGTATAAGGCTGTCCTTTCTCTGTACATCAGATCTTAATGTCTCCTGTCTGTTAGCTCTCAGCGAAAGGATGCACTCTACTTGCTCTTCTCCTCAGTTTTTTTACTTACTCTTTGCACCGAGCTCTGGAGGGGACACCCCGACCCTGCTGTCACTCGGAGACCCCCTCTGTGTCCTCAGAGCTCTCCCTCTCTGGTTTTCTATTTGTGCAGCGTTTTCTCTCACCTCCGTGAAAGGAGCTTCCTTTGGTAACCCCACGCTCGGGGGGGCGGGGGGCAAGACGGGGCGACTTTCCTTTTTTTCAAATGTCATATATCATGCATAACTGGGGGGCTGTGCGGTCCACTTGCTCATTAATCCTGCATATCTGTTCTTGTTTCTCTCTTTTCTCTCCTTGTTGCTTTCTCTCTTTCATATAGAGAATCAAAAGGACGCAGGTGAACAATTGTATATGCATTATAAATTGTTAGGACTGTTGAGTTATATTTATTTTGTTTTCTATTTTCATAGCTCCTTAAGATATGTACTCCTTCAGGCTGAAAATGGAGATGCATTGATACTTAAGGAGTTAATTTGTGCTGTCTACATAATCTCCTTTCCCTCCTTTCATAGAATAGAGCGTAGATTAAAAATACCCTGTAGAGATGTAGTGCCTTCTTAGGAGACAGTTGTAGAGGAGAATCTAGTCTTTGTAAAGAGAAGGTTTCTTGTTTTTCAAAAGAACTGCAGCTCATTTTGGGTGAAAAGATGTTGGTGATTTGGCCATTAATTTTCCACACCTAACAAGCACATTTATAAGTAAACTAACGTTCATCTTTGGTTTTCATACCTTCTGTTTTCTGCCCTGATGGGAGGACTGGGTTTTTCTTTATTTCTTTATTTCTATTTATTTGTTAATGTGTAACAAACAATCTGGTGGGACAGAAGTCATGTTTGTCTCTCGTTTATAACCTGTGGTGACATGTAACAAGGCAAAGGCTCAGCTCAAGTGCACATCTCTGCAGAAGGGATGGTGGAGCCATGCAGCCCCTCTTCTCGTTTCTGTTGTATCCCAGAGTCCTAGTTCCAAAGTCCTTGAAACCTGAACTGTTCATTTCTTTTTGTGAGTAGATTGTTCTGTTTTGTGGGGAAAAAAGAAAGGATCCAGTTGATTTCAGTTCTGTTTGCACAGGGAAATTGCTCTAGAAGAGCCGTACAAGAGGCTGGGCCAGGTTCTGGCTTCCTCAGACCTCCTCAGCTCACATTTGGCCCATAATCTTTTGCATCCTAGTAAAATGAACTGTAAATAACAATCAATATTTAGAAAACGGAGAATAATTTTTTGTTACATCTATGAAAGGTGCAAATAAACAAAAGTAAATAGGACAGCCCCAATTATTACCATTAACTGTAACAATTAGAGTGAGCACAGGCTGTTGTGCATTAAGCACAATAACTGCGTGGAGCATCTTGCTGCAACAACCTGTCATGTGCCTGCAGTTTAAAAATTCAGAAGGACATTCCCATGGCCCAGCTTGTTTAAAAATAACCTGCTTCTTCCCAGTGCTTGGAGCAAGTGAAAGGGCACAGGGAGTTGTGACTCCACTGCTTTGTGCCCACAAATCTCCCTTCGTTTTAAATAAAAAATTTTCAGGCAAGGTCAGCAAGACTCACTTGAAACTGGTTCCTCAGCTTAAGTGGAGTCAAAAGTGACTGCAGTTTGGCCTGACTTTTTTATTTTGCCAGGAGCAAGAATAAAAATAAGATGCTGAAAACAACTTCTTAAACATACAAGTGTTACCCTTTGGTTCTCCTTTCTCCTGAGAAGTGTGTAGTCTCTTGCCTTGCATTAAAATATTGAAATAGAACATTAAACAGGAAAGTTTGCTAAAAGAATTAAAAATAAATTACTTACTTTAATTATTAATCAGACAAAGCTACTAACACTCAGATTAATAATTGTAACCTTTTAATAAATGTTTATTTACATAAGTCAGGAATACATAATTATTTTAGAAAATAATAACTTCTCCATCTCTTATGCATGAGGATCCCATGAACACAAATGCCACCTTGCACTGCTGGAGTTGGGTACTGGCAGCTTCAGAGGTGGTGCCAGCCAAGGCAGAAGTTGTCAGTTTGACAACTGATTGTGTTTGATGTAAGACTGGAGGGGGGAGTTCAGTTTTCAGACTGAGTAATTCTGATATTGCAATGTGAGTTTGGTCTCTGTCAGGAGAGGTTTCTCGTGGTAGTGCTGAGTTGGTGCACAGAGATGAGCAGTGAAGGAGACATGGGGATGGAGACAGGTCTTACCTCGGTGTTTAGTGCCAGGGTGTGGGTGGCAGAGCAGTGGAAAGTAGCTGGAGAGCAAAAGGACCCACTGAAGCCCTACTACTCTGTCCCCAAGGCAAATCACCTACTCTTGGGCTATCCAAAAATACCAGGTTTTTGCGTGTCCAGCAGCCGCTCCATCCCCTGTGCAGGGAAGGAGCCTCCCAAGGCACCACATCTCACCTTGCTGCAAGGCTGGCACACACTGTCCTCCCTGGATAGACTACTGGGGAAGCTCGACCTCACTTGAAAACACACTCAGTGGTGATGCCACATGGGTGTGAAACTGGAACCTGGCCAGCTCAGGGGTCAGTCCTGCCCATGGTGCAGCGAGGGGCAGCTGCAGTGCCTGTACAGAGGCAGAGATTTCTCAGATGCCTGTGTCAGGCTGGGGATCCTGTGTCAGGAGAGGGACTGAGCACGGCAGCTTGGGCTGCGTCAGCCCGAGCTGGCACCAGCCATGGAGCATCTTGATCGTAACTCACCCCAGCAGGCATGGAAGGCATCCTCCACCGAGGAAACGGGTGCAGGAGAGGTTGGTTTTAGACTAGAGCAACACAGCAGGTTGTTAAGAAGCAGTGGCATTTTCCAAGGCATTCGTACTGGCCCTTGTCACAGTCCCATGCTCACTTTACGTCACTCGCCCTCCCTATTTCTGGATCTCAGCCTGGGAAGCTCTGTGCACATATCTGTAACTCAGCTGAGGAGCTGAGCTGCCTGTCAATTGACCAGGTCACAGGCAAGGAGAGGTCCTGTATGACCTGTCAGCCCAGCCCCAGCTGGGCAATCACTCCAGCATTTGTGATAAACTACAAAGCTTTAAAAAAAAAATGCATTCTTTGAGTAAATAAAAATGTAAAATATATGAAAACACCCATCTTTGTGTGCACGAGTGGAGGCTGAAGTCATGAATAAATCCTGTACTTTCACTCAGGCGTGACTATAACCTGTAGCCATGTGTGCTGAAATGCTGCTTTATTTGTTTCATTCCTTGAAGTGGCATTTGGCTGTGTTTAACAAAGAATTGTTACGCAGCTTTCAAGATTTCCTCGTGCCCTTTCGAAGGCAGTGTCTGAAGCAGTACAAAGTTACTGCAAGAGCTTCAGAAATCCAGAGATCTGCATTCTGATGTTGTCTTTCTATGAGTCTCCCACCAACTGTGGGAGCAACTTGCTGCCTGGGGCATGAGACACAACTCAGATAGGCACAAATTCTTCACTAGGCTCAGTAATCACTAGAAAATCAGGGGAGCAGTTCTCTCTTCAGCATGTTGAGGTTTTGAGGTGAATTGGCATCTCGTTCTGAATTGAAAAAAAAAAAATAAACATTTCTATGACTTTTTTTCCTTTAAAATAAAACATCTTATTTTGAGAGAAAAAATACCATCACTGAAATCCCTTTCAAATCCACGCAAATTAATTTCATGGGTATAATAAAAGGCTGCCCTTCCTTGTCCTTGGGCTAAGTCCATTATGCTTTATAGTTGTCTTGAGAACAGCAGCTTATTGTATAGTTTTGATGATTGGCTCACAAATGAATGCACACATAACATTTGGATGCTAAAGCCTTTGGCAAGGGTCATATATTTTTAATTATTACGAGGAAATCATTGAATCAGTGCCTGCGCTTCTAAAAAATATGAAAAGTCAATAATATTCTTCTTCTATTGCAAGTATAATTCTTAATGTTGCTGATGTCTTAGTAACCCACGTAGCAGCAATCATAGTGCTGAGGGAGAAATACGTAGTTCAAAAATCTTCCAGTCTTTAAAGAGTCACACACAATGAATTGTGTGCAATATCTATACCCAAAGTAGCGCAGATTTATCAAGATACCTGTTATTGCAGGCTGAAACTTATCGCAAGCACAAACCCAGAATTTTCCAAGTAATTTGAGCTTCTGCAAGTATTTTATGTGCCAGTATCATGCAGAAGCATAAAAACCTTTAGAAGAAGTTTGTCCAGGAAAGCGTTTTGTCAGGCAGTCAGAAGCTGCTCCTGGCTCTGATTTCAGTGGTGAAGATGTTTAAATCTTACTCATCTGACACACATGAGCAGCAAGTACAAGAGCATTTCTGATACTGTAGTAGCTGCCGGCTGTAGTGAGGGACCAGAGAGGAAAAGGACAGGATAAAAAGACAAGCCGAAGTGAAACAAACCTTGCCACATGCTGCAGCTGATCACTAGCAAGTGCCATAAACCCATCCAGCCTCACATATCTCCCTTGCTGTGAGCGGGAACTGAGCCACCCCTGAAAGGGACCTCATGAGTCATCTCTGAGACCTGGACCTAGAGAAGTATGTGAACTCTACTGCCTCATAGTACATAGCTGTCACAACCCCATTTCTATTTAAATTTACAGAGGAAATTAAGCCATTTCCTTAGCGAGACCTTAATCTTTTAAATTTTCTTGCAATAAAGAGACGACAAAGAAAAGCATGAGTTGGGGCTCATGGGTGTTCAGTGCCCCCAGGAACAGAGAGAACTTTTCCCTTCCTTCAGCTCCAGGTGGTTCCACAGCCATCATGCCAGAGCCTTGAATTTGGGTCTGAAAAACTGAAATGTGTGAAAAGAGCTGAATATTTGTGCAGATTGGGCCAGATCAGAATTATATCAAGAGTTTGTTGCTTAGCCTGCTCCAGTGCCTTGTGAGAGCTTGTTTCCAAGAGCGGGTGGTGGTGGGGGGATGCCAGGAGCAGGGTAAGACGCTGGAGGGGTCTCTCACAGGCCCCCCAGAGAAGTGAGAGCCACCCCGGGGCACTGTGCTGACAACTGCACAGCGGGAGCCTCCTCCAAGCTGTTCTGTACGCGCTGCACTAGCGACTCGTGAAGATGCTGCTGCATCTCTTGCCTTTTCCTCCTCCTCCTTCTCTATTAATGACTTTTCCCTAGGACAGAAGACACTTGTGTTAATCAGGCCCGTTCAGCACTCTGGGGTCTGGATGTCTGTGAAGCCTTAGAGCTATTTTTGGATGGGTAGCTGTTAGGGGTGCAGGGGCTAGACTCCACATTTAAGGATGCTTGAAGGCTGCAGTGAGGTTGCAATAGGGTGCAACTCAGATTCCTTTCAGCTTGGCTTTGGCACTCTTAGGAAGAGCTCTCTTTGATACCCCCAACTTTGTCACCCAACAGGCTCCCCTGGGTGGCAAGGGGTTCCCACCCTGTGGTTGTCAGGTATGGGTGGGAGGAGATGTACAAATTCCCTCTCCCCACCATCCCTTACCATTCAGAGACCTTGGCACAAACTGCTCTCCATAGTGATGGGCAGTAAAATATTCTTCCTACATCTGCATGTCAAGCTCAAGAGCAATCAGTGAGTAGCCAAAATGAATTCTTGCTTATGTTTTAAAGTAGAGTGAAAGTCATTAAGCCAATGCCCAAAAGCAGTTATTTTTGTCCCTTGAGGCTGAGAGGTGTGTTTCTGGAGACAAAGTCACTCATGGTAAATGTTGAACAAAGATCAGGATTACTCCAGAGATGAATGAATAGATTTGCTTTTCCTGTTGTAAGAAAACAAGGAAAAGAAAGAAAACCAGTAGCTTGAATCTGAGGGTCTGAATTAATCATTACACAGCTTAAAAGACCAAAAATGTGTGTGTGTGCATGTGCACACACGTGTGCACTGTGTGTGTTTTTATGTATGTATGTATATCTATCCTGTGTATGGAGAGGGGCACCAACCTAACTCACATTCCTTAATGGTTTACTTAAATATTCTTTATTATACTTTGATGAGTGTTATAGTTCTGTGAGAAATAAAAGCAATCAGAAATCTCCTTTGCACAAGCCAACTGATTTCTTTTTCCCCCACTGGAAAATGCAAGCAAAATGGCAAGGACTTTTGGCAATAGAATGTCCAGATAAATATGCCAGATTCCTTGCAAACGACATGATTAAAAATAGTCACAATGCTGCTAAAAACTGTTATTAAAAGGAATAGAAACTATTGTGTTAATATATTCACAGTATATAATTTATTCTCTGGGTGTACGTAAAAGGAAAGGCTATTTTCTTTGAATTTTTCTTATGCTGATATTGTAAACTATATGACAGATGGGTCAAGTCCTGATTGCAGTATTCTAACATTTGGAATAGCAAGTAACATATTTGATAGAGCTGGCAAGTTTTTATATATGATTCAACCCAGAATATAAAAGCCACTAGAATTCCAAGTTGAAAATAATTAAATGAGCTGGAAACGATCAGGAACCACACATTTTTAAGTGACAGATTTTTTTACATGTTTAAATTGCACAAGAATATTTTATAGCTCCCTTTAACCAACAGTGACGTTTAATTCTAAAATGTGTAATTGATATTTGCAAAGCAATTAATTCTTATGGCTCATTATTCTATTGCTAAAAGTGCCTAAGCACTGGGGAGCTGACTTCAAGTCGTGTTTGCTGTTCACCTTTTCTGAATTCCAGAGTTTTAACTGAATTAACCCATCTCAGTCTCCTCGTGTGACTGTGCAAAGTGAGGTTTCATGCTTGCATTGAATTTTTAGCTTTCTGATTGCACGGTACCGTAGGATGTTCGAATCTGCTGACTTCTAGAATACGTGTTGTCAAATGGTGTCATTACCATGTAGTACCCCAAACACCGATAAGCAAAAACCCAGCAGCTTATTCCATTTGTATTTGATCATTTCTGCTTATGTTCCTTTTGAAATTTCCATCTTTTTTGTCACTGTTTATGAAGTCATTTGTCTCTTTACTTTTGGCGTCTCTCTCTCTCCGTCATGCACAACCAGCCCGTCCGCCCAAGCCTAAGCCGCCGGCTGGGCCACCATCATCTCCTCAAACGCAGACTAACATGATAGATCATATGCTCAAAGGCATGGCCAAACAGCCGCCAAGTACTGTAATAGTCTTCCTTTCTTTTATTCAGTGGTTTTCTAGTCTAGCAGCCGCTCATGTAGCAGTAGAAAGCTAGTCCTCATATGCAGCTTTATACAAAACACCTAGCGCGACGTGGTAGGTTTTAGAGATTTAGAGGTAGCGTTTATTTCAAAATGTCCACATTTTTTTGTCTAGCAATGTCTGACATATGCAACATTTTCAAATATCAACGTCAGCACAAAATAACATTGTTGTTGCATAACATTTTGCATGGAAACTATAAATATGTATGAGCTTTACATGATGTTGGATGAAATGTTTGATAAGTATATCGTATACGTTTCATGTAACTGTCAGTGCTCCAGCTATCTTAGCAGAATATTCTGATGTATAGTAACTTAACCAGGGAAATATTTAAAATAAGAAGGAAAAAAATTAAGATTGACATCTGCTGGCTGCCAAAGTTATATAAGCATCAATATTTTCTTTAAAGACAGCATCTTTGAGCAGTTGTTCTTATTAACACTTTTGTCTTTTAGTTATATTTGAGAGCAGATCAATGTTGCAAATGAGAATGGGCCTGATGCTGCACTGATCAATGGAAAAGCTTCCCCTTGGCTTCGGAGGTGCAGAAGCAACCAGATCTTACTGAGGGACCTGTCTTTGGGCTCCTTTTGCAAAAGGAAAGGGTTTCTCCTTCTTGTAGCCATTGAGGTGCTGGATAGCATAGGACAAAGACTGAGGAGTTAACCAGGAGCTCTCCAATTTCAGTATTTACTCAGTAAATTATATTAAGGGGAACCTTGATATTTTTTATTTTTTTTTGTGTTTCCAATGATGCAAGAAACAGCAGCAAAACTGGAGAAGAAACACCCAAAGTCCTTGTCTATTCCATAAATCAGTAAAACTGTAGAGTTCATTTGCATGGTGCTTTACCGTCCCTCAGCCAAGCTGAGCCCCTACAGTGCCAGACTCCAGCTTGCTGAGCTCCTCCAAAAACCAGCCACATTTGAGACTGTCCTGAAACATACAGCTTTCCTTTTCATGGGAACTGTGTAACCTGCCAACAGGTATTCAGGGAGAACTAGGAGCTGGCAAGACTTCGAGGGGGAGAATGAAATCCTGGACGCTCCCTGAGCCTTCAGCACGGCAGGGATTTCTCCCTGGGTGACCCAGTCCAGCAGAACAGGCCACCTTGTGCAACCTCAAGTTTCTGTCCCACCAGTAAACAAGACCAAAACACTAGGAAAGAAAACAGGGTGTGTGGAAGGCTGGAGTGAGATGGCCAGTCAGTACCTGGCCTGTTGGCACATGGATCCCAAGGTGGCAGGTCTCCCACTCCACTCCTGCTCCAAAGAACCATCACAGGGAGAGTTTGCACACCCCAGGGCAGTGAGCTGCTGTTTGATCCCATGGAGAGGCCAAAATACCTATGGATGCAGAGATATGAATTGGCTGTGTAGTGAAATGCCCCTCTTTGCCCTTGCTGCTCAGGAGAGCTGGGACCAGGACCTGGGTGTGAACCAGAGAGACATGTCTGTGGTCAGCTCTGCAGAAGCTGTCATTCAGGGAAACTGTGATTATTTTCTTTTCCTCTACTTTATTTCTAGTGAAATGCTCTAAATATTCTATATTGTTAGCACCTCATATTTTTAATGTGTTATTAATAATATAAATTACCTGGAAGAATATAATTTAATTATTTTTTTAGAGTTTTTGGAAAACTTTGCAAAATAACTCAACATAGGTAAACACCAAGCTCCAGGATTTAAACTCTTTGGTTTGTTTTGCGGGGTTTTTGTTGTAAAGTTGCATCTCTTTTTTCCATACAAATCTTACCTATGAGCGTGGGATTTACCACTTTTCACTCCCTCCAGCATGCATAACTCCTGACCCTTGTGGAGTTAAATCCTGGAGCAAGACAGACCTGCGAGTTTTGTTTTTAGTAGCAGGTGACATTTAAATTGCTCGAGTCTGACAATTTTTTACAAGTGCAGACAGATTTGTTTGAATTGATCTTCTTAAAAGAATTTTTAAATAATATATACATGATTCCTATAATAGCATCATCTACGTCGAATGGTACATATTGTTCATACATTAGTGGCCAGATGCTGTCTTTAGGGAATGTGATGTTCTTATTTGAGCTAATAAAGTGCCACCATAAAGCAAACCAACTCTGACAGTATTGTAAAATTTGGAGCTGGAGCACTGTATTTCCATAGTATAATAACGAATGTGGCTTTCTGGTTTGCTCAGTACTAATTATATAAGCATTTAACATATGCATGAAAAGATCTTTAAAGCTGCAGAATATTATGGTTCTTTTTTTTTAACCTCTAAAATAACTTACTCTTCGTCTAGCTTTTCACCCTGCCTTCCTTTTAACTTGAGTTCTTGTACTACAGAGAATGTAGGCCGGTTAGTCACACCAGCTAAAAAGTTAGAAGATACAATACGTCTGGCAGAGTTGGTAATTGAAGTCCTACAGCAAAATGAAGAGCACCATGCAGAGGTGAGCAGCGTCCCCAGCGAGGTCACGTCCCCCCAGGTCTTCCACGGGATCCGGTGGGAGCTTTGTATATTTGTGTGATGTCTTCCCAACTGGTGCTGGGTTATCTCTTTTAAAAGCTGAAAGTACGCTCAAGTACAGCGAAGGCAAAGTACACTTCAGGAGGAATATGTTTTCAGAGGGGAGGGAGGGCTAAAGGATGGATTAATTGAGTTGTGCTTTCCTCGATGTCAGTTTGCAGCTTTTCTGACAGTGCCAGCAGAAGCTGAATCTGGCCAAAATATTCACCACCAACAACCTGCAAGAGCAAGCCTGTCCACTTTCCAGAAAGGTCATATTTCCAAATCATGACCTGTGTGTGTGTGCCTCCAGCCAGCATGAGCGGGGTCCCTGCCACAGCTGCCGCTCCTGCTGTCCGGAGGGGAGCAAGGAAAACTGCAACAAAACACAACAATTCTCCTTTCTGCCCCTTTCTGAGAATTCAGGTTGTTTCCAGAGGTCTCGCTGGGCCCCTCCAGTACATGATTAACTCATTAACTCAGTAACCTGGTTTCCTGCTGGTCTCTTCTGCCTTGGCTTATTGGGAATACCTCAATTACTAGTTACAGAGGTTAGGATGGACTATGCTCTGTTATTCATTGTCTGGGTTACCTAAGGCCTAATACAACCACTCTTAACTCTTCAAAGCACCTTAACAGAAAGATTCATGTTTTAAAACCACTGAAACCATGTCGTAGTCAGATATACACCAGGAAATCGTGAGGCTTGATCCTGGAAACACTTGATCCCACAGGCAGCTGGCATGGCTGGCTGTAGTCCTGCTCTCAGCACGTCAGGACATTTCTGCCTGAGCAGGTGATGTTGCATACCCATGTAAGTATTTGCAGGATTGAGCCCTGGGTTCTCTGTAAATCTGGTGCTCTTGAATGCGTTATTGAGAAGTTAATAACTTTAAAATTCGGAGTGAACAGTTTTTGTTTATGACTGTGGGTATTGTTGCACTCTTTCACTATTTTCTCTTTTCCTTCCCACTGATATATATATAGATATACTCACAATATTTTGCATTAAGAGCATTTGATAAATAATTTCACAGTCACCTAAAAATCATTCCAAGTGTGTATTAAATATGCAGTATAGTTTTACTTATTGATAATACACAGCAATCCACAAAACCCAACTAATGCCTGATTACATATTTAAATTTCCTCCCTGTTTTTCTACTGTTCATTCAATCTTGGATGATCCTGGCAGGGGAAAGAGGTATGTGACTAAACCGAATGACACGAGTCACTCCTGTCATATTCCGTGCATGCCCTCTCAGTGCCATGTTTCCTACTGGGATTTTACCCTGGTTGCCCTCGCTTCCGTAACTTTGACCGAGGAATGTAACAGCAACTTTGGGTCGGCTGCTTGCAGAGCTGGTAGCCTGACACAGGAGGGTAAATGTGGCATAGCAGTCCAGTCCATGCATGCAGCAATGGGTATATTTTACGAGCGCTGCAGTTACATCCCAACACAACCCTACCTGCCTGGACTCGCTCCTCAGCCTGTTGTTACCTGTCGTTTGCATTCACCCAACCTCTAGTACACTGTGGTGGAGATGGGCTAAGTACTACACGAGTGCCTAGAATGGTAGTGGTCTTCCTCTGGTTTTGTCTGTATGTGCCTTGTACTGGATATACAGTATTTATATGTAGAGAGAGAATATATGGGGTGAAGAGTGAAACAAACCTCGTTTTTACTGAAGCAAGGGGTGCTTGAGAGCACTATGCTTGTGCAAAAACTGATTTATTCCACTCCTCACCAGCACAAGCTGGATGTACAACCAGCTGGGAAGGAGCTGTTTTTTAAAACACAGCTTATTTTGAGAAGAGGAAGCAGTTGCAGGACCAGTCACACTCAGCCAGCCACACTGCCAAGATCCTCACATGAGGAGGAAGGCTCAGAACTGTTCTCCAGCATCTTTTGTGTCACAAGGTTTTGATTAGAGACAGAAGGTTAGTGCCAACACAGATAGGAGGCATCCCCATCCCTTGTTCTGAACGGTGACTTGGAGGGGTGAAATCCATCTCTCTCCAGAAGCCCGGCACACTGTTGGTGCCGTTTCGAATCCCTGTCCTGAGGCTGGCTGTGGCATTTCAGCAGTGCACAGGCAGTTGGCCAGCTCTCTGCGCTCTTTGAATTGCACTCAGAGAAGAGAAGAGAAGAGGCTGGGTGGTTTATCACTGATTTTTATTATGTGTTGTAGCCACATTATGCTGTCACAGTGCAATGAGCATTGCTGAGGTAATACACTTTTTTAAACCCCCACCATATAATTCCAGGTGACTTTTTTTTTATATGTTGTCACTCATCTGGAGAAGGCTTGACCTGTGAGGTATGACTCTTTGGTCTACTTCAGTTATTCAGAAAATAGCAGAAAATTAAGTTGCACTGCTTACTGAAGAAATGCCTTACTTTACTGAAAAATAATTGGTTTTGCAATTAACACATGCCCCTTTTTTTCCCCCATGTGGACATCCAGGCAGACTCCCCAGTGAGAATGTAGAAAATAACACTCAGAGCATGTTCAATAATCATTACAGGAGGAGTATCATGTCTAGTCAGTTGGGTTTGTCTTACCCATAAGGAGGGAGTAACCCAGCACAGACAGAAACAGCAGAATCCACTGTGTGCCTATGTCTGTAATCTGGGAGCGAAAGGTCTCTGTCATTGTATCATCTCTCCCATCAGATATCTCCTAGCTCCCCTTCCCTTCCTTGGGATGACTGATGACAAATGCCAGAGACAATACCATTCACCTGTTTTTAAACGTGTGTTTTCTCTCTCTATGTATACATATGTGTATATGTATATATGTATCTTAACTCCTTGAGATCATACATATATACATGTGTATCCATGTGTAAAATATACAATAATAGGTGTGTTTGGCTAGAAAGCACACATTTTTTTATCCCCTTTACATTATTATTTAAGCAAAGCAGGTAAGTAGATGGTAAATAAATGAAATGTTACCATCTTGAAGGAGGTTTTCTAAGTATGGTGTTACCAATCCTGCTTACAGAAATCAGAGAGGAGATTGAGGATCCTGACGTAAGTTAAAGAATTACAGAGTTAAAATTTGACTTTGCAAGCAAAAGGGAAACTGTTACTGGTTTGGGCATATTTTTTTCCCACCAATGATCACATGCTTTTCTTTATTTAAAATAGCTCTTTTTTTCCCTTTTCATGGAAGCAGGTTGTTATTGCAGGACTCTGAAGTGTTTATGTTGGGATTTGTTACAGAAGACGTTCTTTGGCCTCCCCTCTTTTCCCTTCCCCCAAATGCTGGTTGCCATCGGTCGTTTGTAGCTGTTGCTCCATGCCCGCAGCCCTGTGGGCAGTGTTGGGTGGGTGCCAGCATGGCAGGCTCTGGGCAGGCAAAGGCACAGCCAGAGAAACCACATCAGAGCAAGGACAGACCCCTCAGCCTCCCTGAAAACCACAGCCAGGCATTGCTACCAAAAGAGAACCTGCACAGCCCCACTGCTTAGCAGCGCTCCTTCCTCACCCACCTTTGTGAGCAGGATGGAGCAGGCTTCAGGAGCACACCCCTTTCTTCATGGTTTTGCTCCCTCTGTGGTCTCTCAGCAGTTTGGTGCCTCCCAGCATGGCACTCACCAGCGTTCAGCCCTGTGCCTGACTGGACAGCAGCACCAAATGTGGAGAAGAGCTGAAGAGCACTATACCTCATCTGAGCTCCACACAGGCTCCCTCACCTTGGTTTTGGCTTTTCCAGAGTGACAACTCTGCAGACACCCAGGGCCACTGTCACCACTACCACTGTGCCCCTGAGCATCCCTAAGCAGGAGATGCTGCAGCAGAGCTGGGCAGCTTCCTCCATGGGCCTGAGGCTGAGGACAGTTTGGGGACAAAAGACTCTGCTGCAGCCATCTTGTCCCCATGCCATGACCACTGGGACACTCACCTGCTGGTGTTGCTGCTTCAGGCATGGGCAGACACTGAAGCTGTGCCTTCATGGCACAGCTCATCTCATCCACATCTTCACCCCCATTACAGGGCAAGCCCAATACTAAGATTAGTTTGGGGGTCATGTGGTTATTTTGGTTGTTTTACATCTAGGATGTGCTCTGGGAAGAGAATGCCAAGTGCAATGCCAATCTATCCATGCCTTCACATCAATTTTATATCAACTCATGGAACAATAGCAGGGCAGTGTCAGTCTGCTTTATATTTTAAAGGATTGAAGGAGTGGAAATAGTTCGAAAGACCCCCTGCCAGTATCACCGGCAGCTGAGAAGTCGAGGCAAAACCTGTGGCAGTAACTTGTTTTGGGGGTGCTGTTCCCTCTCCATGACCAAGGAACCAGTAGCTGGAGTTGTGCTGTGCACATCAGTGCAGTTCTTCATCAGTGAATCAAAACTGAACCCTGAGAGAGTGAAAGCCCATTCTGCTCATTCATGTCTGCTAAAACCTGCAAAAAATGCCCCTCCCTGGCTGGCAATTCTTCTTCAAACTGACTCCTCCATTCCCAATCTCTTCCGTTTCATCTCCACTCTTGTGCCTAAGCTGGAGGTTTCTTTTTCTTGCCAAGTGCCGCAAAGCTGTTCCTTAGCTCCTCTAAGTCACTGAGTAATTTCCTATCCCTTCAAAATGACAGCACATGGTCCTATGGACAGCTCTTCTCATATTGCATGTTCCCAGCCAGAAGTGACTACTGAACACGCATGCATGCATTTGCAGCATTCACATCTGAGCCATGTATGATGTGAATGTCACCTCAGAGAGCCCGCACAGCGAATTTTAAGGACCCATGTGCATGAGAATGAGTTACCTCACTGGTATTTTTGGTTTTCAAGTTTAGACATATGTTTTTCCTGCCTCTGTGAAAATATAGGCTTGCCATAGACTTTTTTTTTTTTTTTTACCTTGGCATGTTGATAGTAGAGCTTTGTAATGGATTCCTAATCAGTAGCATCATGAAGGTGGTAGTGTGTTAGCTAACCATGTAAAATGAACAGTGCTGTAATAACTTTTACTGGTGATGTTTGAAATATATTTAAAACTGAGTGTGAATGATATAGGATAGATTTTAATGTGTCAGGTTTCTAGTTTTCCAAGACAAATGCAAGTACTGAATTCAAGTAGAATTTAAACTGTTGAAAAACATGTCAGAAAACCCACAAGCACAGTCAAGAAACTCCCAAATTTTTGTACTTTAGAAATAAGAAATAGTTGATTTTTTTCCTGATAATTATTATCATTAATGATGAATGAAGTCATTTATTGTAAATTGAACAGATGAAACCTTCTCTGGCACGTTACAGCTGTATGCCTTTACAGTGGAGCTCTGAAGAGATCCTCTACAAGAAACCTTTGTTTAGAACAGCAGTGCCTAATTCTGTGATTAGCACTGCCCATGCAGGCCAGCACTCCAAAGCACTGTTCTCTTTACAATAAAGATTGCTTCCATGAAATGCACTTTTTTTTTCTTTTTTTTTTTAAAGAAATGTGGCCTAACATCTTTCCCTGTGCTTTATTAGAACTAATACACATCTTTATTATCTTTTTCTGCCAACTCTGAAGGCATTTGCTTGGTGGTCAGACCTAATGGTTGAGCACGCGGAGACCTTCCTGTCCCTGTTTGCAGTGGATATGGATGCAGCGTTAGAGGTGCAGCCCCCCGACACCTGGGACAGCTTCCCGCTCTTCCAGCTCATAAACGATTCCCTCCGTAGTGACTGTATGTATTTTGTATTCTGATCATTTCCTTTTCAGTGATAATGCTTTCAGCCTCTCCTTACTGCACAGAGAACACACAGGGAACTGAGATGGGGCAGAGGTTTACAGATTTACAAACTTTTTTAGCATCAGCTTGATTTTATTCCATTGCTACCAGTAAAAAGCACACCCCTTAAATCATTGCAGTCAAAGGTGGGAAGTTGAACTTTTATTTTGCTTCATCTTCTCAAGTCTCTTGGTAATAGCTGCCTGAGAAGCAGGGAATTAGGTACTCTATATCTTACTGTCATTAAGTGTGTGTATCATTTTATATGTGTATACTGCATTTATTTAGCATGGAGTAAACTAGTCCCTGCTTTAAGATTTTATTGAAGGGAGGAGAATAAGAAAGTAAATGGAAGCAGGAGTAGTTCAGAATAGTGTTTTGTGAAACAAGACAAATCTCTGAAGCACTTGGGCCCATGCTTTCAAAACTCATGTGGGGATTTGGCACTTTCCTGGGTAGTCCAGTCCTCTCTGGGGAGCTGGTGGCAAAATTGGCATTGCCATAGCTAGGTCCTAGACCAGGACCCTAACTAGCTTTCTAAGACTATGTGAAAAAAGCCAGGGACTCATCCTCAGAAAGCGAGTTCCAGCATCATGGTACTGAACAACCAAACGAGAAATTACTCTCCTACCTGCTAAAGCCATAATGTTTGCCTTGCTGTGTTTCTTACACTAGTTTTATTCACAGGAGGTGATAATGTATTTGTAAGTTTGACACTAATGGAAAAGAAGTTTATTGTCTGTTTATTTGTTTGGAGTAAGAAGTCATTCCTGCTGTCTGTGTCGTGAACTCCAGCTCCTGTTATGTTCTTGAAGTTTTCCTGTTCACTGACAAATTCATTGTTTGATGAAGTGCCACTCTGTGGTTTGTTACAGAGGTAGTAATAACAGTAGTGTCTTACTATACTTTTATTTATCTATTCTAGATAATTTGTGCAATGGAAAATTCCACAAACACCTCCAAGACCTGTTTGCTCCACTTGTTGTTAGATATGTCGATCTGATGGAGTCCTCAATTGCACAGTCAATTCACAGGGGCTTTGAGCGGGAGTCATGGGAGCCAGTAAAGTAAGGAAACCTCCTTTGATACAATCGGAATTTGGGTGCAAATGGATGGAGATTCATATAGAGGTGAATTAGCTAACATTAGACTGGACATGCAGAAAATGCTTTAAACGTTCTAGTTTAATGCTGTAAATTAGGAGGCTTGATCTCTTCAGGGTTTTCAGGTTAATGAGGGAAATGGTATTGGCTTTTTGAAATGCATTGCTGCCTCAGTTTGAACCGTGTGCCTTTGAACAGGGAAGCATGAAAATGGGAAAACCTTCTTAACTGCCATGGCTTTTTGGAACCCATTCTAAAAGCCTTTTCCAGTGCTGCTTTTGAACTCACATAGCTCCTTTTCAGAACAAAAAAAATCTCGCTTCACTGTGTTCAGTTCCAGCCCTATAACCCCTGTGAGTCATTGCTGTATTTATTCTCAATACTCATTTTTTCCACCCACCCTGTGGGGGAAATAGTGCAGTGTGTGCCTCTGGCATCAGCCCCATGGCTGGTGGCTGCACATGTCCCCATGTCCAGGGCAGCTCTGCCAGTCCCAGCTCCCCTGCCTGTAGGATTAGACATGCAGAAACCAAAGTGAAACACGGGCAAGATGATTCAAGCATAATCATTTCTTACATTTGGAAAGCTACAAGTTTACCAGCAAGAAATTGGGAGCCTGAGAAAAACCCAAATTGAACTCTAGAGGTGGTGAATGATAAAAATGTGACATGTGCTTTGGATTACTGTTGTTATTTCACAGGTTTTGAAGCATTGCTGAACCCTTTCATGCTTGCTCTATAAAGCCAAGTCAGATCCTGCAAAGGGATATAGCTGGCTTTTCCTTCTAATAAAGATATTAAAAGAGAGAGATGGACACTTTGCAAGCAGCATGAGTCTGGCAGTGCCTCCTACCAGGAACTGGGACCAGGTGACCTCTGGAGAGACTCTTTTCCTTGCTTTTTTTTTTCGTTCTCTAGGCAAAATGAGACGGCACCACTCTCAGGGGTTGCTGTATAAAAGAACGTGTGGTCTTTCAGGGCTTTTCACACCAAATATGTTCCGTTTACAAGGAAAAGAGATTTTGTTCAGCAGCCAGCCTCCCATATGCAACCTGGAGTCTGAGTACCCAGGTTTTTTCCTTTCTTTCTTGTGCATCCTCAGCATCCGTAAGGATTCTGCCTGCCAAATCTCGGGCTTTTTCTTGACACCTGATCATCCCCTCTGTTTTGAGTGGGGTTAAGTGGCTGGCATTCAGGAGCCTCTCTCACTTTCCATTTGCTGTCTTTGGTCTGCAGGCTAACAGGATTAAAGATCTTAAAAAATCTTGTTTCAAATAAGCAGATGTGACCCAGAAAACATACAAGAAATAGATCTTTCGAGTAGGAGAATGCCATTTTTACAGCCACTCCTTCAAGCAGAATTGCACTTCGAAGTTAGCATTAACTTCAGTTTCAGAGCTTTGCTTTAGTAAAAAATATGTATTTCCTTGTCTGTTATGAAACAGAGGCAGTTAACTCTGTGTACCTGTCCACCTGGGTCAAGCACTCAATAAACAAGTCATTCTGCTTTTTTTTCTTTTATCAGAAGCTGTCATCTTTTTGCTTTTTAATGACTTCAGGGAGTTAACTATAGATGTCCATAAGTACTTGGATGTGCTACTTGCCTGTCAAAATGCTTTGTCCCTGGGTATGCCAGCATCTATCACTTCCAAGTTATCTCTGATAGTTATAAAAGATCTTTTCTTAGTTCTCCTGTGATGGTTATTCCCTTCTGGAGTTCCTGTTACAGCGTGCTTTGAGCATTGCATCTCTAAGCAAAAGCCCAGGATGGACTCTTTCTCTTACAGACTTGGGTATTTAAAAGATTTCTTCCAGCAGGAAAGTGGGTGCTTTCTAGGAGAAGCTTCTGTCCATCTGGTGAAAAGATGCACCATAGGTTTTTTTTCCACGTGTTGATATTTTGTTCTTATGTCTCACACACAAAATTGTGAGTTGCAAACACTGGCTCAACGTGATGTGGCCCGGTGAAGGGAGGCATCAGTGAGTGCCGGAGGGTGGCACATACAGTGCAAAGAAAAAGAGGAGTGTCATTCCTAGGATCTTATGACATTTTTCATGTGCTGTTCAGAACTAAATGTTAAGGCATCTTCATCTTTGCCTCCTGGGCAGACCACCTGCTCCTCTTTGTCTGATCGACAGGGAACTTGCAGAAAAATTCAGGTTAGAGACTTATTTTGTTTGATTTGCCGTCCTGTATCTACTCTCTTTCACCCCACATGTCCACCCCACATACCATGTAGCACAGTTGAATTTTTGGCCATGGATTCTCAAATAGTTTGGAGCAGCCAATTCCCAACCAAATTGTGACCTTCTATTGACACTTGTCCAGCAAAGCTTTTTTGGGAAATCAGGAACACTGCAGAATGTTCTCCCACAGCTTTCCTCTACTTTGGAGATAGACCTTCAAGCTGGCCAGCAAAGACAGATCATAAAAGCTGACCTTTCCACCAAGCTTGTTGTTATCCTGGATCTCTACAGTGCATTTTGAGAAGGAAATTTCATTATCCCCTGTTAACCAAGAAATTATTCCACAACACAGAATCTTTTGAAAGGGTTTCTCTGTACTTGTGTTTGCAGTCAAGGCTGAAATATGTAGCCCTCCATAACCTGACCAGATGGCAGTTTGCAAGCATGTATTTCTTCTATTTTCATTACTGAATACTCTGCACCTTATGCTCTGAGGAGTTAGGTATAGAAATCATAGTGAGAGAGATACTGTTAAGTATTAAAAAAAAATGGGGGGAAAAAGCATGGATGTTATGTGCTCATGAGGGCTCTGTAATGTGCCTCTGCAGAGCTGCTGAATTTGCAGGGGGTCCGTGCCCTATAGCTAGAGCAGCTGGTGTGCTTGTATGAATCCACGCAGAGAAATGTGGAACACTTGTCCTTCGCACAGTCATCCAAGTATGCAGGCTACAGAGTAGGTCTGTTCTCTGGTGAGTTGAGAGGTCTTGGAAAAGTAAGGTTTGCAATGGGTTTTTTTCATGCTAGCTTCTCGGAGAGTGCTGATTTATCTCGCAGCCACCTGACACGTGTGTGTGTGTGTCTCTGTGTGTGTGTCTGTGTTGAAAGATCTTTTGAGCAAATGCTAAAGCTCATGCAATGACAGCCAGTTTCAATGGCTTGACTAGGACATTACTCATTGACCCAGGGCTCTCTCTACTGCTCTGTAGTCCTGGCTTTAGCATCTATTAATTGCTCACTGAACCCTTTGCATACTATTTATAAATGTATCATTAATATAAATGTCAAAACTTGAACAATAGGATTATACTAATCATTTTATAAGGTTGTACAACTGCAGAATGATAGTGAAAAATGTTTCCCCTTAGAAGAAGCACCGCTGTAGTGAAAGTGAGTATTTTTGTTACTATTCTGGGTGTCAGGCACAGGAAGAGCACAGATTTGACTGCCTACTTCACTATCAGGCTCTTTGCTTCACATCAAGGCTTTTGTGAAAAGATTTGAAAAGATTTGCTCTTGAGCATTTGCTCAGCCTCGACAGTGAGGTTGCAAGTGTTTATAGTGATGGGAGAGACAGGCATTTGCGTCTTCCATCACTAAATCATTTCAAGCATCCTGTAGGAACTGAGCATTTAGGGGTGGCCAAGGGTCTCGTTCAGCTCTATTCTGAGCCCAGAAGACAGCTCAGTAAAAATACTGTGATTTTTCTGCCCTCCTTTCATTGCTAGGGCAGCTCTACAGGAGCAGCCATGGTGCAACTGGATGTGTTCTGTGTGGCCGGTGCTGCGGTACCGTGTGAGCACTGGGAGGTCGTGCAGGGGTACATTGCCAGTCTGTTTGCACTGAGAATTTGCCAGCAGACAGTCCAGGTGAAAGCCCTTTCCCCAGCTCACACACACAAACAGGGGATGAAGCAGAAGCCAGGAAAACAAGCGGTGCAGCTCCAGAGCGTGTGTCTCTCATCAAACATATCAGGATCCAGTCCTGAAGCTGAGTCGTCTTAAATCAGACAGCCCTCATCTTGTTGATGCAAATGCCCACATTCCCTGCCTGATGGCTGAGGTTATATTTAGCTATCTATATTAAATGGGCATGGCTGGCTTCTAGAAACAGTTTCTCATCTTGGACCTGTAGTTTTATGGTCTGAACAATTGCAGGCTTCATGGAACATTTGTTGGTAATATTAATCATTTTTTAGAGGTCTCACTGCAACTGTTAGTCAGATAATTAGATCAGTTGAACCTGAAAAAACTGTGCATGTCAATTCAGGAGAATGTTTTTTTACGTTAGTTACCGTATGTTAACATAATATACTCCATTATTTTGCTGTTTTGTTTTGTTTTAAGAGTACTAACTTATTCTTGCAACATATTCTTGCATCAGCAAAATAGTGTGTTGTATAAAAGAAATATGTTTCCGTGTGAATATAGTAGACTGTTTACTCTAGAAGTCATATTTTATTAATACAGTGTTTTTATTAATATAACACTGTCACTTCTTGAATTTTAATATTAAAACCAAAGGTCCTCTGATTTATGTATTTACCATCTGGCTAAGTTATTTAAGTTGCTTTTCCTTATACATTTATATGTTGTCCACCTCTTGCTATTTCTTTATTTATTCCATATCAGTATCTAACCACATGCACTGCCATTTCTGAAGATTTAACACTCTCTCAATCACTATGTAGTTTGTGTCTCATTCAACAGTCGTATCATCTTAGCAGCAGATACAGTATGAATGAAAACAATGGATAGCTTTGTGACAGTAGTGAATTCTCCTATTTGCCTGAAAAAAAGAACACGCAACGGGAAGTTAAATCTACTGAGAATCATAGAAATAATTAGAAATCAGAACACAGACATGGGGTTTTTTTTCACTAGAAAAAGCTTTGATTTGTGGTTTTCCTCCCCAACAAGGGATTTTATTCATGAAGAATGAAGTCTATTCCCTAGCATCCACCACCAATGACAAGCTGAGCTCTTGCAGTGATGTGGTTCACATTGTTCATTGCGTCAGGAAACATTTATTCAGGCAGCTCAATATCATTACTTTGGGGGTTGATATATAAAGCTTGCAGTAAGAAATGAAGTGCCAAATACATCTCAGGGAAGTTACTAAGATTTTAATGTGCCTTGAAAGACATAGTGTATAATTTGATAGTTTCACAGGAATCTAGGAGTCACCACAGATAATGGTGTCTGTAAAGTAACTCATTTAATCCAGGGAAATGGGAGAGACTTCCAAAGGTGGCATATCCTGATGCAGTCACTGAGAGCAGGCAAGTTTGGATGCTGAAGCAGTGCCCATGTGCATCAATTGAAAAGCTTTCAGTAGCTTCAGCAGTTCAGGGTGAAACTGAAATCCTGAATTTCTGATGTTTTTCATTTTGCATGTAGAATATAACTGTGATGAGATACTCATTAAAACAGAATTAGACCAATTACAACATCTAGAGACCTAGTACAATGAAATGTATCAGGGTGGATTCCAAACTTTGGGCATGCAGTGCTGTTACACACCTTGTTCCAGGAGAGAATGTTGCATTAAAACAATACAGCTGTCCACTTTTTAAAGATCTCTATTTGCATAACAGTTACACATCTGAAAACACTGATTGGAATAATAATGCCCAAGTACACATGCTTCATATTAACCTTTGAATATCTTAATCACCTCATGGCCCACTTCCAGCCATGGAAGTATTCTAGTATGTGAAACAGTCACATACTAGTCCTGGATATATTTACAAAGTGCAGTTCATTCACAGTGCACAAATAGTGGGGCTGGACAATCTTTTTTTTTGCACCCAGGAATGCAAGGGAGGATCTTCATGGAGGAAGAACTTTGTAGTTCACTGTTTCATCAGTCCAGAATTAGCCCATCTTTATTTGTGGAGGGTCTAACACAGAGAGGTTTTGCAGCAAAATTGCAACTCCATTGAGGCTTGGTGGTGAGAAAAACTCTTATGGCTGGAATTCCAGACTCTGTCTTCATTATTTCAAATTCCAGTCCCTTAGCAGATCTCTTAGTTCAGCACTTTCATCAAGCCTGTGTGTTTAAGAACTGAGACTCTTCCTCAAAAGGGAGGTTTTTTGGAAGAAAAGCTTCTCTCTGCACTTTAAAATGGTATCAGGACTTGAAGGTGCAGTTATTTTCACAGGTGTTTAAGTTCTCTGTTAATTTGTACTTTGTGATTCTTTTTTTCATTCTGGTTTGCTTTTTTTTCCCCCTTGAGGAATTTGAATTTTATAGCAGACTGCAAACACAGTACATTTAAGCTTCCATACTCATGCTTCTTTCTAAAATGTTTTGCTTTAGTTTTTTAACTGTCCTCATGCCGTGAACTTTGCAGATTTGTTTCTGAGTGTCATGTGCTTCTGCTACATCGGCATTGTCACTGTTATGGTATTTTTTCTTTCTGTCTGTTTCTTCCACAGGAGTTTAACAAGTAATCTGCCCAATGTGAATCTACCAAATGTGAATCTCCCTAAAGTACCAAATCTACCAGTTAACATCCCACTAGGCATCCCACAAATGCCTAGCTTTTCTGCACCGTCATGGATGGCTGCTATTTATGATTCTGAGTGTGTATTCAGTTCAAATTAGATCTCATTTAAATTTAAAGTAATCTTGGCATGGATATGTATTGTTTGTTTCTGTGCATTACATAAAACTTTAAAGAGTGATACAGTTAATTAGATGTTTTCTGAATGAGACACTAGTGAATTTCTGGCATGAGTATTTTGAGAGTTTTTTTGTATAAACCTTGAAAATTTGTCTCAACTCCCACGGACAGTTTGAGCAAGTATCTTGCTTTACAAAATAGCTGTCAACAATGGGGCATGGTCTGAATAACATACAAATGACAGAACTTACAATGTGACATTATGTGTCTCAGCAAAGAGTTTTGTCCAAAAGAGAAGATGAACCAATTTCAATGCCAGTCAACCAATTTCTGTGGACCAGATGTAGATCTAAAAATTAATTTTATTGAATGCAAGCTCTGCTTTTCCCAGGTAATTTTTGTCTTGACTTTGATGAAGAAATCTAAGAAAGAGGAGCACCCTGTAACAGTTTTTATTCATGTTGGGGGATGCCCCAGAGAGCAATTAAAGCTCCATAGCCTTCATTACTGCCCAAGGAATACCATGTCCAATTAAAGAAATGTGAGTTTCAATGTGAGTTTTAGATCATGGCTTGGAAAATAGTGTCAAAGCAGTCGCTCTGTAGGAGCCTTGCACTCTGTGCTCCCAGCGTCCTGTCTGTCTCAGGGTGCATGTGTGAAGCTCAGGGGAACATGCCACAGATCCTCAGCACAGATTAGGCAAGTTCTGTTATAGAATATTTCCCAGTGAGCAGTGTGGAGGGTGGTACACAGCGGGCTCAACCCAAATCTCATCATTTGAGGTAGCTCATCTCCCAAGATGTCCTATCATGGGAACTGTCGTTTGTCCATTCTCCTTCTAAAATCCTAGAGACTTATTTAGGGTTGGCATAGGGTAGTCTCGGTCAGCACTGTGGTGCTTTTCCTCTCTCCTCTCACTTAATATATAAAACTGAAGAACTCACCCAGGAATCCCCTGTTCATTTTTACTGAAACATCTCAATTACATCTACACCTGGAGTCCACCAGAACGCCTCTGCCATTAGTCTGGCACAGGCAGGATTGCAGAGCACTGGTAGTGAATGAAAGTAAAGAAAACACTGATGTGAGATCTTTTTAAATAGATTTTAAAACCTTTTAAAACATTAGCATGGTTGTTTATGTTTCAAAGCCATACAACTCATATTCATGCTAAGATAGTTATTTTAAAGGCTAGCTTAGGCAGTTGTCTGTAAAGAGTACTTGAAAGTTTTAATCTTGCTCTGTGCATGCTTTGTGGTATTGCCCTTGAAAAGATAAGAATCATGTAATGACAGAAAATTGGATAATCCCTCTGAAAATGCTTGAGCATCAATGGTATATTGCAAGCTGCCGGCGTGATTAGAGTAATTGTGGTGCTCACAAGCAAAACACCAACAGTGTGTTTTGGAAATGAATATACTTTATTGTTTACTTGGATGGAGCCCTAATCAGAAGTGAGAAAAAGACTGAGAATAATTCTTCAAAATTTTTGAAACCAAATGGGTGTCATAATATTGCTGTAGTAAATAGCAATTATTGTATTTGTACACATTAAATCATTTAAAATGTAAATTCATGCAGTTCCAAAACTGGGTTTAGGCTGTTAAAGCTTGCTTACACCCAAGCACAGGTTTGAACTAAAAACTGTCGGTAGATGAACATTTGAGACTGTTGTCCAAACTGGTCCCCTGGCTAAAGAAAATGCCTGATTCTTTATCTTTTCATCTCCCTGGTTTCCTTTTACTCACCCTTCCCCTCCATCAAGGACATGTTACCTGTTGCTTAGTGTCAGATACGTTCCTTCTACAACCAAGACTATTCATTCTTTATCTTGTTGACTCTGCTAGCCCAGGATCCCTCAGGACCCCTCTGGCATGTTGGGACTACAGTTCTCACCTGGGAATAGCCCTGTTTGCATTAGTTCTGAGCTCCTCTAGCATTAACTCAATGCAGCTGGCATCTGTCACAATAGAAACACCCTCCCTCATCTGTTTCTATAGATGATGTCAGCACAAGTGGTAATGCATGGTGTGTTAAATATCTTATAAATTACTGTGTTAGCATTAGTGGTATGCGAGGAGGGGGTTGAAACTCTTGAAGCTCCCTTGGTAATTGTTCTGAAAAAAAAAAAAGTGAGGGAGAAGAAGAGAGGGAGAGAAAAGGGTTATGGATGCATAAATTTCTCTGCACAAACAGAGTGCAATCCAGTCCTGTATTTTTATTCTGTAAGTGGAGGTTTGAGATATAATTATACTGTGAAAAGAGCTGGTGTAGCTACACACTGCAGGACTAAAGACTTCCATCTGGGCAGGGGTGTGGGTACAAGAATATATGCTTGGGAAAGAAATTGAGAATTCCGTGGCAGACCAAAGTTGTTGCAAAATAAATTTTTAAAAATGTAAATTTGTTGTCCTGTAATTGCCTTTGCAAAGAAAAAGGTGCAGCGGTAAATCCTGCCGAAACTCCTGGATATGAGATGTACCCTTAGCTCAATTGACTTACCCCAATTTTTTTTCAGCTGTTCAAGAGATAAAGTGTGTCCTCGCTCACCACTTGTTAGCACTGTCCCTTACCTGGAAACGGGGCGCACTGGGGGGACAAGGCAAACTCAAGATATAATTTGGAGGGGGGGGAGTTGCATGAAACCCTAAATCTTAATAACTGCATACAGCCTCGTATGGCAGTTATTATTGACTGAGGATTTTCTCCCACAATTTCTGGCCTTAATTCTTAATAATCACATACATTAATGTGGTTATTAACTAAGGCTGATTTTTACCATACACACGTTCTTCCCGTTAATATGTGTAACTCATGATGTTGTCTTACTCATCTGGTCTGGAAAGTTTTGTGGGTGATGACAGCAAGGTAGATTAGGCAACTGTATGGTAAAACTCAAAATCCTGATGGTGGAGATGGCCAGCATTGTCCTGTGTATGAAACTGCTGTCTGCCTTACACTTGTTGCAGGAATGGTCTCCACATCAGGTTGCAAAGATCCTGATGCCACTTCTGACTTTTGTTCTCATTTTGCTCTGCCAGCAATGGATCAGGCACCTCAGAAGATATGTTCTGGAAACTTGATGCCCTACAGACCTTCATTCGGGACTTGCACTGGCCTGAGGAGGAGTTTGGGAAGCACTTAGAGCAGCGCTTGAAGCTCATGGCGAGTGACATGATCGAGTCCTGTGTGAAAAGGTGGGTGCCCCTGAGTGAGCCAGGCATGTTTCTCACAAGAGCTCACAGGATGCAAAGCCTATTCCACCCTAAAACTGGAATTCACCCCAGTGCTGTAAACTGTGGACTCTCCCAAGCAGACACTTCTCTGTTGAGACTTGGGAGAGTGCTTATTTATTTAGAGAGGTAATTACTTATTTTCAGTGCCACACGTGAGGTCAGGTCTTTGTAAATGCAGGTTGGTGTGATGATGCTAACTGCTGAAGGCATAGCCATAAGAAAGATCCCAGCACCCACCTAAAAAGCACAGATACATGAAAAAAAAAAAAAAACCAAGAAAAAATTATTTAAGAAGTGGGATAATGTGTTGCTTGGCACGCAGGTTTCACGTCTGCCGTTGATTGGGAAAAGCTGTTGTATCATCAGCCACATTATAGCATAGTTACCTGCAGATCTTCCAAAACAGAGATATCTTTAAGCAACTTTTAGACATACTGGCAGCTGTCATTTTGAAAGCAAAATATTGAAGTTAAATTTCCAACTTTTTCACTGCAATTTGTGTCCGTTTGCATCAGAGGTAATGAGGCAAGAAGAAAAAACGAACTTTGTATTTCATTGTGCAAAAATTCATAGACAAAGAGATGAGCCAGAGAAAAAATGGATGCCAAATATAGCTGATGCATGCTAATATTAACTACAGTGTGTGATGTGGCTGTTCTGTACCACAATTTCCTGGCCACTCTGCAAGTGTGAGTGTGGCATTTCTTTTCGGTACAATTCTCACTAGCCTGGATGTACAGTGTCAGCACAGGGGAAGGCACATTCAGTCCCTGAGATGCAGGCAGGAAGGCAGACAGCTCAAGGCTTGCTCTCTCTCCATTCTGGAATAAACTCCAATGCATTTTAAGTGCAATGAGATGTATTGCATTTAATGTCTTTGATGTCTAGCAATTTATTGCAGCAGCCCATCTTTTGTCCTGTGTCTGGCACAAACAATGAGCTTGAGTTGTCCTCCAGTTGTCAGGCTGTACTTTAGGAGCAAACCCAGTGCTGGAGCTCTGCTCTCTGCTCTGTCCCAGCACTACCAGCAAAACTTACTTTCTCTTTTTTCTTTTTTTCACTCAGAACTAAGGCTTTGCTGTCCCTACAGCACAGTTATAGCTGCAATGATCTGTTAAAATCAGACCAAGTTAGCTCAGCTGAGATAACTGGGAAAAGTAAGCAAATTTCCAGGTACAGCTAAAGAAAGGCTTCTGTGCCTGGAACCTAGGTGTTTTTTTTCCTTGTTTTGCCTCAACCTTCCTACAAATGTATTGCCCCTCTGTAAAAACTTGGCCCAGCTTGTATTGGTACAACTATATATAATGGTTGTGAGCATAAGTAAGTAGGAACATGCTCCTTTCCATGAGGAGATGGAAAATCCCAGTCTCTTTGGGTCCTTTCAGTAATTATCAAGATTCTAGTCCCCGAGTCCAGGCTAAATCTGGCACTGGTAATTAAATCAGTTCAAATGCCACTGCTGATGTAAACCAATATGCTGCCTTCCCTATTTATATCACCTGCAAACAGGGCCTGGCTAAGGTTTCTTTAGCAATTTCAGTTTGACACAACATTTTTCTTCGCGTCTGTCTCTGAACTGTTGAATCCATGGAGGAGCCACCCCTCCTTCCGCACTGGGTTGTATTTCAGGGCTGTCAGGAAAGCAGCCCTTGCAAGGAAGGCCTGTTAACTAATAAGTCCAGGCAGAAGGACCTACATACCAGCTCAGATCTGATCCCCAGAACAGGAGCTTCACATTCCTAAATGAGTTTTCATTTGCATAACCCTTGGGGGGATCATTCAAGTTCAGAATTATTCCTGAGCCGCAGCTGATATTATTTGTTATTTCTAAATTGAAGCTCCTATGTTAATTTATTGGCAGATTCTGCATGATGTGATAATTGTTCTGTATTAGGTTAGATTATTGAAATACCTCTGGAATATGAAGAGGGGCTCTGAAGGAAGGCAAGGCAATGCCCATCACACTGGAAAGCATTCCCGTGTTAGGCTCACAAATGCCTTGGTATTTAAAATATGACACAGGATCAGATTTTGTAAGTTTTGGCCTAGCAAAGCTTTTGGTGTGTCATGGTTTTTACTGCCAGGGATGTCAGATTTGATCTCAGTGAAACCTCAATAGAATGGGGAGGTGTGTGATGCAATTGTGTTCATATGCACATGATTGTGCCATGCATGCTTTGCAGATATATTCTGGTGAATTTGTGTGGTGCAGGGAAACCACTTCTGTGAACTTACAAGACAATTAAGAACTTCCAACAAGCAAATACTATCATATCACTATAAATGCAATGATCTGGCAGTGTCCTTTCAGTCAAGCAATGAAGGAGTTTCTGTTATTTATAGTTGATATCAGGGACCAATAGGATCTTCCTTTAGTGCAGCAGGCTGTGGTTATCAATCAGCTAATGCAACCAAATTAAAGGTGTGCACTGACACTGCTGTTTGTAACATCATCACACTGTTTATCAAGCATAAGAGAGTCACAGTTTCCCTGTTAAACTGTTGAGCACTTTATAAATAGTGTGCATTCTGGAAAAAGGGGATTCTTTTTAAACTGGAAAATACTTTTTAGAAAAAATACATTTGTAACAATTGCACTATGCACTCCCAGCAGCATTCAGCTTTCTAGCTTCTCAAACTCCTCTCAGTATTGTTTCAAATCATTATTATTTGCTTCAGTATATTTAAAAGCAACTGAAACATCTTTTTCTACTTTCCTTCACAGAACAAGGATTGCATTTGAAGTAAAACTGCAGAAAACCAGCCGATCAACAGATTTCCGAGTCCCTCAATCAATATGCACCATGTTTAATGTCATGGTGGATGCCAAAGCTCAGTCTACAAAGCTTTGCAGTATGGAAATGGGCCAAGAGGTAAAAATGCAGGTTCTTCCTTTCACAGCTTTTAAAGGCAATGTCATGAAATTTCCTGTCTCCTGTTGTGCTTGTTTCAGAGACGTTGTATCGTTTGTGGATTTAGCCTTCCATAGAGAGTGTGCAGATGAATGTACAGGGGGTTGCTCTCAAATCTAATGAATAGAAACATTCGGAATCCCTGTCACTTAGGAGTGGCTTTTTGCAAGGACTGTGGTATGCATACGGTATCTCTCAAGCTTGGTTGTTGCATGATGACCATATAAATTGAGTCATTACCTGCACCTTGGAGCCAGGTGTCAGCAACACACTTCCTGTGTATGGCTATTTTCTGTAGACAAACTTAAGGAAAACAGGACTGCCAAGTTGTTGCTGTGATGCATGTAAGGAAAAAAAAAAAGAAAACCACAAAAATAAATAACTTCCAAAAGTGGATTGAAATTCCGGCTGCTTTGCCTTCCTCGAGTACTGGCTATGATCAGCACACTTGATCATTCTGGATTTCCAGGTTCATAATGACTCAAGTTCCCAAACAACAAACCTGTTTTAATTAATTGCTGATTTTTATTTTCTCCTGAAACCATAGTTGCAGGTTGAAGTTTCTGTGAATTGATCTGTGAATTAGAAAGACATGGCAAATTGGAATGAATTAAATGCATCAGAATGCTCATTTTGCTCCAGTGACTTCAAGCCAAATTAAATATTCATATACCAGTCTAGAATAAATTCACAAATACTGTTTGGCTCACCTAGCCCACTGCTTGTCAGCATTTCCCAGATAAGCCTTTTCACTACAGCTTTCCATGGTCAGATTTTGCAGTGAATCATTCCTAGTTGTTCCTGTGTTTTTTCAGTTGTTCACTTCAATTTCTTCCTCTGAAAGAACTTGCTCCAAAGGCCACTGGATGTAGCAGGGCTGTCTGCCCTGATGTCATTGGTGTTTGGATCAGATTCAGCTGTTCTTTTTATTTTTCTTATACATATTTCAGTTCCGACATTTTATTTGTGACATGCACCTTGTAAGAGATTTCATATTGCCCATCATCAGGTCTTCCCTTGTACTCCAGGTCAGCTGGAGCAGATCTTGAGTGGGCTTTTGTTGTCCAGGCCTGGACATGAGGTTCTCTACCATTTTCTGTTCCATATTCATACCTATTTATCTTCCCAAATCCCTCAGCCTGCAGCTGTGCAGCATCTACCTTGGACGTGCCCTGTCAGCTGCGAAGCTCCATGTTTGCAATGCTCCCCCTGCAAACCAGGATCAAACCCTTATACTGGCACAGTCCCTGGGGACAGAGAGATTTTGGAGATCACAAAGACAGAAGAGGCTCATTGCATTCATTAAACTCTCAGGTTATTTATATTCAGATGGCCCAAGACTGACAACATCAGTGCTGTGCCTGAGTATCGTGTGACCAGGCACTCACTGCATCTTTCCATGCTGACTTGTGATGCCCTCTGATTGCCACAGTTTCCTCCAAATTCAGAGCATCAGTCCCACTGCAGCTTCAGTCTGACTCAGACTGCAGGAGACAGGGGAGCAGGCAGCTGTGTGGTTGCTCCTGGGCTGCAGCTGGGATCAGCTGCAAATCTGCCTGGGCCACTTCCAGGAGGTGCTTGGTGCAGCAGCTCAGAGGCAGCTGAACCCCTGTGGCAAGCAGCAGTTGCTGGGACATGGGGTTTTTAACAGATAGCTAAACTAACAGACCTGTAAAGCAGACATAAATTATTGGTGCATAGGTTACCATTTAGGGCTGCAGTATTTTATACACCCTCCCTTTTTCTTTTTTTTCTTTTAATTAGTGTTACTACCTCCCCCTCCATTCACTCGTGCCACTCTGTGTTTCAGCTATCTCCATCTCCTCTTCTTGAAGCTGTCTAAACCTGTGTGCCAAGGTGGTCAGGCTGAGAGGGGTAAAAGTTCCCAAATAGATCTGTCATTGCAACCTGGGCGGGGAGGACAAAATGCCACTCCACCTCTTCCAGTCCCACTGGAAATGATGAGACAGTCAGATACACAGTGGAGGCAGGGGAACCTGGCTTTCCAGCCTGGGTCCTTCTCACTAATATGGGGAGGTGGGTCTGTGCCTCACTGAGTCCCTCTGTCCCCCCATCTCTTGGTGCAGCAGCTCAGAGGTCAGCAAGGGGATGAATAGGAGACAGGGAGGGACAGAAACTCACTGATGGGGCCATCCATCAGTGCCAGAGCCAGCGCACGGCTTGTCCAGCCCACGTCCCTGTGCAGATAGTTCAATGGCAGCAAAAAGGGCTCACACTGCCCACCACAGAGTTCAGGCAGGGCCTTTGGCCCAGACGTAACCAGAGATGACATTTTTGTTAGAAATCAACCACTGATTTTGCTGACAGTTCAATCTGTATGTGGGCAGAGATTCTCTCGACACCTTCCCTGACCTTGCTCTGTGGGTTCCCTCCCACCCCAAAGGCCTTTCCTTTCACACTACCTTCAGCCACACTCACTTTAGCAGATACTTGAATACGTTTTGCGAGCATTACCCTGTGAAACAAACACCCATCATTTCATTCCATTTCCTTGTCTCTAAAGGCAGCTGTTAAAACATTTGGTAAACATACTTTACCATCTTAAATATTTATTTTTCCTCTGAATTTTTAATACATCTAAGAGGATAAATGTATGTATTAAATGTTTCTCAGTTGGTCTAGTATGTTTCTATTTAATATCTAAGGTCAGATGGTCCTTAGAGAAATACAACATACACACAATCTGTTACATGACAAGGCAAGATACTCATCACATAAAGTCAAGTTGAATCATTGTAGTGCACTGATTATGGATTGTAATAATTGAGCTAATAGAAAGCTATGATGAACTTGATCGAGAGTGGGGGCTATGCTGGGTAAAGCAAACCATCTCTGCGATCTTTAACCTTCAGTGTTTCCATGAGGAATTTAGAAGGAGCTGTTGGAATTGTTGGTTTTGCAAGCCAGGCATCTGTAGCAGCACCAGGCGCTCGCCTTCCAAACCGCCGCTGTCTCTGACCCTGTCCTGGCCCAGGCTCCCCTTCCTGAGGTGGAGCTGGGGCTGTGGCACTGGTGGCACAGGGTGCACATGGCTGTGGCTGCCTGGGGCAGGCCCTGTCCTGCATGGTCACTGCTGGGGCACCGGGGCTCCCTCTGCCCTGGGGATTGCGGCTGCGATGGGAATGAGCACTCAGGGTACTGCTACACCACCTTGGTGCATGCACAGGCTCCTCTCCTGCTCTCAGAGCTGTGGTGTTATTCCATTGGGGCTCTTATTTGCTTTTGAAACAAGCTTGTAATTGAACATGCATCAGTCAGTGCATTTCACAATGAATTGCTTTGCACATAGCTAGTCATGTTTGAATTCAAACTCATGACTTACTTGATGAAAGCAGTTAGCTGAATTCTTGTTTGCAAAGTTTTACACACACAGAAAATGCAGTTGCAAAAGGAAAACATAATGAGAGAGACATCCCAATATATGCACAACCCCTTCTCCATTTCCCTTAGGAAGTCCTGGCTGTGTCTGCCAAGCACATCAGCAGCTTCTACCTGTGCCAAGCTGTTACAGGTCCCTGTCACCCCACAGCTGCATTCCAGCTATGCTGGGAAAAGCCAGGTCAATCCTGGGAGCTGATAAGGCCTAGCTCTGCATTAAAGATTAATCATAACTATGATCCCATAAGGGATTTGTGTACATGTCTTGACCTGCAAAGCAGGACATGGAATGGGAGCTGCCAATGCAAGTATCACCCGCTTGTTCGTGTATGTTTTCCCCCCGTGTGGGCCCAGCAGATCGCAGCCTGTGGCGTGGCCGTGCCGGTTTGTCCTCGTGTCCAGGTGAGGCTGTGAGTGCCCCAGCCAGGCCGTGGGCTGGGACGTGCTGTGCCATGTCCCCTGCCCTGGCCCTGCCGCCCCGGTGAGGGCTGAGCCCTGCCTGTCGACAGCCGGTTCCCTTCCTCTTCGGAGCCAAATAAAACCGTAAGAGAGTGCCAGGTGTCAGCTGCAATCCGGTCCCTTCCCGCTGTTTTACTGCCACCAAATCCTACAGGTAGCGATCTCTGGTATTTCAGCGAAAGGAGGTTTTGACCCCATTTCATTTTCCATCGCTTATTGTTTCTGTGCATGATGCTGCTGTTCTCATACGTCTCTTTTTTTAAAAGATTTTGGTTTATTTATTGTTTATCTTCATATGTTCTTTTTCCTGTCTTTTGCACTTTCCTCTTTATTTCTGTCCCCAATCATCTGAAAAGTTTGCAAAAGAGTGGGTAAGTGTGTCCTACTTTTATTTTCTTTTTCCCAAATTCCTATATTAATGTTACTGCCGTAGAAAAAAAATCCCCAAACTGTAGAGCAGTTCAGAGTACCGAGCAGACACTGAGACCAGCAGCTAGCATTTGTAAAGCCCTCACAGTCTTCCTTCCCAAAGTCTGATTAGTATTTAAAGCAGATTTGTCTCTTTCAATGTGATTTGATGTTAACATTTTAAAACAATATTAATGCCAAGTGGTAATGAATATAGTGACTAGCACCAGTGCTTGAAATGTTTGACTGAAAAATCAAATGTTTTGTGTTGGAAAGCAGTCATAATCAGTATTTTCTCAGTCCATTGAAAATAAGAATATACTGTATGTTTTCACTAATTAAATCTTGTATTGGAAACAGGTCTTTTCTAAATTAGTAGAAGACTGTATTTTAGTACCTATTCTAGCCATATTGCAGCTGATTGCATCAGAGCTCCCAAGCTAAGCAAGGTTTGGCATGTGCAGAAATTGGGTTGAAGACTCAGAAACGCTGGTGCTGCAGGCACAGGCCTTGGTCAGCCAGTGCTGAGCTACTGCCTCGGGATCTGCCATTGCCCGGGGCTCAGGGCTGCACTGCCTCCTGGCTTTTGCATGGGACAAAGAGGCTCGTCGTGGTTTGTTGGGTGGTTTTTAAATCTATCTCACAGTACAAGACAGCAAAGCATTTGAATGAGTGCTTAACTTGAGCCAAGTGCCTGCTGAACCCAGGGTAACACAGGCTCAGCTGCTTTGCTGCACTTAGGTGGGGAAGGGTGCAGCACCATTCCCAGTGGTTGAGCCCACTGTAAGCTCCCCTGGAGCAGCACATCCTCCCCATTCCCATGCTCAGGGCTGGGTGGTTTGTGGTGCCCTTGGAAAGGGCTGCCTGTTCCCCTCCAGCAGCAGGTGTATCCCACTGTCTGCTGCAATCCATGTGCCAGGACAGGATAATGCCCACAGAAGTGAAGCAAAGGGACTTCAGAATCTCTAGGAGCACTGGGTGCTGGTTCTCACAGGGATGGTAGAGCCTCCCCTCCAACATCCATGCATGGCTCCCAGAGCTGCTGGCACACAGAGCAGGCCAGGGTTTGCCCGTGCTTCAAAAGTGATACAGGATTCTCCTGAATTCAAGGTCTCTCCTACAAATGTAAGTAGTCACTGGCCACTGCAGTGGGGCCCAGGGTAATAAGCTGCATAATTCTTTGGTTTAATACTATGTATTGTGGCTTACCAAGGGAAGAGACTGACAAGTGCAGGACTGTTGGCTGTGATCAATGCTAATATTTTCCTCCCCCTCTCCTTTTATTTTTCTTTAGCACCAGTACCATTCAAAAATAGATGAACTAATTGAGGAAACCGTCAAAGAAATGATAACACTCCTAGTGGCAAAGGTAACCCTCAGCTTCAGGTGAAGTGATTCACTGTTAACGTTGCATCTTTAATATGTGCGTTTCCATTAAAATGTGACACATTAGGATGTTGAATTGGCTTCTTGTTTCTCACCGACAAAATCATACATCTCCCAGTCCTTTCATGGTGACTCTTTGTTGATAAGGAGCTGCACGAGATGTAATACTCTGCTAGCAGGATTGCCATCCTGGGCCACAAGTGGCTTTAAGGAATGGTTGTTATGTTAATGGTGTAACAGCCCATGGTCAGCATCACCTCACAGCCCTGGGGTAGCTGCAGTCAGGGGGTGGCACTGCTAAATGCTGCTGCAGAGCCATTGCGGTGGCATGCAGAGGTGGTCACCACTCCTACGCATGAGGTTGTGTGGACAAAATAGCTCATCTTGTGCAAGATCACCATATGCTCTTCTAAGAAATTAATTTAGAGATGACAGTAGCGGGAAATACATTCCAAAATGTCAGGTTTAATTGTTTGGAAATTGTTTTTCATCAGAGTCAGCTTCTGTAGCTCAGCTGCCAGCATTCCCCTTGGGTGGTTGTGTAGGTCTGGTGTGCTGTGCTAACACAGAGGGGAATTGGTATGTAAGGAGAAAGATGGTGGGGTGTGTTTTCCTCTAGTTTCAAACTTTCTGAGAACAAGTCATCCCTATTATACAGTGGAGACCTTTAAACATAATCCGCCAACATATGCCAGTTCAACTCTTCTGCGAGAATACCCAGCTAGCTGCGTGCTTGCCACTGCATACTGGGAGCAGGAACCACAGCCCTCCCCATCCAGAGAGGCTCTGCTGGATTCCCCACACACTGCACCCACCTCCTGTCCCCTGCACCACCCAGGACACTGGGGGGTGATTCCCAAGAGGTGCACCACAGCACCCAAATGGAAGCACTCCTTTCTCCCCACTTCCCACCCACTGTGCTCAGGGACAGGTGGTCCATTCCTTTGGCAGTGCTGAGAGGTCCACTGGCTCCTTTGAAGGTGATGCAGATATTTACACCCTTGTCCAACTATTAAAAATAATTGCAGTACTTTTTGTCTTTGTAGTTTGTCACCATTTTGGAAGGAGTCTTGGCCAAACTGTCTAGATATGACGAAGGAACTTTGTTTTCTTCATTCCTGTCATTTACTGTAAGTACAGACTATAGTTTCCTTCTTTTTCTTTTATTTTTTTTTCTGAGTTGTAACCTCCTGCTCTCCCAGGGCTAGATCAGCTACCTAATAATTCTTCTATTCTGTGATGTTTGATCACTGTAACCCCCACATGAATCCACAAACAACCTGTATGCAGATATACAGTACATAAACATCCAGGATGCACAAGAGAAAAGCCATCTCCATCCATCATTCAGCTTGGTGAAGTTTATTCTGTAGAGGATACATATGAAGATGAAAAAAGCCATTGCCGTGTACATGCAATTAGCTTCATTGTCACTTCACATGACAGGTGTGTTCCTCTCAGTCTTCTGGCCATAACAGTGACCATCTTAAATAGTAAACAGCAAAATAAGGGAGATTTATGGAGTGACTACGTGTTTCTAAAAGAGAACAAAGTAGAGGAAATGCCATGAGGCCACGAAGTACAAGGTGCCTCTAATGCTATATTTCTCCCTAACACTGAGGAACTAATCCACAGCTCACCGCATATTTCCTAGCAAGGTATAGGACCAGACCAATATCTGTGCAAAACTGGCCTCAGTATCCAGCAATGGTTTAACAATCAGAGCTGTATTCCAGAAAATTGTTGTGACAGCTTCTTAAGATGAACACATGGCAGCTGATTTCCAAAGGTCTTCTGAAAATGCATGTGCCAGAAAGTTTACAAGAGTGTCTCTGTGCAAGCAGGACTTCACTTCTCCCACAGACAGTTGTGCACATGAATGCCTGTGGCTGGGCTGCTTGGAAAATTGGGTTCACATTTCACACCCTGGCCCTGTTGCCTTCATGTTCAGCCTCTCCTGCACCGACTTGTTCACAGAGACTGGGCAAGAGGCAGAAGGCACTGCTCTGCAAACTGGGAAGGCTTTCCAAAATCTCATTTTGGAGTTGTCTTAGTTACTTGCAAATGTCTGCTGTTTGCTACTCTTGGGCCCTTTTGCTGAGTTTGAGGCAGTTTGTAGGATCCATCTGGAAATGGAGATGGATTTAGGAAGGCTTAACAGCAGAGGCAAGAAACTGCTCTTGGCAGCTTTGTGCACACAGTCTGGCAGCTTATCTGAACCACCATGGGGTTCAAACTAAGCATTCTGCCTTTTCAGGTGTGCTGGAGGCACTTTGTTCTTCAGAGAAGAGAGAGGAAGGGAGGGTGTTCCATTCACTGCCCTGCAGTGCAGCTCTGCTCCCAGGATAAACCCCGTGTGGTTACAGCTCCAGGGCTGTGCTCACCCATACTCAAGGGGATGCAGGGTATGGCTTGGGATGGATACCTGGATACCTTCCCTCATCCCAGTGCTGTGAAGGGTTAGGAAATGCTTGTGTGCCAGCAGCAGAGGATGTGGAGGCGGCAGCTTTCCAGGCATCGGAAGTACCAGCATCAGCCCGTGTAGACTGTAATGTGCAGCCCTTCCTTCCCCGTGAATCCAAGCTGTTCCTCGGTTGATGCTGCGCTGCTCCCACCACATCCTACTGTTTACACTGCTGAGTGCTGCTCCCTTTGATTGCTGAGCAAAGCCCTGGCTGCACCTGAGCTCTGGGCACTTGTCAGGACCAGCACGTGGGTGCATGGGGTTCAGGCACCCTCTCTGCTGCTCCTCTTACTGACAGTTAACTGCCCCAGCAGCAGCAAAACAGTCTGTCCCACTCCAACAGCCCCACAGCCTTCGAACGTGGTCCCAAAGCCTGGATTTCATGAGTTTTCAGTCAGGAAGGGATGTGTATCCAAATAGCTGCTGTGCGTGGTGTGTGCATGTCTCCAGGGAAGTGTTGGTCCCTCGCCCACAGCAAGTGGGCTGGGCACACGACAGAGGATCAGGATTGCTCCTTCCTGACAAAGGGACGTCTCTCGCTTTGGCCCCCATGTTTGCTGGGAGCCACTGGGAGAGGAGGCTGAGGAGCAGCCCTGACCCCTTTGGCACTGGGCTTAGCAAGTCTCCTCTCCCTGCAGTAGTAATGTGACTTGCTGTGTTTAGTCTTTGCAGTGATAAATACAGAATCTCTCTCTCTTGTTACAGCATGCTTGCACCACCTCCCACGTTTTCCCTGTCTGAACAAATACAACAAAGTGTGATGGTCCAAGCTCCAGAAAGCATTAGTCTCCCACCCCCTTCCACCAACTTCTTTCATCGCGTGTTTTCCAGGCACTCTGCAAGTGACATGTACTCGGGGGTCTTGTGACAGACAGTTTTATCACCTAGTAGGATATCCTCATTTCCAATTCTTGCCTCGAAATTCAAGATAAAATTAATGCATCTGTTGTCCTAATAAATTCTCACTAGCCACTTCTCGTTGCAGAGCACTTTGAGAGGAAAACACCCTTCTAAATTTGGCCAGACTTTTTTTTTTCTGTTTGTTGCTACATTTGAGTGCATCTTGGCGGCAGCAGCCCAGGCCCTGGCTGGGTGTCTGCATGTGCAGATCCACTAACTCACCGGAATGCCAGCTGCTAAAATTCCCTGTAATCTGGATGGCCTCTGTAGGCAGAGCATTACACCTGTGGTAATTATAACCAAAGATTCCATGTTACCCAAGGGAGACAGAAGTAAAAGATCTTATTTTTGTTCTGCGCAAAATTTGTATGGTAAACTGAGATGTTTCATGGCAAAGTCACATACTTTGTGAAAAACGGCAGCCTAGCAAAAATCACACAACATCCGGCAGTTTGGAAATTTCACTAAATGTAGCCAAATCTGACTTTAAAGAAAAACAAGTAATTATTCTGATTAAAGGAGAGTGGGCAGGAGAAGCAGCTCAGTTTTTTTGTGGGTGGAGGGAGGAGATCGCAGGAAGTTGAGTTATTCTTGTCGCCTCTTGGCTTTGGAGAAGGTAGTTTGAAAGTGGCGCTAAGCTGGACCCAAGAGTGCTAAATCCACACTCAGCTGGCAGATTTGTCTCTGCCTATCTTCGTGCTCCGTGTGATATTTGAAGATACAGGTATAGCCCTGAGCAAGGACCCCAGGTTGAGTTCTGGAGGCTGTTGAGCCACATTGTTTTCCAGGCTTTCCTCCCGGTTGTTGGGCTTTGCTGCTCAGAAAAACTGCTGGTTTGGTGCTTGCATGGGCACCCTGCCTGCGTGGGTGTGCAATGACTGTCTGCTCTCCTGGAGCTGCATCCGCTGGATGGGCTCCAGCTGCCTTCACACACGGAGGCTGAGGCTCCTCCGCTCCCATTCTGCAGGAACAAGAGATAGCACTTCACCACCTCCCAAGAAAGTTGTGAGGATAAATGCAGAGACAGGGCAAGGTGTCCAGACAGCTGGCTGGAAACAGGAATACCTGGAGACAAGACAAATGTTTGCTCCGGTGCTGATTTTGCTGCCTCCTTCATAAACTCCTGTGCTGGGACGTGCCCCGTCCCCCTGCAGCCTCTCTGGCAGCCAGAGCTGGGGTCACATGGCAGCAGCAGGCGCTTGGTGCCCTCCTCCTGCCCTTCCCTCTGTTCTTGCCCCCCGGCTCGGCAGCCTGGGCGCTGCCAATACTCGCCACGTTCACCTCGGCAATTACCACCAGTCTGGTCTTTTGTATCGCCTCATTGTGCTTAATTATGCACCCCCCACACACACCATATGAGTGCTTCCACCCACTCTCACATTCTGTCTCACACATACATTCATTCTCTCATTCGGGACACATAATTTATTCATCCCAAGATGCAACTGTGTGCGTGTTATATTTAGGCTGTTTTAATGGTAGCTTTAGAAATATTTAAAAGCAGGTGAGCTTTTACACCCAAACAAAGATGGCCGGCAACGCTTACCCTAATTAAAAGCAGAAGTGTTGTGGAAAATCCCAGCCATCCTCTTTCTAGACACTGTGCCTTATGCTACAGTGGGAAAAAGGTCTCTGTGGCCAGCTGGGCACTGCTCAGTTGGAAGAGTTGGCCCTGACGTCAGGGGCCACCCCGCCTCCTGCGCAAGGCAATGTGCACCCTGCTGCATGGAAAACCACAGACAAAGTCAATTTGGGTGATCACAAGATCACACCAGCTTGTGATGACACTACAGAGTGCAGTGTCCATCTCTGATACTCTCCCTCCAACAGCGTCTTCTAAAAAGGGAAGAAAATCAGGGAAAATGGAGGTAGCTGTTCAGTCTGGGAAGCAGAAAATCTTCAGGGCACTTCTGTGTGACATGGCATGAGCACACTGCCCCGACATGGTCTGCAAGCTCTTGCCAGCATCAGGGCCAGCAAAAAGGGGGAAAATAATAATTTTTGGTTTGAATTCACTGATGTGAGGGAGGAACAAGTGAGTGCAGGAGAGGCTACATGTGAAGGCAACAGGGCTGGGTTGTGAAACTTGAAAATAACTTTCCAACCAGCCCAGCCACAGGCAATTCACATGCAACACTTCTCAGAAAACACTCAGCCTAGCAGAGCATCACAGAATGGTTTGGGTTGGAAGGAACCTTAAAAATCATCTTGTTGCAACTCTCCTGCCACAGCCAAGGACACCTTCCACTATCAAGGCTACTCAAAGCCTCATCCAGCCTGGGCTTGTCAATGTCCCAGGGTGCAGCCTGCACAACTGAGGGAAGCACACTGTGGGCAGGACAATGGGAAGGGAGCGAAATTAGGGTCCTTTGGGTGCTTTCTTGTGTCTAGCTTGGTGCAGGCCCCTGTCAGCCTCACCATGCCATCATCCCCCACTCCCAGGGGAGCTGCCATTGCTCCTGGGATGCAGCTCCCAGCAGGAGAGACATGCAGTGCCTTGGGAGACACGTGGCATCAGGTGGAGAGCGAGGCCTCCGAAGAAAATAACGATGTCTTCTTACGAACCCCATCTTCCCCCGCTCGCTGAAGTAGAAGCACAACTCCCACACTATCATCTGCTGCTATTAGAGCTTTAGCAGCAGTAAAGTTACCTCTCCAAAAAAAAACAACAACAAAAATACCACCCTTTTAGACAGGAAAGTGAGTTTCATCACCCTTTTCAACCTACTCAGCATTATGTTGTCCCAAGTCTTGGCTGAAGATGGTCTTGCAGGGTTTAAAGAAAAAAACAAGAACCTGAAAAGGTACCTGATGGTGTTAACTCTCTTCTTGTTCCTTTTACAGGTGAAGGCTGCTTCCAAATACGTGGATGTACCCGTAAGCACAATTTAAACAACTTCTGTCATAGTAATTTGCATCGTGCTTGGGTTTATGGCATGTGTAGCAACCCACATTATGCATTAACAACCAAGACTGAACCATGGGCCTTCATATTTCTAACATTTGAACTGGAAAGGAAAACTCCATTATGTTAATAATGAGCAGTTACCCTCTTATGGAGACCTATGAGGCTGTTTAGGCAACAATTTGCAGATGGTGTCAAAAAGGTACCATATTTATGCAATTGGCTTGAATCACATTTGAAAAAAAAAAATGGGAGCAGTGCATTCTGTTAATTCTTCATTTGGACTTGTACAAATACAGTATAATTTCCAAACAAAAAGTCCAGACATGTTAGAACTGAGCCAACACACATCTAACACATTAGCTAATCTATTTTATTTTTGTTCTTCTAATTGTTGGTTTATTTTACTTTTTTGGAAAATGACTTTTTTATTACTTTGGAGAAATGGTGATGATCTACCAACATGTGTTTGGGAAATTGTTAATGAAAATAAATTTTTCCATTTTTCTGTAATTGGTGTAGGAAAACTGTACATCGTCTCCTCTAATTAGACCTTGATTCATGAGGAAAAGAGCCCTTAATGTTCTTAGACAGAGCACTTAACTTGCCAGAAATTTACATTTAAATTAAGTCGAAGTGCAATGTATGAATGTTGGCTGGAATAAGGGGTTACAGTAACATTTACAGGCAGAAAGATCCTGAGCAACTGCAAATGCAGAAAAATAGATCTTAATATACCACACCAGTTCCTGCACCCAGTTAGACTGGGTGATGGAAATCAAGAGTGCTCTGTTGAGTTTGATGATGTGTATGTAAAATGTGTGTATATTTAATGCAGGTGTATTGTTCTGCATGTTCTCACATGGCAATGTGATAAATTTATCAGACATCTTGGACAATATCATCTGCATTTGGTGTTTTCAGCCCTTTAGCCCAACCTAAATGTTGCCTACAAAATTATCATATCTTGAGCCTAGCATGGAAAAGACAAACTCTTGAACAGTAAGAGGTGTTGCTCAGTTTAAAATACCCCAGTGCAGATCTTGGCATCCTGTTCTCTTGGAGTAATAAAAGCAAGATTTTGAGAGCCTTGGGAAGAAAAACTCAGAATTTATTTCTTGCCCTGGAAATGTGGAGATCCTTCAGATGAAATTCCTTGTTGTTTCAGTGCATCTTAAATATTTTATCATGAGAAATTTGAACACAGAACAGTTATTTTAAGTAACTTTTAGGGCAAAGCATGGCCTTCTCTGAGGCCTCTGTGTTCCTGGAAAGTAAAGCATCTCCAGGGCAGTGGTCTTAGTAAAATGCTATGTAACCCTCTCAAGCTTTTCCAAAAGCTTTGTACCTTGGACACCCTTGGGAGGTCTGCAGCAGGGCCTGCTCCTCTCCTCAAAGGCAGACAGATACTCCAGTTCTTTGTGTAAATCAGAGCAGAAATCATTCACCTGGGTTATTTTTCAGTTGTTTCTCCACCCACCCCTAGAGACAGATTACAGAGGCTTCTTTGACAGCATCAACATTTTTAATGAACTCAACCACCAGCCCCACACAGCTCCCAGACCTGTGCAGAGGCCACCCCATGGTCTGTGAGCCATTGCCTTTCCAGGGGAAGGAGAAAGAAAAACCTGTTTGACTAGAGGACAGAGGGAAAATCCTGGTGTTGAACAGACACCCACCACTTAAATTTATTTAATTCCTCAAATGTTAGTTAAAACTAATTCCGTAATTCTGTTGCAATTGTCTTGATACAAACCAATCTGTCTAATCCTGCCTTGGAATGGGCACGATCAGCAGACTGAAAATTGCTTGAAAGTGTAACACTTGACTACTGCCACATTTGTGTTGTCCTCATTGTTTTTCAAATTAATACCTTGTCATTGTTGCAGTAGGTGTTAAGAAATGTCACTGCCTTCCCAAGGGCCAAGCACTGGCCCTTTGCTTGATAATTGTTTGCTTTGTATTAAAAAACTCCCTTCCTACTGCTTTCCAAACTGTCCTCATTTTCACCCTGGAAATTACACGGATGTGTTAACTAACTTCAATTTACAGCGGCTGACAATCGTATCTTGCAGAGAAATGATACTCTGTGATCTGAGGTAAATCACAGTAATGGAAACTAATGACACTAGTTATTAACAAACTTACAATGTGCCACACAAATTTAAGGTTTTGTGGCAGCTCTTGTAATGACTCGTGTTACCATATTTTAATGGGTTTCCTTTGAGGTAAGTTTGAATCCAATATATCACGCAATGTGAACTCAAACAAGAAATTTTTTTTTTAAGTATTTTCCCATCCAGCTGCTTCAGTTCCCATGTGTTTTAAAGCAATGCTGTTATCCCCAGAATTTTGCATGCTTGTAGATTACTCTTCAAAAATCAGTTAAATTCTGCAGAGAGCTGTAGAAGTGTGACATCAGGTAAGTGTCCCTTAGGTAAGGAAAGAGCAAACTGCAGGAGGACAGCAGAAGATGGAAGAGAAGGAAAAGCAGTGATGAGCCTGCACAGAGAAGCTGCCCCTTGCGTCACTATTCATGTTTTTCTCTCTCTCTCTCTCTCTCTTCTTCTCTCCTCCATGCAGAAGCCAGGAATGGATGTTGCTGATGCCTATGTGACATTTGTCCGCCACTCTCAGGATGTCCTGCGTGATAAGGTCAATGAGGAGATGTATATAGAAAGGTTATTTGATGTAAGTAAATGCCCTCTCCTCCTTGGACACCAAGCAGGAGAGACCCAAAATGTGACAAAATAAGACAGGAGGATAAGTCACATTTTGAGAAAATTTATTGGTTATAGCTTTAAAAAATAAATAAACCTTTCCTTTCTTTCTGACTAAGGCTTGTATCTGCTCTCTGCCTGCTTTGAATCTCTACTCCAGTCTACTGTGTCTTAGTCTGTGTGTGGATTTTAAAGAAACAGTATCTTCTAAGAGAGCTCTTTAATATGTTTAAGCTTGTGTAAATTTCTCTGTATCAGAACATCTCAGTCATTGTTCTCACTGTTCAAATTTGAGCCAGGTTTTTGGCAGATGTGTTTGCTAAGGGCCAGCTCTTCTTCACATTTTGCATTGTTTCATTGACAAGCACTCCAAATCTGACAGTAAATTTAATGTACTAAACTATAATTTTTAAAGCTAATCAAAACACAGCTGATTATGAATGAGCTTTGGTATAAAGTAGGACCATGTTGTGGTCTCTGCCACCAAAGGTAAATTTGAGACATGATCTGCTTGATGAAGATGGCCGGTAGGAACTGTTCCAAATGTTCACAGCTAATTTTCAATTGCACAAGATCAGTTTGTTGGACTGAGAGAACAGTGACCTGTGATGCCTGGGTTTTTTACGTTTGAGTGCATGTTAAAAGTATGTCTGTTTCTGTTGCTCTTGTTTTGTTACAGCCTTTCTGTCCTTGTAGCTGTTCCATAGTAAAGGTTTTCTGTTGATGACCAGCCTGCAGCATTAGTGTTTCAGTCTCTCTAGGGTATTTGTCCATATCTCAATTTCTGTTTGAAGCAGCTTCTTTCCCTACTTTCCTTCCTTCCATCTCTCAGCAGTGCCATGTCTCAATCTCCTGGCTCTGGAACTCTAACAGCCTTCTGTGCTTTCTTTACTCACTCTTTTGTTTCCCTGTGTGCAGGGAAAGATGTTTTTTCCCCAACCAACCTCTTCCTTCACTCAATACTTCTCTTTCTGCATATTACCTGTCCCTCAGAAACCTCTTCTTCCTTTACAATTCCCACTCTTTCTTTCCCCCATAATTTACCAGATTAAAATGGAACTTATCTCTCATGTCAAATGTTTTATCACATTATATCAAGTGGCATGAATTAAGAGTCAAATAATCTTACTGTGTACATCTACTAGCATGACCCATATCCACTGAGAATGCCTCATTCATGCACAGAGCACAGCAGTGCCTCCTCCGGGCTCGGCTCGTGCTCGCTCCGGGGAGAGTTTGCAGCGTGAGCACCAGACGCAAATCACCCATCAAGCAGGCATGGGGAGAAAAAACAAAACATAAAACAAAAGACTGTCGCTTCCATCTGCAGCGGGCCTGCGAGTGCATTGCTCGTTTGTGTTGAAATTTATTCCACGAGCAGTTAAATTTCCAGAGCTCATCTGGACTGTTCTTTTCAATGCCCACACTGCCTTTTCCCTCATCCTTTCCCTATGATTCACAGTTGGTGTGTTTGTACCGATTTGGGCCATTATTTCCAATTTTCAAAAGGCTGTAATTAACACAAATATTGATTTCAGTTTGATCCACTCATACTTGGTTTTACCAAGCCATATTTTAAACAAATTAACAGTTAACATGAACAAAAAAATGAAAGAGCAGCTACCTTGGTGGAAAGCAAAAAATGTAAAACCCTTCTTTCCCTCCCTGCCTTCCTCAAGTCTCCCTGATCCATGTGGAATTAAATAATCAAGGATGGGTTTTTTTACATTGCTCTGCCTGTTTTGACCTACACTGGCTGCAGGCAGGAATTGCAGCATGTGGGAGCTGTTCCCATTCATGTTCCCATTCCTGTTCCCGTTCCTATTCCCATCCCAATGGGACAGATTTGGGATCTAATGCTACTGGCATGTTTGCATGTGTCTCATGTATGTGAGTGTGTGCCCTCGAGCAGGGAGAGCTATGGGGCAGTTGCTTTGCAAGGAGGGAATGGATTGTGCCAAGCCCTTGTCTCCCAAAACTTGGAATTATGTTTTGAGCAGTCATGAATTGTCTTTGTCAGGTTGCAGCTGAAGGAGCTGGCTCCTGTGTTCAGCATCCCTCATGTCTCAGGTGCTTCTGGTGGGTCAGTACCAGCACAGGGTTTACATGGGGGTCACCAGACTCCATTTAAGTTGGTGCTGTGTTCACCCATGTTTGGGTAAAGGCAGGAGCAAGTGCTTAACTCCATTATTAAGCTCAGACAGAGCCCTGCAGCCTTTTGCTCCTCTCACCTAACCTAGCAAAGCAGCATGGTCATGGGGTCTTTAAGCTCCTTTGGTCTTATCTTCCAAGGACATTTTAGGTACTAACTACCTCTTTAATAAGAAAGAAAAGAGGAATAACCAAACATGGTATTTATGATGCTGAGTTAGAGTTGGACTTGATTTTGTTCCCTCTTCCCTCAGCATGGCAGGGGAGCAATCCTCTTAGCTGCAGTTTCTCCAGGCAATGAGATTATTAACACTTTCACAGCCAGGTCCTCAGCTGGTTTAGTGCAGTGGTGCTGGCTTGCCCTGGCCAAGTCTCAGTCCAGTTTAGGCTGTTGTATGACAGTAGGGGCAGCAGTGGCAGCAAACAGGTTAAACCTGCCTGCAGGCAGGTCCTGTGCACCCAGTGGGGTCCCAGTAAATGACACTCACAGTGTGGGGCTGCATCCCTTTTCTGCACAGTCCTGAGCAGTGCAGGAGCAGAGGTGCACAGGGCAAGGTTGTCTATCGCACGTTCTGTGGGGTTTGAACTCCTGGGATATCCCTAATCCCTGCACTTCTCTGCCATCCTGCCATGTTTCCATTTATTCCCCATTTGTTTCCACCTAGAAACAAAGTGTGTTAGAGAGTGTGTTAGGCCATGTCCTCAGAGAAACTGGGTTAATATGTCTTTTCTTGGCATTTGCCATGATTTCCTAGCTCAGAAACCATCTCTCTTCCCCTGCATCGCCTGACTTGCTCGTGCCTGCAGAACAGGGCTCTGCTCTTTGGGAGATACCTTTGGTGTTTGCAGCAGATTATTTTTATATTTCTGTGTGGTCTCTGTGTTAATCTTCTTAATTCTGCAAATTAGTCAGGATGGGGTTTCCCCCCTCCCTGAAATAGAGTCATCTTAATTTTAAAAATCTGTATTCTTGGGATCATTGAATGAACAGATTGATCGTGGAGTTCTGCTGGTAATCAAAACCTAACTAGCTTTTTGGCAGTGCTGTTTACTGCAGAGTAACATGACTTATTTACTTGGCCTGGCTCACTAATTTGATAACATTTAAAGCTAAAACACTGTAATAAGGCCCATTGATAGAGAGCAGTGCTAACAGAGGAGTTTCAGAATAGCATTGTAGCATCCGCTCCCTGCGCTCCTGTGCCTGGCTAGGTGCTTTGGGATTTAAACCCTATGGTACTTTGCACACAATGCAGAAGGATCACAAACTCTGTGTGGTGCTTGATAGGGAGTAAAATTTTCTCACTTTTTGCCCAGAGAGGGGAGCAGAGTTGACGTGCAGAATGGAACTTTTTATAGGAACAATGAGGCAGAAGCAGGTGGGTGTATCTTAAACATAGGAAAATATCTTCAGAGTGATCTTGAGTCTTCAGACCAATCCTGCAAAAATCAGGTCCTCTTTGTCTTAGGTCACTCAGAATTTCATAGGATCAGAGTTTATACATCCGTCATTTTGTCTGAAGGCAGTGGGAGTTTTACTTGTGAGGGTTGTGCCCTTTGGCAGAAGTTATTTCTAGATCCATGTATGTGTGTATATCTTTACAAACACCCTTAGATACTCACAGTATAGGTTTCAACCCGTCACAACATATGTGATCCAGAAAGTCTATGATTGACTAGTAGATAGTGTGAATGCCAACCTTTCTTCCACATAAATTGGTAAACACTAATGTAAAACATAGGGTGACTATTTCTCCCCAGCCAAAGTGAGTAGCACATACACAAAAGGCTACTGAACATCGGGTGAGCTCCCCGAGATCCTGCGAATTCCAGCATCCTGATGCAGTCCCTGAATAGCGCAGATGGCATTTTTCTCTCTGATGATTAATTCAATATCTTACCGAAAAAAACAAAAACATGCTTTTGATATGAGGGATCAAAACACCACGAGAAGCTCCTAAGATTGCGAGGACCTAAAAAAAAAATTAATTTATTTTTTTCCTCCTTGTACTTCTTGAAGACACCAGCCTGAGTAGAAGATAAGGATTAAAACAGATGTGCTTAGTGCTAGTTCATCTGCTTAAATCTAGCAGTCTCTGAGATCAATGATTAAAAAGCCATCTCTAACTTTGATGAAATCCACTGCAATGGTAATTCTGTGTCTCTGATCGCTGTCTTACGGGCCTCATGTCTGCCTAAACCGGACATAGAAAACATTTCACTGGAGATGATACATGGATTATATGGGTCAATTATACACTTAATCTGCCTTCTGGAGATTAAGTGTGCATGGATTGACCCTGCGTATTTGGCTTGTCCTTGGCAGTTATCAGATCAGGAAGGTTGCCTTTACCAGAAAGTCTGGTAAGAACTTAATCACGCAGTGATACCGCCCGCCGAGGTGGCAGCAGCCACCGTGCTTTTTGCAGAAGGCATTTTACCACTTCACTGTCACTGTGAGTGCTCAGCTCCCTCGGTCTGTGTCACAGCCGGGATAGCAGACGGAGAGTTTACTTCGGAAATGAGAAATGAGCCTGTTCTCCTCTGCAAGGCAGAAACGGCTCTTAGTCTTGATGGCAGGGTGGGATTAGCAGGGTCTGGCAGGTGTAGCAGAGAGGGCAGTGGGGAGACCAGGGTTTGCTCTGCCCTCCGCTGTCCTCAGTGCAGAGGAACAGTCACTCCAGGTCCTCTCATCAGCTAGGGGAGCCAGCATCTCTTTCCCACCACCTTCAGGAAGGCAAAAGCCCCTGGCTGAGGCCCCAGCATCAAATCCTGTCCCTGGCTCAGCTGAGTTGGCCTTTTGGGAAGCCTCAGTGATATCCCAAGGCAGATGTCGCCTGGTGAATCTGGTGGATTTTGATGGATTTTGGGTTTCTTCCCTCAGCCAGGAGCCCAGCAGGAGTGCTGGGGACATGGTGCAAGACTGTCCTCATGTTTCCAAAGCAGGCAGCCCTTGCTGGTATCTGATGTCTAAAAATCAGAGATAATAAGGATGCAAGATGCTGTGTGAGTCTCAAGACTTCAGCGAAATCCTTACACACATTTCCAGGAGCCTGCATAAGCATTTATCACTGGAGGATCCACAGGCAGCTCAGCATATGTTTCAGTACCTACACATTAAAGCCTGATAGCACACCTGAGTATATTGAAAAGATACAAAACACAGCTAGATCAGTTAATTCAGCAAGTCCTCTGCAAACACTGAGGCATTAGCTTATTCTTAAAATCAAAGCTTTTGCCCTCAGCAGGGTTACTCACTTGAATTTTGGCAGCTCCTTCAAGGCGTGCTTGCAGGATCATGGCATTTCTTGCTAGACCGTAAGCCTTGCACGGCACAATCAAATGCCAAAACAGAGCCTTTCCCATCCTCCCTTCTCCTTCCCCTCTTCAATCTCAAGAGCCTGGTTGTGAGTCAGTGGAGCTACACTGTGAGTTAGAATTACTCACAGGAGGCCGGGTTGCAGGATCAGGGGAGGAACGGATATCAGGCTGCGCGCTGGGCTCCCATCTCGTATCTGCTTGTAGCCACACTCACCGCTTTCTCTTAGACAGACAACAACCTGTTTCCCTCCCACGCAGCTAGACTGCTCATTAGGGCACTAACTCTCTCCCACTCCCATCCTGATATGGCCTCCACGGAGCTATTTCTTCTGCCTTGTTTTCTGCTTTTTTTTCCCACCCTTTCTCCCCTTCCAGAGTGAGTTGTGAAATGAAGACAATTAGGCACAATGATCTCAAGGGAGTGCAGCTTACTTTTCCCTCCTGTGTGTCTTTGGAGGAGCCAGAGCCTTTGCTGGCTTGGCAAGGCTCAGACCTGGACCTGGAGTTGATCTCACTGCAGGACTTTTGCTGCAAAAAAACCATAAAATTGTGGTGGCAGTTGTCAGTATATCTTCTAGGGGACAAATTCTCTTTGTCCAGAGGGGGCATAGAGTGCACTGTCCTTCTGCAGCCTCTTTTTCTCCCTATGTGCCATTTTGGAGTGACACAGGAGTGGGGAGAGGAGCTTAGCACTAACACCACTCCTCGGAGCCAGCCCTTGTCCTCTGATATTCCCCTCTGTTAGCTTCACACGGCCCAGGCATGCACTGGGCACATGGCCTCAGCAAGGCTTCTTTCCTGAAGTGCTCATTTAAGTAGGCTCCATTTAATTTATTTTAGGGAGAGTCTTAATAAAATAAATCCTAGATCTGTCACTGGATTTTACATGCTTGAAAGGGGTTTTTTCCCCTCCTAAATGTCTTTATCAGAACAGCTTTTCGTGTTCCAGTAGACATTTGGTTGAAGACAGTTAATTTGATTTCTTTTCCAGAGGAGATTTTCCATTAATCATTCTAAGAAGGCAGACTGATTGCTCTGTTACGTTAAGGTCAGCATAGGCTTGCTAACATCATCTGCACCGTGCTTTTGAGCGTCAGAGATTTGTGTTTTGGGGCTGGCACTGAGTGAAAGATCATTTATTTCCTGGTAGATGTGAGTAGCCACGGTTTTGTGGAAGCAGGTGCGTGGAAATCTCCATCCAGAGCCTTTTTTGTGAGCAGCCTCTGACCGGGAGCTCTCTGCACATTTCTAGCTGCGGATGAGTTACACGGTGCACTCTGAGTACAGCTAAGTTTAAGAAGCTGTAGCTAACTGGAGCTCCAGCCCTGTGGGTCATCAGGAGGAGAGCCTAGAGGTGGCTGGTGAGCCGCGGCTCCTGCGGGTCCCAGCTGCGTCCAGGGGAGCGAGGAGCGTGGGAAGGGCCGGGCCGCGCCGGTGCCCGCAGGTGTGCGGGGCTGACCCCAGCCCGCGGGGCCGAGCCGGCGGCTTTGCTCCCTCCCTCCAGGCTGTGCAAAGAGCCTTTGCCCAAAGGAACTCTCGGTGCACACAGGGGAGAGCCTCTGAGCGGACAATGATGAATTGTCTGATTTCCAGCAGCGCCTTCAATCCATCTTTTCCTTTTCTCCCGCTGCATCCCAGCCCCACACAATCGCTGCTCAGCCCGCGCCAGCCAGCGGTGCGTGCCAGATTAGCCGTCCCAGGTCATTTTGTTTCTCTTGATCTGCGGCTCTTTCCTTTCCTGGTGCTCCCTTAAGCCTGGCCCTGGATGTATGATATCAGCATTCAAAAATGCCTGGTGGGACTCGGGCACGGAGCGCGCTGTGTCCGGTGTTTAACCCCAGGACGGAGACATAAGGAGCTGCTGCAATCAGGCCCGAGATGTCCAGGCATCCTCTAGCAACTTTTTTGGAATTTGAAGGCTATAAAAGAAGCAGATAAAGTTTATCAAGTCCCACTTCATGACAGCTTCCAATTTAAACTGATAACAAGTATAATGAAAGTATTCTATAGCATGCCTTGCTGTGCATCTCACTGAGCAAGTGTGCAGCCAGTTTTATCATCACTGCCTCACACTAACAGGGCTCTGGAATCTGGACAGAAAAATAGCAGTTGTGTGGATATTGTGTTTTACTAGGCTGCTTTATATAGAAACTCAGATTTTAACATGTCAACTTCATTTCTTTTTTGAAAAATGGAAATAAGCAGAGAATATTTTATAGGTTAAAAATGTATTTGGGAACAAACATCCATACAGAAGTGGTTTTCTGTTTGTGTGTTTTTATAGGTTTTTATGCAGAAGCTCTTTCATTTAGGAAAAGGGAGGTCTGCAAATTCCTGCAAAGCAGCAGGTTTTTGGGGATTTAATTTGGCAGTTCCTAGTGAATGCTGTGCACTTTGCAGAGCTGTATCTGCAGTGAAGGAGAGAGAGCTCAGCACCCAGAGCCCACCTGGTGGTGTGCCCAGGCCCCCACTCTGTGTGCAGGGATACGAAATGCTCTATGCCAGCACAGCCTGGAAAGGCAGGGTCTTCCAGTTCAGGGGTTCCTGTAGCCAGGACAGGCTTTACCTGTTACCTAAAGGGAGCATTTTCTGGAGGTGTGTAATTCAGTGTATAAACAGGATTAGGACTGTCCAGTCTCAGAGAGGAGATGAGGCACCTGCTGAGGCATTCAGCCTGCAAACCCAACAGGTTTAAGCATGGGATGTCTCTGGTTTGAGGATATTGTGGATGGGAGAGGAGTTTGGGGTGGCAGCCTGCTTCCTTCTCAGATCACCGTGAGCACAAAATCCTGCACCCCCTACCATGGACCAGTAGTTGTTTGCACAGGCATCTCCCCTGCAGTTTTCTCTGCCTGCTGCCTCCATCCAGCCCTGACCAGCACATGGCCTGGTGGGTCTGCCCTTCTTAGAGCCAGTGCAGCAGCATGTGTCTGGGATGGATTCAGAGATGATCTGTGCATGGGCTGGCATTGGTGTTTGCTCACAGCAAACCCCAGCAGATTGGGACCAGGATATCTATCCCTGGCTGTAGGAAGAGAGGAGCCAGCACTGCAGTTGCTTTTTCCATGAGATTCTCCCCAGGGCAGAAGGGGAGTCATTGGCACACTCCCCCATCACTTCTGCTGGAGATGTGAGTGTATGGCTCTTTGCTAGGCAGTGACTTCGGTGTCTGGCTAGCAGAGCAGACCACCCTGACATACAGCTCGGGGCCACCTGAATGAGTACAAGGCATCATATCCTCAGCATCAGAGTTGTTCCTCCCCGTGAAGGAGCAGTAGTGCTGCAGATCCCTTTCTGGCTGTGTCCCCGCTGTAGGAAGCCTTTGCCTGTGTGCTGAGAGCGCACAGATCAACTGCAAAGCCACTGAGGGTTGGCACAAACAAATCTGCAACCACCGTGGTTTGTGGAGTCACAGCTGCACAGGACATTTGTAAGTGCACAGGACATGCGTAGGTGTTACTGGTTTGTGCAGCACTGAGAGCAGGGGCGATTAGGCATGAGCTTCTTGGGCACATCTATTTGTCGGGGACCTTGGCTCCACCAACATGAAAGACATTGACCCTCCCTGTCCTCTCTGAAAAGGAATAAAATTCTGGGTTAAGAGCAGGGAGAAATCTGCAGCAAGGAGCATGCAGGTCGGGCCGTGCCCCTTTGGAGAGCAGGGGATTTGTGCAATCCCGGCAGCACTCCGGGAGCCCCGGCCTGCCTCCCATTAACACCTGTGGCACCGGCCTGCCGAGCCCCGCCGGGTCCAGCCCGCAGGCAGGGAAGGGTGAGGCGGCAGGCTGAGCACAGCCCGGAGCCGAGATCGCCGAGCAGTGGGTGCTCTCAGGTGCCATATGTACTGCAAAGAGCGTGCGGCACTTCCCCGCGCCGGGGTCTGCGCTCTGTGTTCGTTCTGAATGCTCTTCCCTGCCGGGAGGCAGAGCTCTTGCGCGATTCAAAGTTGTTTTGTGGTTTATTTTTGGGAAAGGGGGGGGGGAAAATAATGTAATTCGGTGATGCCATTTGCATCCTAGACAGATGATGAGTTGCTCTGGCTAGCAGCTTAACCCTATTAGGCAACGTTAGGGACTGTGACTTTATTAAATAATAATACAAATTATTTTCATATCAAGACCCTTTGACTTTGAAACTTCCTCATATTGGTACGTTGTCAACAAGAATGAAATTTCTTAGTTAAGGAATATAAAATAGAGTAAAAGGCATCCAGAATTCGCAGCTCTGGGATGGATGTTGAGGAACACGCTGTGTGTACTTGCAGTGATACCATTATAGTGGTACATAAAATACCAGGGAAAAAAGTACTTTTACTTCAGTAATAGCTCAGTGTGAGTGTGACCTGGGAGACTCCAGACTTATTCACAAGGGTTTGGTAGAACAAGGTCAAAATTTTATTAAAAAAAAAAGACCCTGAGTTTTCAGGGGATTTTTATCAAATTGCTAGCACTTTGCCAAATCTCTAGAATTTAATGTGGAATTTTATAGAGAGATTTAGTCGTGAAAATGAGGGTCATGTTGCCTGCTGTGAGGACCACTCGCCCAGAGCCCTGCTGAGCATGGCTAGCAGAGGCTTTTCTCACAGGGGAGAGGTGCAGATGTGGGGTCCCCAGTTTGGCAAAGGGGTCACGAATCCCAAACACTGACGGTTCGTGCGCGCGGTTCCTGAACACACCATGGCAAAGACCCTGCAGGGAAGTTAAATTAGCACAGTGCAAACTGTCACCAAAACTTAGATTTATTTTCTGAAAGATACTTTCCAAAGGGTCTGAATTTGGGGGTGAATCAGCAACCCCCAACCTTTCTGCCAGCAACCCGAGGGCTGCCTGAAGCCCTCCCAGTGCTCTGCTGTGTGCTCTGTGGAGCTACACCAACAGACCTACTTTTGATGTTGGCTTTTCATACCTAACTTAAAGAATTGTGTGCCACAGAAAAGCTGCCTAATGACCGGACAGCATTATTATCCGGCATGCAGCAGCATAGCAGGATGATAACTATTTATTTACTCTTTGTGGATAATATTCTGTTATTTTCTAGTCTTTGGCAATAGCAAGAGAGCATCTGATATATACAATATTGGTGTGTATCCAATTGTTTGTGAACATCCCAAGTTTTGAAACATGGTTGTGAGAGAGGAATATAAGCTTAAGCTTGAAAGGCTAAAAAGCAGAAAGCCCCACACGTAAATGCTATTATACACTTAATGAGGCAGGGTTTAAAAAAAAATCAGCCACACAAGTTGGTTTTATCAAAGAAAATGTATAAATAACAACCAGTGATTCAAAGTGCCTCACAAAGGAAAAAGCAGGGACGGGAAGCTAGCACTTCACTTGTGGCATTCAGATAATAGTATTTACTACACTAATCTTTTGGGCTTAGCAATTGACAATCAATATATTATTATCAACAAGCATTAATGCAAACAAAAAGCTTCTATTTCTTTTTTTAACTGTGTTCCCCTAAGTCCCTTAAATTTAATTAAAACCAGACAGCTCTCCTTCTAGTACAAATTAAAGTTAAAATCATATTAAATATTTGTTCCACGGGAAAACAAAAGTGTCAGCTTGTGCTACCAGGTTTGGCTGATTCTTTTTTTCTCCTTTTTTTTTTTTACACACAGAGGGTAAAAAAAAAAATACCAGCTACTCAAAGTTAAAATAAAGTCTCTCTCCCTCCCTCCCCGTCTCCCAAGACTACTGTCTATAACATGTTGTTCCTTATAGAAAGTGGGATATGGTGGCATTTGCTTGATTAACTTGCTCGACAAAAGTGACAGCTGCTGTGGGTGCATGTAGCTAAGCTGCACAGCGCAGTTCCGCCTTTGTACATCTGTCAGCAAAAAAGGAGGAATAAAGAGTGAAAAGAGACAAATTGGTCCCAAAAGGCAATCCATTCAACTCAGGAGGTTTGCTCTATTCAAGCACTCGCTGGGAATCTCAAGTGCTAGGTAGCTTATTCAATTTCATTCATTCTTTAGAATGAGCCCTCAAGTGTTTAATTTCTTATTCTGTTGAATAAAAGGGGAGCTTTTTTTTTATTGGAAGCATTAATTGTAAGACTAGCTGATCAATGCCTGCAATATTAACTCATTGCTTATTTTATGGTTAGCTGTGTGCTCCAAGAGTCGCAGCCACTAAACTTATTTCTGTAATGTGGGCAATGCCACACCAATTTCTGTGCCTCTGGAAAACCCGAGCAATCATGGCAATGTCCTGAGTGCTCTGAGCCTTGTGCCCTGCCCAGCTTGGGGGAATGGTCCAAATCCTTGGCAGGTGTAAATCCAAAGAGTCACTGGGTCATTATTGGTGCCACCCATGGCTGTGGCCAGGATGTGACTGAACCAGATGCTCTTTGCCTGGGGGTTCAGCCCTGAGCCCACTGCAGGTTTGGCCCTCTGTGCTGGAGGAGGTTTTATAGCTCTAAATGCTGAGCTGGCTTTGGGTGGTTCTTTGGTCCCCAGCAAAGGGCAGGGCAGGGGAGCCCATCATCAGGGCTCGGTGGAGTAATACCCAGAGCACAGTATGGATTTTGTTGAGTAGTGGCAAAGAAAGCTGATGAACAGATGGGATGGGGTTTGCTGCATGGACAGGTCTCTGCTTGCCATCCAGAAAACATGTGCTTGCAGGGGAGAGATGTGCCTCTTCCTTCTTCATTGTGTGGCAGAAGGTCCATCTCAGTCTCATTGACATTGGGGACCAGAACGATGCTTGAGTGCCTGTGGCTCTTCACCCACCTCAGCTCTGCCACCTCCTCCTCCAGGGCCACTGGCACAGATCTTAAGTGTTTCAGACATAGTTGTGTCACCAAGGCTCTATCCCTGCTCTATCCCCACTCTCCCAGCCTGGGGCACAGCACGTCTTCTGCAGCAACAAAAAACTTGGGTTTCCAGAACAGCCTGAACAACAGCTGGCCTCATCTCTGCCAGCCTGGCCAAGACCTTGCTAGCAGTTCTTGGGAGCAGGGCAAGAGTCACGCTCCATCCCACCACTGCCCTCATCCACATCCAGCATCCCAGCAGAGCTGGCCTTTGGAAAAGGGAGCGTAAGCTGCTATGTTCATGCTGAGAACATCTCTTTATTTCTGATAGACAAGAGTAGGAACTGCATTGGCTGTGAGGCCTTTGGACTTGCCATCTTTACCAAGTTTTTGGAACAGCAATGACTGCCTGGAATCAACAGTGAAAAAAAGGTTGAGGGAAGGTGGAGAGGAACACTTTGGTGGCCACAGAAAACTGAATGGACAAGAATGATCCTTCCATGACTGCCATAGGGCAATCTGGGATTTGGGTTGCAGACAATCCTTCCATGATTGCCATAGGGCAGTCTGGGCTGGAGACAGTTCTGGTGTACAAAGCTGGCTGTGCTACTGGGCACACTGAGAGTGAAGGAAGGAATGTGGTGCCTGGGGCTGGCAGGCTGCTCCTGAAGAGTTCCTGCTCCCACCCTCCACACAAGTCCTCCTCCAACACTGGCAGATATGCACAGGGCTGGTCCCCAGACAGCATGTCTCTGTGCTGCTGTGGCTGCTTCCTTGCCTTCCCTGTGGAGATGGCACCTGCTCAGGGGAGGTGGCTGCCTTGAATACATGTGACAATGCTGAATACCCAATTTGATCTCAGGGCCGCCCAGGACTGGGATGGACATGGCTCTGTCAGCTGTCACCTACTGTCAGCAGCTGTAAATCATCACAGCCCCACAGCCTTCCACCAGCTGAGCTTCTGGCCCATTGGACAGGGATGCAAATGCCAGAAACAAAGAGTTGGTAATTTTATCTTTGTCTTTTTTTTCTTCCTGGCTGATCAAATTACTTTGAGTTTTTGCCTGAGAACAGGTTCAGTTTTTCTTTCTTATTCCTGGGAAATAAGACTCACAGTCATTCTCTTCCTCTCTCCCTTCCCACCTCTGTGGTCCCCTCACTACATGCTGGCCAGCTCAGGGATGCTGTGGTGGCGTCTGCCCAGCATCCAGTTCCTCATCTTTGAAACACCTTGAATTCAAGGGTTCATTTCAAAGCTGCCTTTCAGCATTTCAAAACAAGCCCATGTCCCAGACAAAGAGAGGGAGCCAGCCAGCATTCGGAGCCTCTTTGTGCAGTGTGTGTCACAGTTTTAAATAGATTTGCCCTGCTTGGATTGGTTCTGGTTGGAAAGCAAGTACTGAAATGAGAGGTCATAGGGGAGAGTTACTATGGTAATTGAGTAGTATCACCAGTAGTTTTGCTCTTATGAGCATTAAAGCACATAATAATAGACAAACAACAGTGGTTAAAGCAAGCAGGTAGGATTACTATGTTCTTTTGTCAGAAGTATATAATGTCTTGTAGTCAGTTTTAAAGACTTCTCAACCCCAAATCCACCCAGCAGTCACCTGCTGAGTAATTTTGTATGCCTAATCTCTAGCCCTTAACTACAAGCTTTCTGCTAATTTGAGGCAAATGGGTATTTTTGACACTAAATAGGGCAGTAAAGAATCCCTGACCTAGAAAAACTCCGTTCCAAGGCACTGAGAGCAGAAAAATATTCTTTCAGCATCCTTGTGAGACCTTTGGAATGACATAAAATAGCTTTGACTAAACTGTGCTGCAGCCTTCGATTAATGGTTTGCAGAAACTTGCTGAACATCCCTACTACAACTTCCCCCATAAAACTTGTCACTTCAGATTGCCATCAGCCACCACAACAATAATCATTTCATGCCTATTGCTAATTGCAAGCACAGCTGAGGCTCAGCAGGGTGCTCTTGCACAGTCCCAGGCCTTTATACCAGCCTCAATCTGTTGTATGGCACTTGTTCACACACAAAAAAACTACCAGTAAAGGCAGAAAGAGGCAGAGTCACAGGTTCCTTGTAATCCCTCTGCTACCCTGCTGACAACCCAGCCCTATAAGCATTCCTGGTTTTGTCCCACTCTTTACAAAAGCTGAAGTGACCTTAAGCTACTAGTATGTAAGCTTTTGAATGAAGAATACAGCTCCTTCAGGTGCCTTAAGAAGCAGTGTTGCATCTGGCTTACGAGATTCTGTTTGCAGCACTCCTGGGGTGAGCTGGGGCTTCCTGTAACATGTAAAATATGAGTGTGAACTCAAGGTTTATGGCAAGGAACAGGAGGTCATGCTTCCATTCAGCTCACACCAAAGAGAACGGGGCTTTGCAGATGTTCCTGGGTGTGTGTAATGACACCACCCCCCAGAAAGCACAGGAACCCAGCACAGGGCTGGGTTTTGATAAAATGTGCCACATTCAGTGTGCTACTTGCAGATTTATTCATACCAATTTCTACAATTTATGTATTCAGAGAGAAACTTGCTATTTCAGGAACTTATTGATCATGTTTTTGCATTCAGAAAAAAAAAAAGGCAGAGGGCTGGGGAGCAAGGAAGTTTATTGCTTAAGCTGGTTGGGGTGTTGGATGGGCAGCCATAGAAGTGCACCTCTTGTAATGCTCCAGCTCCTCTAATGCCCATCCTGGTGCATCCCAGCTGGCCCATGGCCACTCATCTACCCAGCCTAGCACCCAGCAATGAGGGTTGCTGTGAAAGACAGAAGAGCAGGAAAACAAACCTGAAAGAGGGATTGAATTCCTGTCTGTACAAACACAGTACCTGCTTGCAGTGACTGGGCTCTGATAGTGTCTGCATTTCCCCTGCTGGGGCTGGGTCATGGTGTGCAGCCATGGGGCTGTGGTTTGCCTCTGCCAGAGCTCTGCTCCCTTCCCTGCTGGATGAGTGGTGCCCACCATGCATCCATGAGGATGCAGGCTGCACAGCCTGTCCTCACCCTGGGCCCCCAGACTGACTGTAAATTGTCCCCTAGGTGAGGGACAGGGATGCCAGCAGCACCAGTAATGTGTGTGTACTACAGTGAGTTACAAGTGGGGTTTTGTCCCTGGGTCTGGACCATCAGTGAGGTCTATTTGTTCTTTACAACCAGGGATGAAGAGTTTTTTTCAGAAAATATATTGATGGTATTTACTTTAGTGTGCCCATGCCATGGCTGTGCTGTGGCTCCAGAAATGTGCCTGAAATGTGTTGCACACCCCTTGGCAGAGCCCCAAAGTTCAATATTTGGGCTGTGGCCTCTGCACCTTGTCTCTGGGGACAAGCCACAAGGCTTGAACTGGATCTCCAAGGGGACCCTGTGTCCCCAGCATGAACCCCACTGCCCCTGAGGGAGTGGCAGACCCCCGTGGGGAAAGCAGGGTGGCCAGTGCCCCCACAGGACCACTCTGTGCTCTTTTGTCTGAGGTGAATACGTTTCTGTTTAGGAGCATTTGGCTTTTTTGTTGTTTTTTTTTAATAATATAGTCATATGCAAATGTTATCTTCTTTGGTAGGTTAGTCATGAATCAGAGGGCTTATGCGTCTTATAGCACATCAACACTAGCGATAGCTAAAGGGAACATTTAATTTATGGGCTAACTTATTTTTATGAATATGCAGGGCTTAAATTCAGCAGTTGGTGTGTGCTCTATGAAGTGACGTGACGGTTTTGTGTATCAAGATCAATGAATTAGACTTTGTCTTTTTCTCATAAAGCAGAAAGTCTTAGGAGTAAGTTGGCTTTGAGAAAGAGAGCTCCTTTCATGCAGCCGAGCGCTATGCCTGGCTGAGCCCTTGTCAGCCAGTGCTCCAGAGGAGAGGGGTGCAATTCACATTTGGTTCCAGGGAGTTTGCATCTCCCCAGAGCCCAGAGTGTTGAAGTGCCCTCCAGAAACACAGAAAAACATTTCATTTTGCTTATTCTGATGGTCTCACGGCAGCAAAGTCACCTTGCCAATAACCTCCAGGCAGAGGTTATAATTTTTGTTTGGGATCACTTAGCTGTGTGGGCATGTGTGGCGTGGGACAGACAGAAATGGCAGGACCTGCCCCTGCCAGGGGCTTCTCATCTCATGCAGAGTTGACACAAACACCCGGCAGTTCGTTCTGTGGAAGATGGGAGGTGGCAGGGGAAGGGAGAGGGCATGTGTGTGACACACGGTTGTGCCCTTCCTCTGGGGTTTCCCATTTGAAGAGGTGGCAGAAGGACAAGGAGGTGTTTGGCTGACCTGGGCATCCATGTGCCAGCACAGCCCTGGATCACAGCTAATGTCACCCAAGAGCATGACTCAGTTAAGCACTGACTGCAGAAAAGCAGCTTTATGAACATTAACAATTTCTCTGGTTTGCCCGCGTGGGTGTGCAGCATTTCATGGGAACCCAGGCAGATCCCCCAGGGACAGCAGTTGCTCTGTGCCACCCAACCACCAGCTGGCTGCTGGCTGTCCTGGGTCAAGGGTCAGGGATATCCAAGGACACTCTGACTTCTCTGACTAGTCTGAAGGATTGGAGGGTACAAAGCCCCACCATACCTTCAAGTCTCCTGTGCTCATCAGGTCCACATCAGCTACCCAGGTTGCTTCACTCACTGTTCAACCCCAGTCTGATGCCAGGACCTCAGGTGACAGCTGAGAGCTCCTGCTTGCCAGTCTCAATTAGTCTCATCCAAGCTCTTGCCAGCTTTCTGTCCTGGAGATGAAGGGTCAGCAGAATCTCTGCCACAAGTTGCACAAGGTGTAAGCATTGAGCATGAGGTCACCACATGCCATTTCTTTGGTGACTCTTTCATCTCCTTATTTCCTCCATTTTTTTAAAGAGGTGGTTAGAAATTAGAGGAACATCATTGGAGCTGGGGGCAAAACTCTTTCCCACACAGCTCCCGGGTGTGCTGCCACACAGTTCGGAGATGTGTGTTGAGCACACATTTTTGTGGTGCAGGGCTGGTTTAGCTTAGACTTGTTTACTTTGGTGAGCCTCATGCCACCTTGTGGGTGCCACTGTCGAAGGATGGAGGGTAACAAATCACTCAGTTCAGCAATTACAGAATGCTCAGTTGTCCCCATTCCCCTGCTGCACCAGCAGCTTCCACAGCCAGAGGGAAAAGGGCAGACACCCCTGGGCTGAGGGGGCAGTGAGGGGGCAGCAAGACCTGACTTGGACACTGCTTGTTGGGAGGCAGCTGCACACCAGGCTAACCTGGATGGTGCTCTATCAGGATTTTTATAAACTGATCTGGTGGGGTTTCTTTGGTATTTTAACTGGTTCTAGATTATTTGCATCTGGCCTGCAATATGGGATTTGATCTCTGCATCTAAGAGAGATCACAAGAGCGGTGCAACTTGTGCATACAGAGGTGTGGTGGGGTTTTGCCTGCTCTGTAACCACCCCTTGTGCTGAGCATCGTGGGGAGGTTTTGTGGTTCCCCACCCACCCCACAGCCCCTGCTTTTCCTCCTCTGGAGGGCTTGCTGCTCATCTGTGTGGCATGAGCAGGGCTCTGATCCACAGCCCACCAGAGCCTTCCTGCACTGTGGGAACAGCAGGCTGCTGCCACACTGCTGCGAGCCTTTTTCACAGACAACAGCACAATTTCAGCCCCTGGAGGGGCCCTGTGAGTTCAGCAGCTTGAAACAAGCTGATTTCTTTGCTGCTTTTCCACCTTTCATAACTGTGAGAGTGAAAACAGCATTTCCCAGACAGCCTGGGCAGGCACCCGTAGGTGCTTGCACCAGCACCCTCCCCCCAGCCAGACCTTGCCCTGCATTAGCCTCCCCTCTGCTCACCCTCGGGGACCCAGACTCATCCTGTGGCTGTTGATTATTGAATTTGAAGATGGTAAGTAACCTGAGTGTGGGACTGACATCTTTGAAGGCAGGACTGTGCTCTCACTGTGGGAGAAACAGGCTAAAATGTGGCTCAAGCCAAACACACTTCACTGCTAGCAAGTGCCATCAAGTGGCAAAATCACATTGCAAAACCTTGTGGCACTACTGGTGGCCGTTACCCTCCTAATAAGTTTATTGTTGTTGTTACTAAAATTTAAAAGCCCATGCATGGAAATTCTGATGCCTGTCTCCCCTCTGAGTCTCTGAGTGGGCTGGCAGGTGGCAGAGGTGGGTGTGAGGGGATGCTGGGGGCACAGGTGTCAGTCAGGGCATGGCACACAGCCCCGGGTGCTGGAGAAGTCGTGTCTCTCTTGCAGCAATGGTACACCAGCTCCATGAGTGTCGTGTGCACTTGGCTGACAGACCGCATGGACCTGCAGCTCCACATCTACCAACTGAAAACTCTCATTAGGATAGTAAAGGTAAGCACCCAAGGTGTTCCCAGCGCCCCTCGCTGTCCTGAGGAGTGTGTGTGTGTGCCTGCATGTGTGTGGCACGGGCTCTTAGGCAGACTGTCACTGGCAGATAAATTAATGGTTCATTAAAATTTTTCAAAAGAATTAAGGTAGCTGTGTCTATGGCAGGTAGTACTGTATAAACAGGAACTTTAAAGGCACAGAGATGTAAAATACAGATGTGCAAATAAGAGCAAAGTAACTCCTTGCATTAAAAACAAAAACCAAACTCTCTTGCTATTTGACCTTACCTGTACAGTAAGTGCACCAAAATTAGCCTTTTTGTAGACAAATTCACTGATCATACCAGTGAGCTCTGGTGTTAAAATGGGTTAACTCAATCAAAAGTTTTTAATGCTGTTTTGCTAGAAACATTTAAACCCAGCTATGGCTTGTGGTTATTGTCAGAATGCAAATGAGATTGTTCTCATGGTTAATTGAAGTTGTTTCTTTTACAATGGGTGTGTATAATCAACTCTAAGAGATCACAAAGGTGAGATAACATACCCTGAAAGTAGCTTTTTTTTCCTTAAGTGCACGTGTATGTGTATATGTGTGTGTGTGCGTGCCTTGGACTAATGATAATTATTGCAGTGTGAAATCACAGTGGTTTACATGAAATAATAAGATCACAGAAGGGGGTAAATATATTTTTGATCATTTTAGGTTCTATCTAATGCTTTTTGGTCTAGTATTTCATAATGTTTATGGTCTTGTGTGCAGTGAACACATTGAAGGCATGAATAAATTAAAACTGAAATGTATTAAATGTGCTTTTCATAACTGAAAACAACAGGCACAGACAGATTATTCCTGCTTGTCAGCTAGCTGAGGAAAGCTTTTTTCCTTGTGCTTTATTTATACCAATATTACATTCAGAAGCAGCTATAACAAACCCAAGGACTTTCTGAAATAGCAGAACAGTAAATAGTTTCTGTGCAGAGCACAGAGCAGAATTAAATGAACAACGAGACCAGAGTTTTATCTCACAGAGTTGAGAAGTTTTTAAACATAAATTCAAATAAGAGATGTTAATTGTAATAACAAGGGAAATATGGGAACCATGGGAATACAATTCCAGATTGAGGTGAAGAAAGGGAGATTTAAGAAACACGTGCCCCGTGCTTATGTTTATACGTCAATAATTTTGTCCAGTATCCTGGACTTAGTTTATTTAATCCCTATACTGTAGGTAGGATTGTTTAATATGGAGCATTCCAGGAATGTGTAATCATGTCTGTGGGTACAGGGGATAAGCATCCTGCTGCTTGAAGAGAAATAACTGACATTAGAGGCAGGATGAACACATGCAGGAGCAAGGGAAGTTAGTTGGAGCACAGCCCTTATATTGCTTTGATGTCTTTTTAGACACCAGCCCACCCTATACAAAGCTCCCCTGAGCTGCTTTGAAGCTGCCCAGCCCACAAAGGCAGGGCTGGACTCACAGAGCTTTAATTTGTTGCCCAAGGCACCCTAAAGGTGCCAGAGTGGGGTGGCCAGCAGTGGTGCTCCCATGGCCTCTGCGCTTCCCAGGTGATGCAAAATGTCCCCAGGGCTGGGATTTCCCTGGTGTCCCAGCCTCTCCCATTAGTGGCGCCAGACCCCCAGCACAGGGGCACAGCTTGGCTCCTGCAGCAAAGCAGGGCAGCAAAGCAGGGCAGCTGGCATTGGCCCTGAGCTCTGCCCATCTCTGTTTAGAAAACGTACCGAGATTTCCGATTGCAAGGCGTGCTGGACTCCACCCTGAACAGCAAAACCTACGAGACCATCCGGAACCGGCTGACGGTGGAGGAGGCCACGGCGTCGGTCAGCGAGGGCGGGGGGCTCCAGGGCATCACCATGAAGGACAGCGATGAGGAGGATGAAGAGGATGACTAAGGGAAGCTGCAGCACCGGCTGGGGGTCGCCTGGTATCCGTGCATGTACCTCGTCTTTAACTCAGTTAGCCACATTAGGAATTTTTATGTCAGCTCTAAATGCCCATGAGAAGTTTACCAATACAAATGCCATGTTAGCTGTGTGGTAATAAGATTAGCACCTCTCTTTGATTCATCAGTTTCCTAATTTCATATCTATATGTTCATAAGCAATATGGAGCACCATTGTTTAATACTGTTAATGGAAAAACTACATAGAAAACATCCTAGGTGTGTCCCTGTTATTAAAGTTTAAACAATGCTTCATTAATGTACTGTATATACATTGATGGTAAATTGTTGTGAAGATGAGTGACTTGAGTCCTTTCATTTTTTTTCTCTTCTGTGGATGCCAACTGCTTAAAATTAATTTAAAAAAACAGCTTTGTTTTTAAAAGAAAAACCAGGCAATTACAAATGATTTTTTTGTTCTCTCTGTTCATTTAAAAACCAGAAAACAAACAAACCCAGACAGCCGTTTGAATCATTCTGCATCCTTGTTAATGTACCAGGCTCTTCCCTTCAATATGCAGTTAACTCCATAGAGACTACATCCCAAAGGATTAGTCATTCTAATTGCCACACCAGATTAATCCTATCATTATGGATATATCATGCCACATTACAAGTCCAAAGCAGTTGTTTTATGTTGACGTTTGCTCCTCTAAATGTTACATTTTTGTTTAAATTTCAAATAACCGTGTATGTACAAAGACAACTTTAATTACAATCTTAGACTCTACAAATGTGTTTATAATAATATACTGAATATTTATTTCGGTAGATTGTAACCATAATTTACAATTCCTCTGTTTCACAATGGTTTTTTTATATGTCATGTACATTGCATTTTGACCAGTAACTGCATGTCCATCAGTTCCTTCTCCAGAGCTTTTACTTTCTGTGTAAAATAGTGGTCCATCTTGCTTTTTTTGCCTTATACAAGCCGACAGTTGTAAAAGTGTGAGAACTGTGGCTTCTCAATAAATAACTATTCAGATGTCCTAATAATAAATTACGGAGTCTTTTTATGTCTGCCTTAGAAAAAAAAACCAAACCAAGCTGAGATGTAAGAGCCCCAACCTCACAGAATAAAGGCATTTTCTTTTCTCATGGGTGTTCTTTAGTTTATTAATTAAGAAGATGGTTTCCTGATTTGCTCCCCAAGGTCAGGATGGGGAGCACACTGTCTGTTCCCCAGGTACAAGGGCATTTCTGCTGTGACCACCACAGCTGTTTCCACCGTTATTTGCACTCTATGTCCTGTGATTTGTCCCTTAACATCTAATTGATATCTGCTCTGGTTCAGCCCCTGTTATTATACAGCCATCAGCCTTACCCAACACTTACCTTCCTTCAAAAGCCCTCAGCTTGTATTTTAACTTCTCCCAAAACAGCCAACTGCAGCAGCACTTAGACACACAGGGCAGAGACAAACCCTGAGTTGAAATTAAGTAAAAATGTGGTTTGATGGAAAACATGTTTAATGGAAGCACTCTTGAACTGGCTGCCCAGAGAGATCATGGATACCCCATCCCTGAAAATGTTCAAGCCATCAGAGCCAGGGGCTCTGAGCAACGTGGTCTTAGTGGAAAGTGTCCCTACCCATTGCAGGGGGTTGGAACTAGATCATCTTTCAGGTCTTTTCCAGACCAATCCATTCTGTGATTCTCTGTTAGGCTCAGAGTTTTCTGAGAGGTTTGCAGTCCCTCCCTCCCATCAGCCAGTTCACATCAGAACTGGTTCCTGCTAGCCCAGGTCTCAGTCATTTGAGAGAGCAGCAGAAGAACTGGTGTGCTTTAGCCCCAAACACAACCCCTGTTGCCAGCCTGGGGAACCAGAACAAATGTTCATCCCTCACAAATAAATGATGGGCAAATGGAAAAACATCCTACCTGGGTGAGCCTTCCTGACATAATGAACAATTAAACCAAACCATCTTCCAGAGCCCAAAAGACATGAGACCCACCCTGGACATGGGAGGAGATTGGGACCTCTGGAACTGCCTGTGGAGGGGGTGAGTCCCAGACTAAGCTGGGATAGTTATGGAGCCTGGAGCACATTCACCCACAGTGCTGGATTTTTGGGTCCCTTTCCTCTGTGTCAGAGTTTAACATCTGCTGTGGAGGTGCTGTGCAGCCCCACCTGGATGGCCACACCCTACATATTCAGCAGCCACCTTTACCAGGTGTCCTGGGAGCACCACCCCCTTGGAACAGGGGCTTTAGCAGGGGCTTCACTTTAGGAGTGGGGTGGTGGATGTGCACATTTAGCACCATTTATATGTTGAGAAGCCATCTGATGCACCAAAATAGATTAATTCTGAACCCTGACTGTAGCTCAGCAGAGTTGATTTCTGTCTTGCTCTGTGCTGCTGGTAGAGGGAAGCATTGCCAGAAAGAGCTCCTTCTGAGGACTTAGGCAGGAATATGGCTTGTGACCACTGACACAGGAAGCTTTTCCTTCTTCTTACTTCATATGGGCAACTACTTGGCCCCGAGTCCTTAGAAGAACTGGGGTAGTAGTTGAGTGTTTAAGTCATAGTCTATCAAAACCAGTTTAGATGCCTCTGCAGGTCTGTCACTGGCATGTGCACAAAAAATGTCTATTCCTTGACCTCGTTATGGTTGAAGCCTTCAATCCCACCCTGAAGCCCTCACAGGACTTCCCCGACAAAGTAAGTCTCACAATATACAAAGCAAGGAACAAACTGCATCACCACCTGGTCCTTTTTTTCCAGGGGATTGAGACCCACACACATACTGCTGTACACGTGTGTTCATGCCCTCTTTATCCTCTCCCTCAGCTGTCCCAGATATTTATGTGAAGGACAACAGCTCCGAGGAAGTCTTAGGAAAGCCTTACTGGGGTGGTCACAGGCTGGTAGCAAAGAGCACTGAAGGACATAGAAATTTATAGCTCTGCTGGCAGTCAGGCAGAGCTGGAGAAACAGCTTGATTCTGCTCTGGAAATGTCTCCCTTTTTTTTTCTTTTTTTTTTTTTTAAACACAAAATATTTATTGGGTAAAAACACAGCCCACTTCCACCTGCCACCTTTCAAAATAGTGAGCCCTGCTCAGTTTTTTGAATGAGAGAGTGTGGGTGCAGCCTTCAGGAGACGCTCCCTGGCTGTGCATTGCTAACGCGTGTCGGTACCTCCCTAAGGCAGCAGGGATTGGGCACCCTCGGCTGAGTGCCTCTCTCATGAGCACTGACCCTATGGCCTGGGACAGATTTCTGTGCCCTCAATCCCCAAAAAAGCACCCCAGAAATTCCACAGCCCTGAGGCTGGACTACAGAACAGGGAAGCATTAGCCAACTCACTATTTTTAAGGCGTTTGGACCCAAAAGACAAGCATCAGGGTTATGTACTTTAGCGTGAGCAGGGGGAAGATTTCACGTACAGCATTGCTGCAAATCAGGATTTACGCTCTCACTCCACATCCTGCAGCCTGTGGCTGAGCAAAGGAGTGCACTGCATCCTGATCCCCACTGCCTTTAACCCTGCACATGGCCAAGGGGGTGCTGGCAGCCCTCCTAAATGGATGCTGCACTGTGGTACCAGGAGTGGGAAGAGCCACCTTGGGTCCATCCTGCAGAAATGTCAAATCCAAAATGGTCTGGTTTTGCCTGAAAAATATCAGTGTGTGTTCAAATCCCTCCTGGCCACAGACTACAGCCTGGACAGGGCTCAGCTCCTGCAGAGCAAAGCTACACCTTGGGCAGCACCTAAGAGGGCTTGTGGATAGATGAGAGCACTGGCAAAGGTGGCAGAGGAATGCAAAGATCTGCTGTTGGTTCACTTCAGCCCATTGCTGTGATGGAACAAGCTCCAACAGTCAAAGGACTTTCTGCCAGTACAACTGCACCTAGATGAAGAATCTGCCTGTACAGTTATGTCAATCAGTTTTGGGAAAAGAGGAAAATTTCATTCTTCTGCCAACAAAATTTTAAATGATAGATCAGGCCAAAACTTCTCTCATATTTACAGGGAAGTCCAGCGAAAATATCCTCTTTTTGACAGACTTACTTAAAGCATGTGGCATGGAGACTGAAAATGCTATCAACTATTTGACTGACAAGTGTCAGCAGCTGTTCATCCAATTTGTTTTATATTTCACCAACTAACAGATTCTTTCCCCTCTGCTGTAATGCATGTCTTCTGGCCCATAGGCATCTTAGAAATTGCTTTTCTGCCTTTCTAGTGACCAAAACGTCAAAAATATTAGAAGACAATTTGTGTGCAGAAGCATAAACAGGCACGCAACAAAGCAAAGATGATTTTGCCAATGTTCAGGCTCTGTTATTTTTTAAAAAGTCACAGCAAACCTAAGGCAAAAATTATTTCTCTAAGCTTTAAAAGAAAAATGCAAACAAAGCACATGATAAATCAGCACAGGTTAAAGCATCAACTACCAAGGGGAAAAGCTGCTGTCTAATGGCCAACCAAAATGCATCTGAGCTGTATGTCAACCTCTGCACTTTGGCTGTGAAGTTCACAACTCTGCACTTCCATCACCAGTATTTGTTCAAAAACCTGCTCCATGTTGCCAGGATTCAACAAAGCCACTGTTGTATCAAACCAAGCTCGGCTAGGAGAGTCTTTGAGCCATTCACAAAACCCAGCCCTCTTCATCTTAGGTCTAGCACTGCTTTCAGAACTCTTCAATCCCGACTGCATATAATATAATTATTGCAGCTTTCACCCATCATGAACTTGCAGGTCTAAAAAAAGCCTGTGTGACACCTCTCTCTGGTGAGCTGTATTCCATGATATTTCCTCTAATCAAACACGTTTAGGCTTTCAAGCTAAACCTGAAGTGATATTTTTCTCAGCCTTTCTAAAAGATACATATTCCATTTCAAGTCATAAATCCGCATTTGTTGTAACTATGCAAAATATGGGAGAAAAAAAGTGCAGAGATTATATGCAATCTGCCAGCAGAGTTGTGTGCCATGAGGAAAATGCCTCACAGGTCAAAACAAAGAAAAACACTGAGCAACAAATTAGTTGCAGGCAGTAGCTAATATGGAGATCAAAAGATTAAAATCAACATACAACGATGAAATCACTGGAATAATAGGAGCACTTAAGAAGATTAAGTCAATAACAGAGTCCAGTGCTACGAAAATAAGGTTTTGATTATACTGTAAAAATTTATATTGGGAGAGCAAAAGCAATTACAACCATGACATGCTTCGCTATCCCCGCCTTAGACCATCTTGGCTCATTTCCTATGCAAGGAATACAGTTGTTGAAATAAACAGAAATGTTATGACTCAAGTGCTCGATTCAAAAACAAACCAGGTGGTCAGATCAGATTGGGGACTGTCAAGATGGGGTCTGTAAAATCAGGACTTGTTGCAGATCCTGGAGGATATGACAGCTGGGGGGAGCAAAGGCCACCCCGTTTAGGACTGGCTTTCTGCACAGAGAGCTCCACAAGCAGCTGATGTCAGGGCTGTCCCAGGCTGTCAGCTGGAGAGGAGAAGCACGCACTGGAAGGGAGGTAGGAGGAGATAAATTGCTCAAAGACTGGTAGTGAACATGGTGATGAACTCTGATAACAGGGAAGGTGTTTTTCTACCCAACTAAACAGGCAAAGATTGCGGGTTTGGTTTTACATCAGGGGCAGAGCACGTGGTGCCTCCAAGCCCATCCAGACCCTCAGGTCAGGGATAGGAACATCTCCCATAGCCATGTTCAGCAGTTCTGGGAGTCAACCAGTGGCATAGCCATGGAGATCCACATGACAGATCTACCCTTGATCAAGTGCTTGGTGTATAAGCAGGAATTGATGATCCAGTCCCTCCAGCACAAACTGGCCATGGAACACCAGCCTTATCCATGGACTCTGGGACCAAAGGCCTAGAGCTCCCCATGGAGAAACAGTTACCTTGATGGGGTCCTCCACACCTGAGAAGTCTCGGAGCTCTTCGTGGGTTCTGTGTTTCATGAGGAAGAGCTGAAGCAGCTCCTCTGTGCCCCAGGGCTGACGACTTGCCTGGGCTTTTTTCGCAACTGTTTTTCTAATATCACTCTCTCCAGCCCCACCCCCACCCCAAAATCACAATCCAGGCTCATAATTAAATAAATAAATTATCATCTATTTTTACATAATTTGTGGGTGTTCTTGAACATTCAGGAAATACTTGGGTTGTGCATTGAAGTTTCTTCCTCCAGTAACAAAGTCTGGATTTTTAGTTTGGGCTCTCATTGTCGGGGGGATTTTTTGTGGTTTTTCTAGACCACGTCTTCTGGGATGAAATCAACCCATTTCTCATGCCCAAGCAGCACAGCAGCACTTTCACTTGTCAATCTGGGAGTCTTGGCAGGCTCTCCCTGACTTAGCCACCGTGAGGGACAGGGATGCTGCAGTCCAGCAGGTCCCACACACCCCAGAGGAAAGGGACAAGGTGCTGCCATCCCCTGCCACCTCCATACCATGCAGCCCATGGAGTCCAGCTCTGCAGCAAATGGGGACACCGGTGACAACAGTTCAAGCAATGGCAAATACAAATCTCAAACAACCTGGCGTGGCATAGCCAGAAAGACTGGACAACAGTGAGTGAGGAGTGAGTGGCAAAACGACAGTGGAAAGATTGGTTTTGGAAAGATTCTCTCTCTATTTGGTTTTCTTCATTGAAAAAGCAAGTAATTTCGAAAATGAGATGTTTTTCTACCTCATTAAGGGAAGAATAATTCAAAACACGTGGAGTTTGTCCCACTTACTTTTTTGGCCTTCCTTCTTTCAAGCAAAAAAAGGGAAGGAATAGGAACATGAAACTGAAGTGGGCTTCTACCCATTTTCACTGTTTTTTGTTCCTTTTCCTGAAACGTTTTCAGTAGGAAAGTGAGAACAAGGCCATCCCCCCATTATATTCTCCTTCTCTACTTCCTCCCACCTTTTCTCCTAAATAGAAAATAAGGGGAAAAAACCCCTACAAACCCAGAAAAACTTAAAAGCTCCCACTCTTTAAAAAAAAAAAAAAAAAAAAAAAAAAGTACCCCATTCCAAAAAATTAGGAAGGAACATCTTTCAGTTTCAGTGCTCACAAATTAAACGCAGCATTGCTCCATTGCTGCAATGCGAAGGATGGCTATTTCTGACAATAAAGATGGAGAATAGCAGCTCACCCTTTCAACAATGTCCTCTTTGCATTACTGGACAGGTTGGCTTTGGTCGTGGTGTGGATTCCAACGACTCCTCACCTGCCTCCTGGGCTAGACCAGTCTGGCGCCAGGAACAAGATTTCCCTCAGGATGTCTCCCTCTGCTCCTCACAGGCAGGCAGGCAGCGTTTTTGGGGCATAAAGCCTGGCTGGGATCGAGCCGTTAGTTACCATTCCTGTTGACAGGCAAACTAGAATAGGCTCTGGCTCACTTTCTCCGAGCTGCGGAAGGAGGAATGAGCCGGGAAAAGAGTTCATTCAATTGCTTCTGTTTGGCAGCTCTGCAGGACTCTCCGCACAGACAGAAAGAGATGTGGCAAGTAAGGAGTTGCCATTTTTAGAATTACATAAGCCCATTTGATTGCCATCGAGGCACTCTGTGCAGCTCCTGCCACGGTGCCCTGCCGATTGCTCTGCAGTGGGACTAGATTTCAAACGGTTTTAGAAGCAGGTCAGATACCAGCTTTTAAAATTGGATTTAGGTTGAAAATGTCGATGTTACTCCTGCCATCAATGACAATACAGACCAGTACAGCCATGCAAGGACCCTGAGCCAGTTTGCTTCCAAAATCCCACTAACCACACTTCCTCTGGGACCTGTACAATGCTCCAAAAACTTAGCCCCCCAATTAAAAAAAACCCCTAAAAATATAAAATAAAATTATCTGCCTATAGATAGACAGTAATGTACATAATAAAAGGATAAAAATATACTCTGGAGGGTCTCAAAGCCACTGCTCCATCCAAGGTAGCCTTGCCAGGCACTCCTCCTGTCCCAGTGTGGCAGGGTGACAGGGCAGCAGGGTCACCCCTCCAATGCTGTGGGCCATGCAGGATAAGATGGACTGCCCGTGGGGACTGAGGCACACAGCACTGCAGGGGTACTGCTCCCGTTGGACAAAGTTTCAAAGGAATAACTGGAAAGATTCATATGGGTAACGACCCTCGCTTCACCTTTAACGCCCCAAACTTTGCTATCCTGACTTCTCTGTTCATTGCCCATTAATTTGTCCAAAGAGTGTCTATCTCGGACCGCTGCAAATTGACTTGTGGCCGAACAACTTGAGAGCATCCCTGGGCTGACCCTTCGAGGTCGTAAGTGCTGCCTTGAACGGAGACAAACCCAAATCCAGCACGGCGGGGCCAGGGCCGAGCAGCACCGCAGCCCAGCCCTCCTTCAGCCCAACCCTGGGCCCCTCCAGCGCACCTTTGCACAAAGCTGCAAAGCCACAGAAAGAGCTGCTCCCCCATCCTGGCTCACAAAGACAGCCCCATCCTAATTGCCTAGGCCGGTGGCTCACCCGGCAGTCCATCACATTCTATTAAAAAATAATAGGAAAAAGAATTGCGAAAAAAAAGTATTTATAAAAATACCTATAAACAGCAAAGCAGCATGGAAATCAAAGCCACCATTTCGGGGAGATTGAAGCATAATGCTAATAACTTTCGGCAGCTTCCACTGCGGAGTTTAAGCAGCTGCCAAGTTAAATAACTAGGAGGATCCTAAGTTATCTTCCAGCGGACAAGAAATGCCCAGTGCCGCCTTGCATGGGCGGAGGCGGCCCGACGGACGTGGGGAGCCGGGCCGAGCCTGCGGGACCCTGCTCTCCCGCCCGCCCGGCTCCCACCCGGGACGCGTCCCCAGGAGCCCCGCACCAAGCGGGTCTGGCTGTCGAGGAGCAAAAGGGGAACCCCCGCCTGTTTTCGATGTCAGCGGCCGAGGAGCCCTTGGGGCTGGGGCTGCCGAGCACGTACAGGACCCCCGAGGGGAGCGGGCGCTGGAGAAGCCCCGGGTGACCTGGCGTGTCCCGCCCGGGGCCGGCCCGGCCCGCCCGGGCACCGCACTCGTTTTTCTGGGGAGGCAGAGGCGTAAAAATAACCCTAGAAGCGATCGCGTCCTCGATGGGAACGTCTTTGCGGCGTGCTCCTTCTTGGGAAAAATCCGCAAACCATTTCTCCTTCCAAATGTCGGGGGTGAAGGATTAACACCCCACGGGAGAACGGCCTCCACGGGAGAGGCGGAACGCGGGGCCGAGCCGGGAGCCCGCTGTGCGCCCGACGTGCGGGCGCTGCTGCTTTCCAAAGCCGGGCTGGGCCGCTCGGCCCCCCCAGAGCATCCCCTCCCCTCCTGCTTGGCGCTCCGGGAGCAAAGGGGCTCGGGCTCGGCGGTGGGCAGGCGGCGGGGCTGGGGCAGCTGTCTCAAAGTCAGTCAGTTGTAATATGCTCGCCGGAACAGCAGAAGTCGAATCGATAGAGACGGCCTCCAGCTGTGCCTAAACCTGCGATTTCAATTAAAATACTGAGCTCTGATGCCCGGGTCTTAGCTGGGATCTCAACGCCCTGATGCATAAGGCGTGCTGTACCCGGTTTGGAGCCGGCCGGGAGGCAGCGGCACGGCCCGAGCCGGTACCCGGCCTCGGGATGCACGGGAGCTTCTCCGGGCTGCTGGAAGGAGGCAGCCCCGGGGCTCCGCAAGGGCCCCCCTGCCTCTCCTCGCCCCCAGGAGCCCCGAGGCCTGCGGGACCCGCTGCCCGAGCAGGGCGGTGGGTGCCCAGCAGCGAGCGGGCAGCCGTCCTCTTGTCCAGGGAGGGAGGGAAAGAGACCCGGTTCAGCAAACACCCCGGCAAGGACGAGGGCGGCTCGGGGAAGCTGGCAGCGAGCTCCCGGTCCCGGCTCCACAGCCCTTCTTTTATCCTGCCCGAAATCATCTCGTTTACAGAAAATATTTGTTTGCACTATTAGTTGGTACTGGAGTTAATTACTCAACGTGTGAGCGGGGAGTAATATGGATAAAAGCAGCCCCAGTGTTTATTGTGTGGGTGAGCTGTTTGAGCGGTGCTTGAATAAACTGCAATTAGGGTTAGATAGAGATTAATTAACATGTGAGTGGCAAGGTGTAAAATAGTTCCCAACCCTCCACTCAGTATAATCTGCAGGCGAGGAAAAGAAGTTTGTGGAGGCTAATTAAATACTTCGCTAAAGCCGGCGAGCCCCGGCAGTGAGCGGAGTCCAGCCCAGCGCAGCCGCTCCCGCTGCTCGGAGGAGGCGCGGGCTGGGCGGGCAGCGCGGCTCAAGCGCGGCGCGCCTCCCTGGGGCTCAGCCTGGTTCTCCTGCAGCCCAGACACCGGGCACGGCTTCTGCGGTTCTCCGCCGTCCCGTCCCAGCCTCTCCCACAGAAGCGGGATGGTTCCGGCTCTCCCTCACACGCTGACCTGTCAGATACCTGCGGGCAGGGCTGGACGGACGCCAACACCTGATGCTCCAGGCGGGGTGTCCCCCCGGGGCTGGGCTCTCCCCTCCGCCCGCAGGCAGCCCGGGACGGCCGCCGCTTTTAAAGTTTGTTTCTGGAGCGTGTTGTGGTTCGCAGGTGAAAAAGCCTGTCTGCAAACAGCCGCCGGCGAGCTGTCCCGGCGGGGAGAGGAGGCGCGGCTTTGTCAGCGCCGCACAAAACCCCCGAATTCCTCTGAACTTTCTTAGACGCGCGAGGGAGGGGGAAATATATATATATATATAGGGGCCTTTTCATTGCTTGCTTTACCTCTGGCCAGGCTCAATCTAAACCCTTCGCTCCCCCCCTCTCCCCCGGATAATCCTCCCCTTTATTTTAGAAACACACAAAACCAGGTTCCACGCAGCGCTATAGTGGCTACAAGTGAAAGAGAATTGAGCGCCCTGAATCGCCGGGGGAAAATTGGTTCGGCTGAATAGCCCCGGCGAGGGACGGGGCGGCTAATCAGAGCCCGGGGGGTGCTGCCCTGCAGCCGGGCCCCCCCAAACAGGTGGACGCGGGACTCTCTCAATTACCGCGTCCTCGCATCTGAGGTTTCTGCAAATCCTCCCCTCCCGCATCAAGGCGGTTTAATTAGAGAAGAAACCCCGGCATCCAGGCGCTATAACGTAGCGTCGCCTATTTTGGGGGAGGG